>BTPG01000005.1:156100849-156153527 GCA_036245525.1 Semisulcospira habei
AGAACGACCATTAAAAGACAAAGAAGGCAAGCCTATTGCAGACAGAGCAGACCAACTCGACAGATGGGCCGAGTATTTTGAAGAGTTACTGAACAGACCCACCCCACCCGACCCCCCCCCCCCCCAGACATCCAGCCAGCAGAGACTGACCTACCCATCAACTGTGACAGACCCAGCCGGGAAGAGATCAGAAGAGCAGTGGCATTTTTGAAGAACGGCAAAGCAGCAGGGCCAGATGGCATCCCAGCGGAGGCTCTGAAAGCAGACCTAGAAACAACAGTAGAGATGCTGTACCCACTGTTTGGAATAATCTGGGAAGAGGAGGTGATGCCGGCTGACTGGAAGGAGGGGTACTTAATCAAGCTTCCCAAGAAAGGCGACCTCAGCAAGTGTTCCAACTACAGAGGAATCACGTTGCTGTCAATACCAGGAAAGGTCTTCAACAGGATCATCCTGGAGAGAATGAAGAGCTCCGTCGACCCCCAGCTGAGAGACCAGCAAGCAGGATTTTGGAAAAAAACGATCATGTACAGACCAGATTGTCACTCTCCGCATCATCGTGGAGCAGTCTCTGGAGTGGAGCTCCCCGCTGTACGTCAACTTTGTGGATTACGAGAAAGCATTTGACAGCGTGGACCGAGAGACTTTGTGGAAACTCCTACGACATTACGGTGTACCCACAAAGCTCGTCTGCATGATCAAGAGCAGCTACGATGGCATGACATGTCGCGTGATCCACGAAGGGCAGTTCACCAGGGAGCTCCAGGTCAGAACCGGCGTCAGGCAGGGGTGTTTACTGTCTCCGTTCCTCTTCCTACTGGCCATAGACTGGGTCATGAAGAGGACCACAGAGCAGAGAAGAAGCGGAATACAGTGGACACTGTGGACACAGCTTGACGACCTCGATTTTGCAGACAACTTGGCGTTACTGTCCCACACTCATCAACAAATGCAGGACAAGACCACGAGGCTTGCTGACATCTCGTCCCAGGTGGGCCTCACCATCCACAAACAGAAAACAAAGACAATGAGGCTGAACGCAACCAGGGAAGAACCAGTCTTGCTTGCTGGCACCCCGCTGGATGAGGTGGAGTCCTTCACCTATCTCGGGAGCATCATCGACAAAAAAGGTGGCACTAATGCATATATCAGAGCACGAATCGGTAAAGCCAGAGCAGCCTTTCTCCAGCTGAAAAAAGTGTGGAGTTCGAGAGAGCTGTCACAACACACTTAAGTCCGGATTTTCAACTCCAACGTAAAAGCAGTTCTCCTATATGGAGCAGAGACTTGGAGGTTGACAAAAACCACAGTCAACAGAGTACAGATCTTCATTAACAGTTGCCTTAGAAGAGTCTTGAAAATCCACTGGCCAGAGATCAGCAACGTCAGACTCTGGGAGAGAACAGAGCAGATAGCAGCAGAGAATGAAATTGGGCGAAGAAGATGGGGGGATGGATTGGTCACAGTCTGAGAAAGCCAGTTTCCAGTATCACTAGGCAGGCATTGTCATGGAATCCCCAGGGAAAGAGAAAAGAGGCAGGCCGAGAAACACCTGGCGTCGAGACCTCCAAGCAGACATCAAGAGACTGGGAACCACCTGGAGTAAAATCGAAGGAGAAGCACAGGACAGGAGTCGCTGGAGGTCTCTCGTCGACGGTATATACCCTGGGAGGGGTGACAGGCGTAAGTAAGTAAGAGTGTTAGGTTATAGTCTGTTTTAATGTAGTGACAGTTAAGGGGTGTTACGAAGTAGTTCGGGTTATGAAGCACGTGTGTGTGTGAATGAACGTGTGAGTTATGTGTATCAAACAGGTTACGTAATGTATCTCATATCATCCAATATGTGTGTGTTTAGCAAGTGTTATGATGACTTTATTGTACAGAGTGCTTGTCGGGAGCGGAGCGACGGACGCCGAGACGTCAGTCAAGAGAGGCTACCGCCGAGGAACATCTCTTCACTCATGGAGTGAGCGACCGGTGCCGAGACACCCGGGTCAGCAGGGACTACGCTACGGAGCAAGTCCAGAGGACGTCCACGGTACGAGAAACGGGACGACTCGGAAGCGTGCGACGAAAGACTGACACGCCTAGACGTGAAAGGACAGAACGATACCAAGCGAGAACACCAGCAAACAGGTTGGATTGTGAGAGACAATTACCTAGCCTGGCATTTACATTGTGTGTGTGTATGCGGCGTTGATGTGCTTGTAGTGAGAAGGGGTGTTGTACATAATTTTGATAGTGTTTTCGTTGTTTTATTCTTATAAAGGTCCGTAGAAGAGAGCTAGTGTGTTGAGTTTTACCGCGTGAATGCGCCCGACTGAGTCAGTGGCGGTGTATGCGTCTGTTGTGCGAGAGTTTGTATGTGCGACTGGGGCAAGTCTGCGTGCCGCACGCACGCACGCATGCACGTACTTACGTAGGTCAGATGTAAGGCAGCACAAGGGTAACGCATGGTGTCTGTTACTCAAGTGATGCGTTACAATCACGCACGCACGCACACATACTCACACGTGCGCATACAATAGATTTAAATAAACTTAAAAGTGAACATAGATTATATGAAAAAATATGAACTCTAAGATTTCAACTAAAAACTGAAAGATTAAAGTTAAAACTTAAAAAGTAAATTATTGAACACTAACCATCAACTGTAACTATTGAGGAATTGAAAATAACACACACACACACACACACACACACACACACACACACACACACACACACACACACACACACACACACACACCACACACGAGTCAGATGTAAGGCAGCACAATGGTAACACATACCTGTTACTCGAATCATGCCGGCGTTACAATCACGCACGCACGCACACGTGTGCCAGATGCAATGCACCGCAAGCGTAATGCTAGGCAGTCATCACTCGAGTGATGCGTTGCCCCACACACACACACACACACACACACGCACACGCACACGCACACGCACACACGCGTCAGATGTAAGGCAGCACAAGGACAACGCATGATGCCTGTTACTCGAGTGATTCTTTACAATCACGCACACACGGCACACGCATCCACACATAAGTTCGAGCGTGCAAATACGATGCAAGTTGAATATATGATAGCAGATCAAAGTAGCATGATGCGGAATCAGAATTAATGATCATCAAAAAATATCATGTGTTGATAAGAGAAAATATGATACTATTAATAAAGTTTGTAGATACATCTAATCTGTTCGATTATTTCTGAGTAAATACTGTAGTAGCTGGGCTTTGAAGGAGCTCACAGACTGTGCTGATTTAATCTTTTTGGGGAGTGTGTTCCACAGTATTGAACCCGAGCAAGAAAAAGACGTCTTGAATATGTCCATTCTGGGCTTTGGAGCTACCAGGTCATTTTTACGTGTGTTGTAGGGTGTGCTACAAGTCTTGAAAAGATTAGCTGTGTAAGCTGGTGTTTTTCCTACTGTAGCCTTATATACCATTACTAACTTATTTAAAACAAAGTGATGACGGTGAAGGAGCATACGAAGTAATGCAAGGTTTTCGTCGGTACTGCTTTGTTGTGGAATGTTTTATCTAATACAAGTTTCGCGGCTCGCCTATGGAGTGAGTTTAATCTTTTTAAATTTGCATCGCTACAGCCATCCCACACAGATGAGACATAATTAATATGATTTAATATGTGCATTATAGAATAGCTGTCTTGTTTTTCTGTCGGTGAAATATTTTAGTTTAGCAAGAAGAAACAAATTTCTTGAGACCACCTTGCATATCTTATCTGTTTGGCTCTGCCAGCTGAGACAGTTATCAAGGTGTGTGCCAAGTACTCGATGTTCTTTAACTTGCTGAATTTGTTCTGCTCCCAGAAACAAGTTCAAAGGAGGGGGATTGAGCTGATGTTTTTGTCTGGTGGCGACGAGCATGCACTTTGTTTTACCAGTGTTTGGAATCATGAAATTATCAGCACACCATTTTGATGTAACATTTAGACTTTGCTGAAGGGTGAGGTTGACATTGAAAACATTTGCATCAGAAAAGTCTAATGTGCCATCATCTGCAAAAAGGCTGCAGGTGACTCCAGTGGGAGAAATATGTAGAGGAAGATCATTTATAAAAAAAAGAAAAATGATAAGGGGCCGAGCATTGATCTCTGTGGCACACCATGACGAGTTATACCCTCTGCGGATTGTTTGCCATTTACAAGAATAAATTGTGTTCTATTCTCTAGGTATGACTGAAAAAAACCCGCCACAGCGTTGCTACTAATTCTATATGCTCTAAGTTTCTGTATAAGTAGATTATGATTGACTAAGTCGAAAGCTTTGCTAAAATCTAAGAATACTGTCACTGTCGTTTGCAGTCTGTTCATTGCATCGAGCCATCTATCAATCAGATGAATCAGCGCTGTATGACAAGCATGGCGTTGTCGAAAGCCTGATTGCAAGGGGTGTAAAACTTGATGATTTTTCAGGAACTGCTGTAAATGACGGTGAATATGTTTTTCTATTGGTTTCAACAAAGTCGAAAGTAAAGAAATGGGCCTAAACTTATTTGGCTCAGAAAGAGCTTTAGTTTTGGGCAAAGGAATGACTTTTGCTTTCTTTAGGCTGGACGGAAATGTTCCCTGTCGAATACAAAGATTGTAAATATACGTCAGAGAATCAACGACATATGGGAGAGCTAGTTTTAGTATTGCAGTACTAGTGCCGTCATGACCAGTTGATCTCTTATTTTTTTAGCTGAGATATGGTTGTACCAACGTCATAAACCGTTACTGATAACAGGAATGTTGAAAATATTTGCCGATTTCAGCTTTTCGACACAGAATTTATCAAGCATGTCTGATATCTGTGACATGTTTGGACAACTTTGTAATAGGACATCAGCAGCAGATAGGAAATGTGTATTAAATGTATCTGCTGATGAGACACTTGTGCATGCCGGGTTTGGTTTCGGATTTTGTAAATGTGTTCTGGGCACGCCACACTGTAACTGTGTCCCTTTTCTCATCAATGATCCGTTTAAAGTGACAATTTTGGGTTTCAAGAACAAGATACTTTACCTTATTTCGCTGTTTACGATAGGCATCAAATTCATTGTGCTTTTTAAGCTTATTACAAAGTGACATATCATCTTTGCCTATATTGAACTATAAGGGAGGCTGTGCACGTTTTCCACGTTTTCCTCGGTATGGTGCATACTGAGAGAGAGAGAGAGAGAGAGAGAGAGAGAGAGAGAGAGAGAGAGAGAGAGAGAGAGAGAGAGAGAGAGAGAGAGAGAGAGAGAGAGAACAGACAATGATCCTTTATTTGACAACGGTAAAAGTTTTGGTAGTTACTACCATTTTTCGAACTCGCCGTTAAATATATATATATATATATATATATATATATATATATATATATATATATATATATATATATATATATATATATATTATATATATATATATATATATATATATATATATATATATATATACATATATATATATATATATATATATATATATATATATATATATATATATATATATATATATATACAGAGAGAGAGAGAGAGAGAGAGAGAGAGAGAGCACAATAAATACATACCTGTTCTATTCTGATCTTGATGAATTCCAAAACGTGTATCTGTCTTATTATTTAAATTACTCAAGTAATTATTGCAATGACGTTTCAAAGCGACCTTCATGCTAAGACAAGATGGCGGCCATGCAACACCTCCTGGCCGCCCGGCCGGTCCGGCAGACTGAAATGGTCGTCACCAGCAGTATTCTAATAGACATTGTACCTTCGTTTGATACTGGACGATGTCAGGCCCTGCAATGCTGCATCACGACCTGTGTTTCTTTTTGATGACTTTTGGCAATTTGATGTGCTGTGACTGTTAATTGGATTTTATATTTTTCTCCGCTGTGCGATGCTGAGAGTTGATACACGCTGATTCTTCTTGTACCATGATTATTAGAATAACACAACGCGCGTTATGCTGTGGCAATACAACCAACGTGCTTTCCTCCCCTTTCATCATCTCGGGAGTGGCTCTTCCCACGCCACGCTCAACATCATTGCCTACGGAATAGCGCTAGTGCATTCAACGAAGCGAGTACCAGCAAGCCGGTTTCAGGCCCTCACATTCCAGCCGAATGATCAAGTGTGATGACAGACACCTCCCAGACGCAGTGACTGTGTTTCTTACTGAACAGCGTGTGTACTCCGGGCTTTAGAAACCATTTTGGACTGCTTTTACGTTAATGATGTAGTACTACTACTATTGCTTTAAAAATGACTATGAATTTATATACTAGTTAAGTTATAATTAAGGTGGTGACTGTTTATGCCGGAGCGACTGTCTAATAGCCGGCGCTGTTCTTATGGCGACGGGCCCCCACGGGTAGCAACTGTGAAAGTATTCGTCTTTTTTGTTGCTTGTTGTTGTTGTTGTTGCGTATTTTTGTTACTTGTGTAATTAGTCTTAGCCAAGCAGAAAGTTTAAAAACATTATATTATGTGTTATAGAGATACTAAGATAGGTCCGTCTTTAGTTTGCTTGTGTTAGGGAGGTTCAGGTCGGGTTGGGGCCCGCGTTGGCGCCGGCCATTGGACGCCTTGGCAACGGGCTTCCCCCGTCCCGAGCCATTGTCCATTTGTTTGAAAACTGTTGTGTGAGTGTGCGTGATTGCGAGTTGCATCTGAGGTGGCGAAACGAATTTCTCTTTTTGAGATAATAAATTACTCTTATTCTTATTATTCTCAAAACTCCGGGGAAGAAAGGGTTATGGTCTACATTATTCACGTTTTATTGGCGCGGAATTCATTTTAGCACTCAAAGCATTGCCCGTAGAAGACAACTTTAATGAAATGTGGTGTTAGGAAAAAAATTGAACGTGAAAAGCCCAACCCCACTCCCCCCCCCCCCCCCTCTTAAAAAAAGTAAGACAACAACCAATAGCCAACAACCCCAAAACGAACGAACAAAAAGAAGTCGAACACACACACACACACACACACACGCACGCACGCACGCACGCACGCACGCACGCACGCACACACACACACACACACACACACACACACACACACACACACACACCACACACACACACGCGCGCGCGCGCGCAAAACAACAACCAAAACAACCCCCTCCAAAACAAACAACAACAACAAAAAACAAACAAACAAACCCAAAATATAAACAATCCCTGACATTCTGACTGAAACCACACACTGCCTTTCCATCCCCAGACGCTGATTCCACGACTGACAACCATTTTGAAATTTTGAGTTGCTTTATTGAGATCTTATTGGGATGTTACAGTATAAATGGTGACATACACGTGTCCTGGTCTGTCATCTGGCTGTATGGTTCCAAATGACAGACCGGCACTCATCATTATGGTAGTACATGTAATAAGCTGTGGTAGTTATGGACAGGTAGAAAGGAATGAGACATATAAACACCGACGGTAAAAAATAGGATGTATCTGGAGGAGGCTTTTATCACATATGACAGGATTTTTTTTTTTTTTACAAAGACACAACCATAAAAATACACAGTGTATGTAATTTGCGATCATAATTTGGGAGTCATGTACAAACAGCAACGTATAAGTGTAACAGACGATGTTCGCAAACCAGAAGTAGGTCAAAATTGTATGAATTACTACGTAAACAGTGGATTAAAAGTCCGGACAAACATGCGATATCGCATGTTTGTCCGGGCTTTTAATCGGCCACTGTTTTCGTCGAAGCACGTCAGTGACGTGCAATTCTGACCTACTTCTGGTTTTGAAAGGGTCTATTGTACTACTTCAGTTACACAGCTTTGCTTCCAAAAAGCCTACATCATCCTACATATTATGAGTAATTCCCTGCCCTTCTACCAATGTGAGACAAAACTTACAAAAGTATGCAAGGAAAAAAAAAAAAAAAAAAAAAAAAAAGCGGAGAAAGAAAGACAGCGACCAAACATGATGACATGATTGCCTTCCTACGTCACACTGTAAAAAGCGGTTGCCTCCCTTGCACCAAACACCAGTCGCTGGAGGAAACGTACACAAATGGCTCTGCGAAGCTTTTCATCGCACCGTGATGATTTTTTTTTTCCATTTTGGAATAACAAAACAAAAACAACAACAAAACCCACAGCATACACAGTAAAACTATCTTGTGAAGAGAACTCTTTTTGTATTCTGTGATATTGTAATTTTTGCCGCATTGAACTGAGTCAGTCAGCAGTGATCACTGAAGAAAAAAACTGACTGGCAAGACTGATCCGTATCAGAGCGGTATCAGCGGATTACAATATCAAAGCATATTCAAAAAATCTTACGTCGATTAAGCTGCGAATGAACTGGACTGTCATCTGTCGGCGAAGGAAGTTTCACTTGTGGCGTCTGACCACAGGGGCAGAAAACCGAAGTCAAGTTATGCCGGACAGCCAAGTGAAGAGTTCGCCCCCGACTCGGAGCGTCACTATCCGAGTCAGAGGCACAACTCTTCACATGACGGACCGTCCATAACTTCCCACGGTCTAACGTCACAAGTTACGTACTCAGTGTGCCGTCACTGAGGGGTGCATACAGCCAGTTTACAGAAGTTAAGCGATGCCGGCGTATTGATTAAGTCAAAGTGTTAAGTCACAGACAAGAAGCTAAAAAATGGGACACGGCATCATACCGGCTCAATAGCTCACTGCAGTGCTTACCGCGGTGATTCCTTTTCTTTCTTTGTACACCGTGCACACTCCGGCTGAGAGGAGGCAGGTTTTGAAAACCGCAGCGGGACCGAAACCGAGTTGTTTCCGGATTTCCAGCGGCCCGTGAAGCCGTGTCGGCCGTTATAGTACAAAATGGGCCATGCAGCGAGGGATTTACATCACTGATGCAAAGTTCTGTCGTTAGTGCAGACCGTGAGACATTATCAGTGCGTTGTCATTGCAACGAACGACTCGCCACAACGAACGACAGATACGAGTCATGGCGGATAACCAGTTTTAACCGAAGCTTAGACAACACCGACTCCAAACATCTCCAAGAGGAATAGATCCTCATGAGCCCTCCGGGCTTATGAGGATATATTCCTCTTAGAGATGTTCGGAGTGTTGTTTTGCTCTTGACGCAAGCTGGTTATCCGCCGTAATTTCGCTGTCGTTCATTGTTGGGAGTCATTCGACATAAACTTAACCTCCGCCAGTATTTTGTAATCTAGAGGGCGCGTGACGTTGCTTTTCAGTTGTTCTCGGTGAAGCCGCGTTCGCCAGTGACGCCAACCGATGTGCCGAAGTTGTATAGCTGTAGTCAGTTTCCAGGCGGTTCTAAATACGTTTCAATTTTGAGGGTTCAGTAAACAACAGACACACATGACAGATAAATATAATTTGTGTTATCGATACATTGCTCCATAAACAAATTTACAGATTTGTAAGGGATTTTTCCGAAGTCAGCTCTGCTCCTAACTTATTAACGAAACACTAGCGACAAAACAACATTAACTCATTCGAGACGTGCCGCCTCTGGATACGCAGATAAGCCGCGTATCCGGCCGGAGGCGGCACGTCTCGAATGAGTTAACTTTAGTGCTCATAACTCCAGCGTTGGCCGCACGTATCACTACTTATAACTATACTGACGAGTTGAAGAAATTCGACATTGCTGGATTCATTGTAAACACATTCAAAGACCACCCTGTATAATGGCCATAATTTCAACTAAAAACATCTCTGTAAAATATCAAGAATTTGTCGTGGAATATTTGGACAAGACTGTAGGCAAACATCTTAAGATTTTGTCGTCGAATTGTTTTGCAAGAGTTTTGTCCAAAAATTCCACGACAAAATCTTAAAATGGTGCTTATTTGAAATCAAGACCATTTTCAGGGTGGTCCTTAACTTACTGTGAGTAGTAGTAGTATATATATCAAATGGTCGATTGCAAAGACTCCGGGACAGCGTCTTGTTATCCTGGGGGCCAGCTGCATGAGTAGGCTTAGCCACGGTCCTGCGCCAGCCAATAAGCAAGGTGCTCGGCTACAGCGGAGCACCTTGCTTAGTGGCTGGTGCAGGACTAAGCTCACGCATGCCACTGACCCTTGGCGCCTGTACTGAGGCATCAGAAAAAGGGACCTTCCCTGATTTCCATCATGGTCAGCTTTTAACTGTATCCGACATTTGGGCAGATCTTTTTCTTTTTAACCACAAACAAGCAAACAGTTCCTAGTGGGGGCTAAATTAACCCTCCGGCTGTCGGTAGCGCTTTTTTTTTCTTGTCCCGATGATTCCTGCAGGAATCATCGCGACCAAAAAAAGCGCCACGGACTGCCAAACGGTTACCTTCAAGCAGATATATATTCACACATTACACAATCATAAAGGAATCTACACAACAAGCACAACAGCTTGCAGTTTTACGAGTTGCTTGAATTGTATCTGTTTTGGCAGCATAGTATCAGTAAAGAGTACCTCCACCACTGTCATTTTGTTCCCCAAGCAGAAAGGAATGCAACATAAACACTGACGTCAACAGACGTGTGCTGGTCTGTAATTTTTGTTTTACCTCACGGCATCGAAGCACCGTGCACGGTTCATAATCACAGACCAGCACACACAGGAAGGCTGCCCCAATTTGACGAAAGCCAGTTACGTCCATTTCTGTGCTGTTACGATTGTGGTTGTGTTGTTCTGTGAGAGCATGCATGTGTTAATCGTAGGAAACGATCCGATATTTATTTGAGCTATCATGGTTACGTATCACGTACCTTTTCAGTGAGATTCTCTATTGTTCGCGCAGATAGCGGAATTGCTTTTGTTATGATACGCCAAGTTTAGTCCGGAAGCTTCTAGTAAAGTCGCACGATGAATAGCGGTAGTAGAGCTGATCTATTTTTAGTCATAGTTTGTTTTCTGTGAGCGTGAAATTAGCGGCCGTTCTTTTCGGGTTATGAAAGGTCGTGAACGGTGTGAAATACTTGTGTGACGTCATTATACACTAGGATTTGGGGCTGAAATGAGCAGTCAAATTTTTGTAGACTATTGTAGTTATTCTAGAAAGTTCTTTTTTTAATCAATATTTATGAGTTTCAGTTACGTGTTCCGTTCTCATTGGGTGCATTGTGTAAATTCATTAGATTTTTCTGGAAAGTCGTTTAACTATAAAAGTTGGTGCTAGGAAGCACTGGCGTGTGTACATTGTCAGTTGTAGGGACACACAGTTTATCGTAGGTACGTGGCCCGTATAGGGTGTACATTGTGAGAGACGCAGCGTAACGGTGGTGTACGTTGTGTGAGGAACTTTGTGTCGCCAGTGTTGACACTTGCAGAAGAGACATTGTATCAGTGTTGGTGCATTTGGGAATGCATTGTGTGGAGATCGCATCGCTGAATTAAAATATTGATGGAACTGTTTCTCCAGTGTAGCCTACATCCTTAAGCCACGTGTGACGGGTTGCAGCTGAATGAAGTTTATTTAAAAGAACCTTACGTACGTGCGTGCGTCTGGTGTGTTTATCATACTACGACTACACCACGTAGCATGTGCAAAGAGATATTTACCAATGCAATATATTGTAAATATGGAGAGAGCATCCGAACGAAGAAAAAGAAACACTCCCTTAGAAAAGACCGTTACAACACAGCTGTGTTGTGTCTTTTCTAAGCATGTTCTTTCTTTGTCGGGACGTTCTCTGCATTTTACACGCTTGGCAGTCCCCGTATTTGTCTGGATTTTTAACTTATTCAAAACGTGCCGCCTCCGGATACGCGGCTTACGCCACGTATCCGGAGGCGGCACGTCTCGAATGAGTTAAAAACTGAAAAATATCGTTTTTCTAAAAACTGGACGTACTGGTTTTGTGTCTAGTCAGTGCAGAAGGTCCTTCCGCTCCATCGGACACAAAGCTCAATGTGGAGATAATCTATCCCTCAGCATGTCCGTGGAACACATCATCACGTGACTGGTCTGTACGTCGCAATCAGACAGGCCACTGATCTGGGGACCTCTGGACAAGCATCCGACTTGAAACAAGAGGACATGTCAACAACAGTAGTGAAAAGAAATAACTGCAAGCATCACGAACCAGGTATCCGTCTGAAAGTCACGAAACATGTCAAGGGTTGGATTACATCTTCAACAGCGGTCAAGGTGTGTCACAATTATTTTCGACAGGTGCGAGCCTCCGATTCGTCAGTCATCTGAGAACGAAGGGTAAGTGACGGTGGGCATTGATGGGCATTTTGTCTCGTCCGACGGTGATATTTTACAGTGTTGTTTAATCCCATATCCGCAGGACGCATCAATAGTTTTGACGGTGGTCGATGAGTGTGTGTTAACCCCTAAACTGCCAGTGGACGAAGATTTGCATTCCTGAAATCTGTTTTAATTCAACGCCATAAAACTTCAACCGTCCAAGGAACATGGATACAAAATAGTGTCAGCACGAGGCATAGGTCTTCATGAGCCCCCGCGAAAGCGGGGGCTCATAAAGATCTATGTCTCTTGCATCTGAATCGTAAACAGACATTTCTCTCGGCAGGGATGGGGTGTCATTTTGACAATAAAACCGACGTGACACTGATCTTCATAAGATGCCTCACTACCATAACTTACGAGTCCTTCAGGTCAATTGCAGTGAGAGAAACGTTTCACGTGCATGGGCAGCTGTCTAGAACGTGGATGCTTCTGTAATCAGAATCTATCTTGGACGGGATCGACATAGAGGTTGGAGGGACACAACACAGTGGGCTCAGGTACATCGGTTTCAGAGACACTGTCGTCAGATTGGCGCCAAAACGAGATCAACTTGGGACCAGACCTACCAGTTTGACGTGACGTACATCAGATCGATCCGAGGCCAGTGTCTTTGGCGTGGTAGTAGACGATTTCCGGAAAGCAAAATTAGGTGAAACAGTGGATTGAAAGCCCGGACAAACAGACGATATGGCCTGTTTGTCCGGGCTTTCAAGTCGCTGTTTTCGTCAAAACACGTTTAAGTTTTGACCTACAATCATATCGCCTCTTTGTCCGGGCTTTTAATCAACTGCTTTCTTTCAAACCCATGCAATTGTGACCTACTTCTGAATTCCGAAAAAAAAACCCGTCTAATTTGCGGGAGGCTCAGTGTAACATTCCCAAATAGTGAGGTTTCCTTTGCAACGGACGACTATCAACAACAGCCAGAGCGAAATAACGGCGGATAACCGGCTGGTTCCATAAGCATAGGCAACACTCCAAACACCTCCAAGAGGCATAGATTCTCATGAGCCCGGAGGGCTCATGAGGATCTATGCCTCTTGGAGACGTTTGAAGTGTTGTCTGTCTGGCGGGATTTCGCTTTCGTTCGTTGCTGTGAGTCGGTCGTTTCAAACAAAACCTCGCTAATGGCTCCCACTCCACACCCACCACAAGAGTCACACACCAAAATCACTAACGCGTGACCGGTCGGCAAAAATGACTGACCCTCACGACAAAGTGACTCCGGCCGGGTCGATCTGGTGTGAGAGTCATTTTGGCGTGTAACACCATTCAGCCCGACACCGGTCATTAGACACGGCCGGTCCACCGGGAGTGCTGGCTGCTGTACGTGTCTAGCAAGGGGAGTGCAGACACCATCAAGCGAGTAGAAGCCTATGCGCAAAGTGCACCGTTAAACAGCAGTGGGGGGGAGCTAGCGGCATGGGGCACGGTCCACCTCCCTCCTATTTGTTGCCAAAGAACTGCATCTGCACAGACATAAGACAAATAAATGAATATGAATATGAATATGAATATGGATATGGATGGATGGATGGACAAATGAACAATCCTACTACAAAACAAAGAAGTACCCAACGGAGAAAGAAACACGCTTAGAAAAAACGGTACAACACAATTTATTAATATTTCGGGTAAATACCCTTTGTCAAAATAGACAAACAAACAGAGACATTAGCCGCTACTTATCTTCAGATGCAGAAGGAATGTGGCAACCGTTGCCACATTCCTTCTGCATCTGAAGATAAGTAGCGGCTAATGTCTCTGTTTGTTTGTCTATTTTGACAAAGGGTATTTACCCGAAATATTAATAAATTGTGTTGTACCGTTTTTTCTAAGCGTGTTTCTTTCTCCGTTGGGTACTTCTTTGCATTTCACACGCTTGGCAGTCACCTTTTTGGTCTGGATTGTTTACTACAAAACAGAAAGACCCTTCTGTTCTATTAATAGTTAAACGTGTGCAACGAGCTTTTTGACAATGTGTGCCAATTGTTACAAAACCGTTAGACACTCTTCGTTTTAGAAGGTTTAGTATCACAGACCAGCATGCGTTGTTTCCCTGCCGCTTCGAATCTTAAAGCGACCTACTTCAGGCAGTAAAGGTTAACAATTCGCAATATCTCGCTTACAAATGTTCCTAGTGTCTTACAATAATGCTGGACACAAGGGCTCACTTAACCCATTCAGCAGTTGCAGTTGATGGTCGACCCATCTCCTGCTGTAGTGCGTCAGGGCTGAATGGGTTAAATTATAAAGTTTGAGTGTCGTAAAATAAAAGACTTTTCTGCTCTTCCTCTCCTCTGTACGCAGGAGAGTTCCTTCCGTTACGCTGAAAAGGCAGTGGAAAACCTCATGGACGGACGTGCGTCCCATACATTGACGGTGAAAGGAAGGGCAACGAAGTCTTAGTTGAGGGAAGACAACATTGATAAGCGGTTGTATTTGCGAATTTTAGCAACCAAAGCCCACCAGGGAGCAGATCGCTTTAAACTCATTCTACCCCAACACCGAAATCCTTAAATTTTGCTCTTGAAGACTGCATTGCAGTGCAGGACACAGACCGACCATGATAGTTCAAGGGTGATGCCAGAATGGCTTGGCGCCCATAGGCGCCAAGCTATTCTGGCATCACCCTTGAACTATCATGGTCGATCCTTACCTTGCTGTGGTGTGTCTGGGGTAGAATGAGTTAACCCTTTGGTTGTCGGTTGCGCGGTCTTCAGTCGGGGTGATTCCTGCAGGAATCACCTCGACCAACAGCGCTGCCGACAGCCACGGGGTAAGTCTGGGCAGAAACCATATGCCTGTCTCAGTGCTCACCACTGTATCGCCGAGCGCCTGAAAACTGGGTCTGCGTTGTTGTAAGCTGGCCGGGACTCCATCACCCAGACCCAGAGAACTGAAGATACTGCCCTTGCTACCCCGCCTCTCCAGGTCCTGCGGCAGAAGCACTTAGTCGGTCATTTCTTTGTCATAAGATAATAACCATTACCATCATCAAACCACAACCTGATATAGAGTACCTTAAAAAAAAAAAAAAAAAGAGAGAGAGAGAGAGAGAGAGAGAGAGAGAGAGAGAGAGAGAGAGAGAGAGAGAGAGAGAGAGAGAGAGAGAGCATATATCTAAACAATTAAACCTTGGGCTGTCAGGAGCATTTTGGTGTTGTTTTTTTTGAGTTGATTCCTGCAGGAATACCCTCAACAAAAAGTTCTACCAACATCCAAAGAGTTAATAGTAATTGATGCCGACAAGAAAATACTTTTTACGATATATTATATGGCTTTTTCCGTTTCTTTTGTCTCGTCTTTCGCTAAAATATTCTGCTTTGATACAATCTTCAGTTCAAACCGCCTGAACAGGCGATGCACATGTCCATGTCCCATTTAACCCTCTTAACCCCACGGCCGCATTTCCAAACTTTTACAGGCGCTGTCTAACGACTATGTACCAGTTGTAGGAGATGGATTGATCATGATAATTCATGGGTAGTGCCAGATGAGCTTGGCGCCTTCAGGCGCCAAGCTTATCTGGCACTGCCCTTGAATTGTCACGATCAATCCACCTCCCGCTGCAGGGTCCCGGGGCTAAATGGGTTGAACAGCTTCAAAGTGCCATTCACACGTGACTGTGATGTGTTGTGCCTGCTCAGTGTGTAAACAAAATGGGCGCGTTTCGTGCGAGTTACTGGATAAACTGTGCATATGCTACGCAGTATTGCTAATTTTTAAGTGAGTACAACTCTACTTGTTAGTATTCCACTCCCCCTCCCCCTCCCGCCCACATCTCTTCTGTTCACAATAATCTGTGCATGTGAAAAATCAAACGCTGTGAACACGAAAGCAGTCGAACATTTAACCCCTTCACTGCCAGGGGCGCAAATCATGGTTTGGAAATCATTGGACATTTAACCTCAAAGATCCCCGGCCGTCTTAACTCATTCGAGACGTGCCGCCTCCGGATACGCGGCGTAAGCCGCGTATCCGGAGGCGGCACGTCTCGAATGAGTTAAGGAACATGGACACACAATGATCTGAGCAAGAGGCATAGATCCTCAGGTGCCGCCGCAACTGCGGGGGCTTTTGAGCATATGTACCTTTTTTGCAGTTGGGTGGTGTTCAATTTTTCTCGGCAGCGAAGGGGGTTAACTTTTCAATTTGGATGATTAACCCCTCTACTGCCAGTGATCAGAGCGTTGTGTTTCTAAAGCCTTTGTGAAATTCAGTGCCAAGGAGCTCCAGCCCTCGGATTCACATGGATACAAACTGATGTCAGCAACAAGCATAGTAGCTCAGGTGAATCTATGTTTCTTGTAGTTGGATCAGATGTGTTCACTTTTTCTCGGCAGTGAAGGAGTTAAAAAAAACTGAAGATGCAGATAGAGCCGATCTCTGCCACCAAGAGGCGTAGATTCTCATGAGCATCTGCAGCCTGCAGGATCTCATTAGACTCAAGGCCTCTTGAGATATATCGCTTAGGACGAGCTACTAAAAAATGTTGCTGAGAAAGACAGTTGCAGTATCCATGAGGAAACTGCATCAGCCAGTATCAGTATTGTGTAATATGACTTTCTCAAAAGCTGAAAAATAAAATCTGAAATAAATCAGCCACATGTCCAGATACACGTAATGAATAGTTACATAGCATCAACATATCAAAATCACCAGTTAATCCTAATACAAGAACATTTCTTATTAGATGTCGGGCCAACAAATGCATCAGAACTAACACTTTTTTGTGCTCTTTTTTACAAATGAAAACACAAATACGTATTCCTTGTATTGTCATCTACTTGAAACAGCTTTAAAATTTCATCAGTGATGCCCAGGACGTACAGGCACACTGACACTCAGTGCCTCCTGGTGTCCCACATTATATACACACTTAATATAACCCTTTGCGTGTCGGTAGCGATTTCATCGCGACAAAAATCGCTACTGATACTCAAAGGGTTAAAGGCAGATTTGCGATGATTCCAGAGAGAAGACTGCGCCGTTTGCGGGAGTACTTCCCAGCAGACAGACCGACTCAGAGAGTACACTGCTAAGCATCTCATCTCATTTGAATAGAAGTGAACTTGTGGCGTACTCCCCGAGTGGATCTGTCTGGGGACTAATAAAGAGGTCACGTTTACGCCGGACGACTCCCAACAACGAACGAGAACCAAGTCACGGCGTAAAACCAACTTCTGCCATAAGCATAGACAGCACCCCAAAGATCTCCAAGAGGCATAGATTCTCATGAGTCCTACTCCAAACATCTCCAAGAGGCATAGGTCCTCATGAGCCCGAAGGGCTCATGAGGACCTATGCCTCTTGGAGATGTTTGGAATATTGTGTTGTCTATGCTTGGGAGTCGTTCGTGGCAAACGAAACCTCACTATCGCCGCACTCGTCGTGCTGGTCTTTGATTTTGGACCTTACGGCTGCCGGCCTCGAGATTCAAAATCACATACCCAGTATACAAGTATATACACCCATATATTCTTCGACAAACTTACAATTGTTAAATGGACAACAATTGTTATCGGTATTATAATTTACATCCAGGATATGCACGCACAGACAAACCAGTTTCCATTCAGGACAATTCGTGTACGACACAATACTCAGACATGCACATGCTATGCAGCATGCGCTGACCACACATCGGGTCTGCAACAGAGAACATTCCAGTTTCTACAGCCGGGATGGACACAATATGAACATCGACATAGAAGACACTCATAGCAGTTGTTAGCATATAAACAAATGCACACACATTTTGTTACTTGCCCTAGAGCTGCCAGCCGGAGCGGAACTGACGATTTTTGTGTCCAAAATGTCGTCCGTACCGCAAGTGATGTACTTACTCAATGGCCAAATTTGGTACGAAAGGAGCACAAAACATTGCATGTACCAATGCGGATCACCAATTGTCTGTTCTGACTATTGGAACAGATAGCGCCTATCAGCAAAAAAGTAACAACAGCACACCGCATAAGCGAACAGGAAACAGCTGCAATAGATCAGTTCCTCAACACTGATCTTGCGATGCAAAGACTCAACGATGTACAGGCGCGGCAGCTCCCTACCACCAGTTTTTGAGAACAGAAGCAACTATGCCCGTTGACCGTGCAGCCCAGCCCAGTGTGCAAAAGGTCCTTGCGCCTCGTCACATGTCAGCCTTAACTCAATCGAGATGTGCCGCATCCGAATACGCGGCAAAAAGCCGCTACTCCTGATGCGGCACGTCAGGAATGTGCACAGATCAACTTAACTCCTTCACTGCCTCGTACGTCAGAAACCGTGCGTAAGTTGAATGCGAATAGAACTCCAGCCGTCCCATGAACGATGGGTGCAAAGTGGTGTCAGCAAGAGGTATAGATCCTCATGAGTCCTTGCAATTGCGGGGGCTCATGAAAATATACCTCTTACAGTATTACGGTGTTCATTTTTTTCTCTCTCGGAAATGAAGGGCTTAAGCGTGACTCCGCCCGAGGGCCTTTTGATCACTGGGAGGCTTCTAGTAAATGTTTGAACACGGAAAGCAGTAGTGAAAAACGCAGCTATCTGAATACTAGCTCGTCATCTGACAGACAAATGCAATCCAGTTACTGCTCTATGCCATCTGACAAAAAAAAAGCATGTTCGATGTGCTTGGATAAAACGGCTTCACAAAGTCAAATGCATGAAAAGTGCAAAATCGCTGATAAAAAGAGTTCATGCTAGCATGCGTATTTCTGTATCAAGCTTTAACATTTCCGAGGGACTGGAAAAAATCCGGGTGCCAGAAAAAAGCAGACCGTTGCACAAGATCCTTGCCACCATGCAGACTTGATGATAACGCACCGCCGCTAACTGCACGAAACCTCATTAGAATAACAACAGCCAGAAAAGCAAACACTTGCAGAGGACGGGCAGACCAAAAGCTCCTTGCGATTTTAAGACTGCAGGCCCTGGGACCACAGGCAGACACGTGAGCGAGGCAGGACTTGGGTTCAATAAAACATGCGCACCAGCAAGGGCCTAACGATCATAGGGGCCCGATGATAGTGGCTTTGACTAATGCAAATCCGATGAGCCACCGCCGCGCCAACGCCGCCTACTAAGCTCAAGACAGAATACAAGGGAGGAAACGAAATCACACAAAGCGGCGAAGCCAGAGCAGTTTTCAACCCTCAAAGCAACCATCCGCATAAAACCTCGAACTGAACAAACTCGGTAGATATTTTGCCACCAGTCTATACCAGCTTTGTCCTCCGATCAAAACTGATAGTTTAGTATCGAGGCTTTTTGCACTCAACCATCATTATAGCAGACGTCAAGTTGTAGGGTTTTAGATGCGCCCGGAAATACGCCCCGTGCTAATTTTTAATTGGTTTATGTAAATTAGCATATCCAATGAAATTAAAACAAGAGTGCGTCTTACTGTCGACATGAACTTGTGACCTGCACGCAGCAGTCGCTGTAGTAGTCCAAGAGCTAGCCCAGCCTACCGTGCACCCCCCCCCCCCCCCATTACTCAATAAGATGGGTTTCAAAGTGTACCTCAGTATGTCCTGAGATGTTTAAGCCATGTTCCCCCTACAATCCTTAGGAACACACCAGAGATATAGCCGATGGCGAAAGGGTACCCCCATTCATGCTCTTTGTGGATGCTAAAAGAGCTTGAGAAACATTTTCCTCTAAATAAATCTGATTTCATTCCAGAAGCCCAAATCAGGCAATATTATGTTGAGGCACACCTTCTGCGTCCTCTGCAAAAAACAGAATGAAAAGAAATTGAATCTGTGGCTCACAGAGAAGGTATATGTGCACCCAGTAAATGGCCATTTCCACAAAATCGCAAAAAAAGAGACAAAAATAATGTGTCAGATGTCTTCAGACATTTTCTATAGCACTGGCAGTCCCTTTTCAGGCTTACATCACATCATTAAAACAGGATGTCACAATTATTATAAATTTGACTAGGTGATGTTGTGATCACTATGAGTGCCACATTGGTTGATTTTGTATCCCTACCCCCAAGTTGTAAAAATACACAAAATTAATTAGAAAAAATTACTCAAGTTATTCCATTTCATTTTGACCTCTCTTTAAGTTTCAATAATGTGAGCATAAAGTGCAAGAAAATTAGGAAAGTCGGCATCCTTTACGACACGTGTGATAGCTTTTTCCCATTTAAAATTGCCAAATGGGAAACGTATGTCGTCTCCGATGCCCTCAGAAATTTTGTATACAATTGATAGATCTTTTTGAAAGGTTTTAATGGTTAGGATAGAGTACCACAGTTACTCCCAACCTGATTTTATGATGCTGTGATTCATTTAGGGGCCACAGTGGCTGAATCTGCTGCCCTACCCCCATTTTTACCAGTACACAAAGGAACGCAAAATGATCATAAAAATTGCTTATGTCATACTCCTCTGTTTAAATATTTTTATTGCCAGTTTTCTTAACAAAGTATGCACATTGAGCATAAATTTGTGATCATTTAATTAATTTCAATGTGACCCATCAATTTAATTGTAATTCTTTTTTGTTAAAGCATAAAAAGGGGGAAACGTCTGTAAACAGGGGCTGCCGCTGAAGAACTTCCTCTTTAATAGAACAGCAAGACTTAAGTAAACGGCACATTCAGCAGTCTTGTCAAACTCTGGGAAGGTGTATCTCAGGGAGGTGATGTGTTTGATGCTGTTCTTGGTCTACCTTAATGACATCAGTACAGTACAGCAGTACCAAGGTTCGTCTCGAACATCCTCCATGCGGATGACTTTGCAGTGTGGAGCGCAGCAGAACATAAAGAAATAGCATCCTGCAGAATCCAGGATGTTGCCTATAGAGTCAGCAGCTGGACTGAAAAATGGCCACTCAAACTGAGCTAGACCATCTCTTTCAATCAGATGGAAGAGGTCACCTTGAAAACTGGATATCTTCCAGTACCAAAGACAGACTGGCAACAAATAAAGTACTTGATTCACGTTGAAGCCATGGAAGCTAGAACTCCGGGAAAAAAGTCTCTGATGAAAAACTGGTGGGGACCACACATTGGCGCAAATTACAACATCCTGGCGCACGCAAACACCAGTTCGGTCAGACCAGTAGTGGGGTACTTCGACAACATGAAACACTCTCTGCAAAACCAAAAAAGCCAGACTTGACAAGATGCAAAACATTGACCATTTTCATGATGCAGTGACATTCACAGAGCTATCTGGAGTATTTTCTTAACATTGTTTTGGCTGTTAGGAACCGTGAAACTTTATTACGCATATTCATATTTACACCTTTCTAGGCGAAAATAAATGAGAAGAAAAGACCATAGTAAACCCACCTTGTGCTAGGTAAAATAGCTCCTAAAAGACCAGCTAGTTTCACTCATTCAGTCTATCATCTTTGCCTTTTTTTTCTCTCCACTAAACAAACAGAAAACAAATTGATTGGTCACATTTTGATCAGAATACAGTCGAATGTTCCACATATTTTACGGACATTAAAGGGATCGGAGACACCACACCTCCCTGAGATACATCTTCCCTGAGTTTGACAAGACTGCTGAGTGTGCCTTCGACTTCAATCATGCAATTCTGTTGAAGAGGAAGTCTTTCAGCTGTCGGTACATCATGCCTCCAACTCCAGACGGTAGAAGCTTTAGCAGCAGCCCCTGTTTACAGACTCCCCCCGCCCCCCCCCTCACCCCTCTCCTCCCGCCTTATGTTCTTAATCCAAGATAGTTACAATTAAATTGATGGGTCACGTTGAAATTAATGAAATGATCACAGATTTGTACACTCATTATGCATACTTTGTTAAGAAAACTGGAAACAAAAATATTTAAAAAGAAGAGTATGATGTGAGCAATTTTTAAAAATCATTTTGCGTTCCTTTGCGTACTGGTAAAATGGGGGTAGGGCAGCAGATTCAGCCACTGTGGACCCTAAATGCATCACAGCATCATAAAATCAGGTTGGGAGTAACTGTGGTACTCTATCCTAACCAATAAAACCTAAAAAAAGACCTATCAGTTGTATATAAAATTTCTGAGGGCATTGGAAACTTTTTTTTCGATTTCGCAGAAATGGCCATTTACTGGGTGCACAAATACCTTCACTGTGAGCCACAGATTCAATATTTTTTCATTCTGTTTTTGCAGAGCACTCAGAAGGTATGCCTTAATATAATATTGCCTGATTTGGGGTACAGTAATAAATTCTGGGGTGTAGAGTGTTCATGGAGAAGTAGTACCTTTGACTTTTCAGCCAGCAGCGCCTCTTGGGGCAGGCGGGAGCACTGGTCTTCACATGGCACTCAACTCTCACAGCTGGCTCCAGGTCCTTTACCTAGCCACACCCCGGTAACCGCTTCTGCTGGCGGGCGAAACGTTGTGAGGGGCTGACGCGTCTTTCAGTCAGTTGAAATACTTGGAGAGGAGACGGGCGCCGCCAAGTTCGCCTAAGCCCATTGAAAGGACTGATGGACAAGCAACAGAATAAGAATAACATGCCGGATCGGTCGGGGCCCGGATCACCAACGACCGCGCACCCCATTGGAGGTCTCCAGGGTGGGGGCGACAAGTGTGTTACTGGAACCAAACCCACCATCAAGCTGCCCACGCAAGGAATAACTATCGGAACTTGGAACGTTCGCACACTCTACCAGTGCGGCAAAGTGAAGGAACTCACCCACGAGTTGAAGCGCTATCGCTGGGACATTGTAGGACTTGCAGAAGTTCGATGGACAGGCTTCGGAGAAACAACAACAGATGAAGGCCATAAAATCTGGTTCAGCGGAAAAGAAACCAAGCACGAACATGGCGTAGCTTTTATCGTAAGGAAAGAGGTGGTTGGAACTGTCATCAGCTGCACCCCCGTGTCAAGCAGACTAATCTCCATCCGCATCTCCGCCCGACCGCACAACATCACTATCATACAAGTATACGCTCCAACAGCAGACCATGATGATGAAGAATTAGAAGAATTTTACGAACAACTGGACAACATCATCAAGAAAACACCTAAGAAAGACATTCTGACTGTCCTCGGTGACTGGAATGCAAAGATCGGCCCTGACGCCTACCAACAATGGGCAGGAACAGCTGGCAAGTTTGGCCTTGGAGAAACAAATGACAGAGGCCTGCGACTTTTAGAGTTCGCAGAGAGTCACCGTCTCACCATTGCTAATACCCTCCATCCACACAAGAAGTCAAGAACAGTGACATGGCAATCGCCAGGAGGCCTGGTCCATAACCAGATTGACTTCATCTTGCTGCCTCGACGATTCAAATCCAGCGTTAACAAAGCACAAACGAGGTCCTTTCCTGGCGCTGATATTGGCAGCGACCACAACCTCGTCCTTACTAGCCTCAAGTTGAAGCTGGCATTGAAACGAGATAGCAAGAACCCTCGCATCAGATTCGACCTCCAGAAGCTAAAAGACCCGGAAGTAGAAGAGCTCTTCCAAGCCCAGGTGGGAGGCAGATTTGCAGCCTTGGCTACTTTGGACTGCGACGTAGACACCCTTGCTGGAAATATAAAAGAGGTGTTACTTTCTACAGCAGAAGAAGTGCTGGGGAAGCAGAGGAAGCGCAAACAGCCCTGGGTCACCGATGACATCCTCGATCTCTGTGATGAGAGGAGAGCCTGGAAGAAAAAGAGAGGCCAAGACCTCACATCAGCAAACAAGTACAGACTTGTCAACAAGAAGATCAGGAAGAGGATGAAAGAAGCCAAAGAAGATTGGATTGAAGACCAGTGTTGTAGCGTGGAAGAGGGCATGGCAAATGGCAACAGCAAGAAGGCTTATGAAACGCTAAGGACCCTCACCAAGACTCAACAGCGAACAGCCACAGTCATCGAAGACAGCAGCGGCCAACTCCTTACGGAAAACACTGCTGTACTAAACAGATGGACTGAGTACTGCCGAGACTTGTATAACTACAAGGCTGAGCCAGACACCAGCATCCTCCAAAACAACCAGGCTGGGGCCAGGAAGGCTGAAGACCTGCCAGTGTTAGCTGAAGAGGTGGAAGCAGCCGTACGCGGCCTGAAGGGAGGAAAGTCTCCAGGTGTAGACAACGTACCTGCTGAACTGTTGAAACATGGAGGAGAAGTAACAACGAAGGTCCTCACTACACTCTGTCAAAAGATCTGGGAGCAAAAGAAATGGCCAGTAGAATGGACACAGTCTCTAGTGATCCCGCTCCCCAAGAAAGGAAATCTGAAACAGTGCCAGAACTACAGAACTATCAGTCTGATAAGTCACCCTAGCAAAGTAATGCTTAGAATCATTCTCAACCGCCTCAAAACTTTCGCCGAGGAACTGCTGGCAGAAGAACAGGCTGGCTTCAGAGTTGGAAGAAGCACTGTAGAGCAGATTTTCAACTGCCGCGTCCTGATCGAGAAACATCTGCAGCATCAGCGCGAACTCTACCACAACTTCATTGATTTCAGGAAAGCATTTGATCGCGTCTGGCACGACGGACTCTGGCAAGTCATGAGATCGTTCAACATAGAGGAGGGACTGATCCAAATGATAGAAGCGCTTTACAAGAACGCCTGCAGCGCGGTTCTACTTAACAATCAATCAGGCGAGTTCTTCAGGACGACGATCGGTGTCCGTCAAGGATGCCTGCTCTCTCCTGTCCTTTTCAACATAGTCCTGGAGAAGATCATGCAGGAAACCCTCCACGACCACCATACTTCAATCTCTATTGGTGGCAGATCCCTGTGCAATCTTCGATTCGCAGACGACATTGACCTCATGGCAGGCAGCAATAGTGAGCTCCAAAACCTGACAGACAAACTTTCAAGTAGCGCAGGGTCTTATGGCATGGAGATCAGTACGGATAAAAGCAAAGTGATGATCAACACCACAAGCGACGACAGCAGCAACATTCACATGAATGGCCAAAAGCTAGAAGAGGTCAATAGCTTCAAGTACTTGGGAGCCACCCTGTCCAAAGACGGTAGTTGCATAGCAGAGATCCGTATCAGGATAGGTACAGCAACATCCGCAATGGCCAGGCTGGACAGGATATGGCGAAGTAACTCCATCAGCTTCACCATCAAGTACAGGCTTTACAAGTCCCTCATAGTGTCTATTCTACTCTACGGCTGTGAGACTTGGACACTGCTTGCAGACTCAGAAAAGAAAATCCAGGCCTTTGAGAACAAGTGCCTGAGGAAGTTGCTCCGCATCTCGTACCGCGAGCACAAGACCAACGAATATGTACGGAGCATCGTCACTTCCCTGGTGGGCCCACATGAACCCCTTCTGGCAACCGTGAAACGGCGCAAGCTTGCTTGGTTTGGCCACGTGACCCGACACAACACCTTGGCCAAGACTATCCTCCAAGGCACTCTCGAAGGAAGTCGTCGGCGAGGTCGTCAGAGAAAGAGTTGGGTCGCAAACATAAAAGAATGGACCGAACTCGAGATGTCAGACTTGCTTGCCACCGCCCAAAATAGAACTCAGTGGAGAGCACTGTCTGTTGCTGCTGCCTTTCAGTCCCCCCAACGCCCAGTTCGGGCAAGGGACTGATGATGATGATGATGATGAATAAATTCTGATTTATTTAGAGGAAAATGTTTCACAAGCTCACTTTAGGATCTGTGAAGAGCGTGAATGGGAGTACCCTTGCGCCATCGGCTATATCTCTGATGTGTTCCTAAGGATTTTAGGGAAACATGGCTTAAACATCTCAAGACATACTAAGGTACACTTTGAAACCCATCTTATTGAGTACTGGGGGAGGGGGGAGGGGGGTATATGGTAGATCTGGCTAGCTTATGGACTAATAGGCTCATGGACATATCAAGGTACACTTTGAAACCCATCTTATTGAGTATTGGGTGGGGTGGGGGGAGGGGGGGTATCCAAGACTGGCTTATGGAGTTATAGGTACGTATTTCCCCCAGCCCCAAAAGGTCTACTTTAATAGAGTCTGCTTTAAACACTGCTCAGTTGTCAATATCTTTTCGAGTAATTCTCTTCGATTTTAGAGTAAACACGGCAGAAAACAATGGAGACACTGCAGTGCATAGAGGCCTCTTTCACGGCACTCTACTAAAGGGTTTAACGCTGGACTCCAGATGTTGAGAAAGAGGTTCGTGCATGCTGGGATACTTCCGGCCACATCTAAAATTTCGCGAGTGTCTTCGTTTCTTCCCTTGTATTCTGTCTTGAGCTTAGTAGGCGGCGGTGGCGCAGCGGATTTGCATTAGTCAAAGCTACTATCATTCGGGCCCCTATGCTAGCGATGGCTTGGGAGAATGGAACATGACTGACCTACTCAGTGGTTGATTTGCACTTGAATCTCCTGTTGTCACTACTACACCGCCAACAAGGGCAGCCCAAGGAGAAGGGGATAGTAAGGGGGCGGGAGGACCTGACTGGGACAGTAGTGGGGACAGGGAGATGACCTGGTCAGGGGGTGGAGGGGTGGGGGGCGTGGGGGGGGGGGGGGTTGGATCGATGATACAGCACGAAAGAGGTGTATGGCATGAGCAGGCTTGAAAAAGAGACTGCAGGATTGAGACCAACATTGGGATGTTGCTGACTGGCCAAGGATTAACTCATTCAAAACGCACCGCATACGGACACGAAGAAAAATAAAGTCAGCGCTCGAGACATGCCGCATTTATGCGGCATGCCTCGAGGGCTGGCTTCATTTTGCCGCGTGTCTGTACGAGGACCGCCACGAAATAGTCAAAGCACGTGGAGTTATGACACCAAAAAGACTGATGAAATGACGGATGGACAATATGCAGGTCATACTCATAGGGAGGGGGGTGAGTCACGGTGGAGGAAGATTTTGGAGGCCAGAGAACACAGTACAGACAGACTCACAGGCACCACCAGAGGGCCCAGACTATGAGTGCTGAGTCGCCGCGGACGGTCGCCCTTCCCTCCTTCCCGCTCGTCCCCGAAACAGCTAATGGGGAAGACCCCCAAACTATGGGTGCTGGGGCGCCGGGGCCTCTCCCCGCCCTCGCCGAACATGGAGATGGGGAGGATCCCGACGCTGTGGGTGCTCGGTCGGCGGGAGCGGTCGCCTCCGCAAATGCTTCCGCGGTGGTGGCTGAAGTATTCGCTAAAGCCACTTACGCTGAAGGGGCCGAGGCTGTGGGTGGAGGGTCGGCGCGAGCGGTCAGGGCTGTGCGCGTCCTCGGAGGTGATGGAGATGGTGGGGGTGCCAGTGGACGGGGGGACCAGGGAGTGGCGGCGTTGGCAGTCCACCGGTTTGTCCAACGTGCTCTTCTCATCCTGCGGACAGAAACCACGAGGCATTCATTAACCCTTTGGCTGCCGGCAGCGCTTTTTTGTCGAGGTGATTCCTCGCAAGGAATCACCTCGACAAAAAAGCGCTACCGACATCCAGAGGGTTGGTTAATCATCATCTTACTGAAGAAAGTACCCGGTTGAGCCACAAGTGAAAGCTGAATGTGTTGTACCCGTCTTTCCTAAGCGTGTTTCTTTCTCCGTTGGGTACTTCTTCACAAGTGAAAGGTCACACTTTTTGGCCTCGAAAGGCACACATGTACACAAGATTAACTCATTGGAGACGTGCCGAATACGGATACGCGGCGATTAGCCCGTACCCGTATTCGGCACGTCTCTAAGTCCAATGAGTTAAACAAAACAATAAAACAAATAAACCAAAATGCATCTTTGCGATCATTAAAATGTGTTTTATCTTTTTGTGTGTGCACGTTAGCCGGCTCACCTTTCATTGCTTATGAATGCATGATCTACGAGAGCCAAATTAAGCTTTGCTGTAGCGCATTTGTTATGGCATGTAAAGAGCCACATAGGTGAGGCCAGCGGTGGTAGAAACAGTACAAATAACAAGGGGAATTATTCAGGGCTGTGCTGCAAACGGTTAGGTCCCCTGCCCCTTCCTTGAGGCATCCAATCGCTATCCCATAGGTAAATACACAGATAAATAACAAGACACCACATCACTTATATATATGTATATAACTGTCTTGTTATTTATCTGCCGCGGTCTGGCGTTACGATGCGTGACAGGAAGGGAAAGTGGGCCTAACCGTTTGTATGTCCAGCGCTGAGTAATTCGCCTTGGTATGTGTACCGTGTAATGAGAAAGCAAATCGATTAATTTGTTCACCACTATACAGGTAAAGAATTCGCTGTTCTTCAATAGTCAAAAGGCGCTGCGTTTGACACACGCCGATAAACCCTCAGTGGCTGAGTGTAAAAACAAGGGGGTTAAAGAACCGTGACCTCAGAGATGAAGGAGTGTTGACCTTGTGTTAACCCTTTGGCTGTTGGCAACGCTTGTTATCGCGATGATTCCTGTAGGAATAATCGCGACAAAAACTGCTACCGACAGCAATAGGGTGAACAGGTCGGTGTGATCTTTGACCGGGAAGCTGTGGGTAGATGGAGGAGGAGGGGGCAGGAGAGGGGTGGACGAGAAAGGATGGGAGGTTGTAACAGACAAACCTAGATAAATGAGAAACATTTAAAGGAAATACAAGAAATGTAACCGCGTTTGGAATGATAAAGCAGTTCCGTAATAAAATGAAAGACCTCATCATCTAAAGTCAGCACTACTTGTGGGGTAGGTTTTGGGGATTTACGAATGACAGGAACAGTAAAACTACGAAATCTTAGAATAACAGGGTAGGCTAAACGGGTAAAGATCAAGTAGTCCGTAAATTGACAGGGCGTAAAAATCAACCGATTCTTTGAGTTTAACCACATGTTTAATACATGCAGAAATGATCATAACTCACACATTACACAGCTATTAATAAACAGACTAGCAAGGACTAGGCTACTAGTATAAATGTACTGAAGAAACCAAAGTGAAAAATAAAAATAAAATTGAAAATAAGACACCTCTAGGATCTGAGCTGAAGAACGCATGCTAACCAGACTCATGCCAAGAGACTGCAAACTGTGGTTCTTGCGCTGGTTCTTGGGACTTCCGGCCACTCGAGGTCGCTGCTGAAGCTCTGGCGTGCTGGGCGCTGAAATTGGGCATACGATTCAATATTAACCCATTTAGCCCCAACACCCTACCGCAAAAGACTGATTGACCACGATAATTCAAGGGTAGTGCCAGGTTAGCTTGGCGCCTTCAGGCGCCAAGCTAACCGTGCACTACGCTTGAATTATCATCGTCACTGAGTCCACCTCCTGCAACTGATACATGGTCGTTCAGTAACACTTCAAAACTTTGGCAAAAGAACCTAAGAGGGTTAAGCAACCGTCTTGTCCATTCTACCGCCGGTACCGTGAACCGATGGCTGTACGTACAAGAGCGAGGTTAACTTATTGAAGGGACCCCGCATCAATAACTGTCGTATAGAGTTGCGGGGCGCCTTGAACGCACTACCTGAGATTTGTTTATTTATTTCAACACAGTGGGAATTTGTTTGAAGGTCGAAGTACTCACATGCACTGCGGTTGTCAAAACACCAAAATACGAATGCATAATTACGTACTTTAAACGATAATAACGAATGTTAGGAGAGATTGGGCACGTTAGGCATTGTGTCTAGTGAAGGTCTGGGAATCGTAAAGAAGTCATTCCTGAAGCGTTTTCATGGATTTGAAATCACAGTGCATGTGCGTACTTCGACACTAAACCCCCCCCCCCCCCACCCTATAAGCTGAACTGTGATTTTGTCTCTAGTCTTACCAATCAAAGCCGTAAGTTTCAAAATCACAGACCAGCACACATATACCCTCCAAGCCATTTGTCAGACGTGAAATATTCAAGACCGAAGAAAAAAGAGGAAAATAAAAAATCTTCAGTCTTGAAGATTTTGTCCTTTAGAGCCAATCTCGATTCTGCCCCACTTTAAAAAGATGAATAACGACAGGCCTCGCATGTTCTGGTATTGACCCCCGCTGCCTTAAGGCCCGTATCCACGATAAGGCTGTCATATGGCTGTGCCGGATGAGCCAAATGCCCTTTTCCTAGCACTTTCGGACAATACATGTGAAACTTCAAAAAAATAGCAGTACAATTTGTAATCATTGAAATTAACCATTAACCCTTTGACTGTTGGTATCGGCTTTAGTCGCAATGATTCCGGCACTAATCGTCGCGACTAAAATCGCTACCGACACCCAAAGGGTTAAAAGTTACTTCTAACCGTGCAAAGTAAAGGTTCATCCATAACTGTAAAGGTATGAAGTAGGTTAAACATATATATTATATCAAATCGATTTAAAAAAAATCATGCAGAATACATTACAAAGAGTACAAAATTTATAGTACAGTCAACGTGCGTAAAGAAAACCTCTGTGCGTGAGGTACAGGGATGGTACTGTACATATACTATCTAGTTTAGGCGTGCGATTAACTCATTGTGCCCGAGGTACGAAATACACACATTTTGGAGTTATCCTCTGAGGACTGCATTACAATTCAGACAGATCGACCATGATAGTTCAAGGGTCGTGGCTGAATAGCTTGGCGCCTATAGGCTCCAAGATATTCTACCACCACCCTTGAACTATCATGGTCGAGCCATATCTTGCTGTGGTGTGTCGCGGGCAAAATGAGTTAAGCCTTTAACTCCACAACGCAATGACCTTTTTTTTTCCTCCTCTAAAGAATGGGAGTCATTTAGTTCTTGGAGATAAAGAGTAAAGGATGGAGTGCTAAACGAGGTCTAATAACAGTTTGGTCATCGTCATATACTTTTGCAGGTGAGACGGCACATCAAAGGAGGTTATCCCTAAATAACAAGCCTTGTCAAAGCTTTTTAAAAAATAGGACGCATGCTCGCAAGCACTCACACATGCAAGCACGCAAGAGCACTCACGGGCACACGCACGCGCGCGCGTGCGCACACACACACACACACACACACACACACACACACACACACACACACACACACACACACACACACACACACACACACACACACACACGCACTTAATTTCGGTTTAGTACAACATCCTCTTGTAACAATTTAAAACGATTAAACATATAACAATGACCATTGTAAACACGAGCTCTGCTAGTCTAACTCTCCTAAGAATAACCATGCACTGAGTGCTGTCTACGTTAGAAGTTATAAAACTACCGTAACAAAATATCATTTTCCCCCAAAATAATTAAAAAACCCAAACCAAAACAAAATAAAAATAAATAAATAAATCAACAACAAAAAATAAAATCAATCAATCAATAAAAGAGAAGACGAAAACACCCATACAGTGTAGGCCTATATATATATATATATATATATAAACAAAGACATGGTTATGTTAGGCATGCGGGCAACTCACCAGAAACTGCAATACTGTGTAGAGTAGGTGAAATTCTAGAGTGAACATCATGTCACAAGTTCAAGATGATTCAAAAGCTCCTGTCACGCTGATGCAATATTACTACGCCTCTTTGTGTGAACCATGGCGCGTTTGGCGCAAGCTCATTGTCAAGCGCTCGGGTTCATTATAAAATCCCCGTAATTCTTGAATACATCCCAGGCCGAGAAAACTCACATGAGTTGCGTCCTTTGCACCCATTGAGCCCCGGCGCACTACAGAAGATGGATCGACCATGATAATTCAAGGTAGTGCCAGATTAGCTTAGCGCCTGATGGCGCCAAGCTAATCTGGCACTACCCTTGAATTATCATGCTCGATCCATCTCATACCACTGGCAGTTAGTCGTTTGGTGAGCTCTTGAAACTTGGGAAATGCGGCATTGGGGTTAGCACAGTAAGCCATGACGACGAATTCATCAAATTCGGAAGATATCCTCTGAGGTCCATGTCAGAGCTCTGAAAACAAATGGACCATGATAGTTGAAGGGTGCTGTCGGGATAGCTTCGCGCCTTTAGACACTCGCCCCTGAAGTATCATGATCGACCTAAATCATGTCGTATCTTGTCAGGGCTCTATGGGAATTCATCAAATATCCTCTGAGGTCTATGTCACAGTTCTCAGGAGGTGGTCGACCATAACTGTTCAAGGGTGGCGTCGGAATAGCTTGGCGCCTAGCTATCCCGACACCACCCTTGAACTATCATGGTCCATCCACGTGTCAGGGCTCTATGGGTTACACGAGCTAAACCCCGGAGCCGCTCTCAGGCTGGACGTAACTCGCACAGGTGTCGTCGCCTGTCAACGCACACACCTGACAGACGCACACAGGTGACAGGAACCTTTGCTACACAGGTGCAGACTACAAAGGAGAGGAAAAGTGCTCATGCGTACATGTGTACGAACCAGGTTTACTCTTTTGCGTCAGAGCCCGACTGTCGATCAGCAAAATAGGGTCTGTACCGTCGTCACCCGGCTGCATTTTGATCGAACCCCTGGCGGAGACGGAAGAAAGTGTCACAAGAATCCAGACCAAATAGGGGACTGCCAAGCGTGCAACATGCCGAGAATAACCAAATAAAGAAAGTAGCACGCTTAGAAAAGACAGTTACCCAACGAATAAAGAAACGCGCTTAGCACAGTTACAATAACCCGTGTTGTAACTGCCTGTGCTAAGCGCGTCTCTTTCTTCGTTGGGTTATTCTCTGCAAGAGAGTGTCAATGTCAAACGAATTGTGTGTTGGTAAAATACACAGAGATTAAATTACGACTGCCTTCCTATTATTCAAAATAACTCACGAGTGCCCAGGCTGACAAACAAAACGCACTTTTTTACAAGCATTTTACCTGTCAACCTGAGGACGACTTTTGCTGTGATGTTTACAACAGGGTCCATTTCCGCATCTGCGGCTTACCGTCGCGTGGTTGAGCGGTTGAGCCACAAAGTGGTCTGCCGCCCTTGCGGAGACACATCCCAGAAGCAAAAGCTATTCAGGCCGACGACGGTCCAAAGATCTTTTGCGCACTAGGCAAGCCTTTATCAACACACGTGAATTGAGCGGATACCACCCAACAACCCCCACCCCCGGTCCCACTTGAAAAGTAAGAGAGTTGTATATGAAACCTTTTTTTTTTAAATACATGTACAACTGGAACAATGCATGGCTGTCCTAAATGTGACACTTTTTATCGCGAATGTTAAACAACAAATATCACTTCCTCGATGACTGAAATGCAGACTTTTCGCTGTTATTGCTCACGACAAGTCCTGGTGCAAAAGATCTTCGGCTTTACCTGTGTGGAACGGGGATGGTGACGGTCTCCAGTTTCATCTTGTTTCTCCGCTGCTTGTCCACCTGTTCCAGCATGTCTCGCAACACCTCCATCAACGCGCTGAACTGAAATCCCAAATCCAATCCTGAGTTGTCAAACTGAGATGCAGTTCAAAAGCAAGTAAAACAAACAAACAAACAAACAAATAAACAAACAAACAAACAAACAAACAAACAAACAAACAAACAAACAAACAAACAAACAAACAAACAAACAAAAAACCCACAAAATACTGTGCGTATTACAGTTGTAAACAAGATGAGATTTCATCCCAAAGTCTACCGTATTGTTTTGAGCTCACATGCGATTTTCTTTGGGAACATTCAGAGTTTTTACTATTTTTAGGCTTATCCTTCTGATCCATCTCTCTCCACCCTAACCCACCCTACCTCCCGATCCGCACAAACACTTGGCACACATGGCGCCAGTTAAACGTTCTGTGGGCTGGCGTAGCCACAGACTGTCTTCCTTATCAAATTGTCGGAAACTGAGAGCATTGCTTTAACCCATACACACATGGATAACACCAAAGACAATACATTATAAGACAAATCACTCGCCCCGAGAGTGCGAGGACGTGCTTTGAGAGTTTTCTCCCTTGTAATCGTGTTGAATCATGGCTGACCGAACGAGGCAAGGGCTGACTTTTGCAGCGCAATTTCTTGTTCGAACGCCCGCTACAAGCCAAGTTTCACCGGCATGTCAGTTTTCCTTTTTCCCAATGAAGAAACAAGGTAAGCTGATTACTCTGTGGTCTTATCTTTGCATAAATGGATAAATTTACGACCGTATAATAATTTCATGGGGCAGAGGATGTCTATCTCGAAAACTTTCGATTCTGAATTAGAGTTGCCAGGGCGATACTCAGGCATAGGTCCCTCGTGTGATATGTATCTTTGGGCTTAAATCTGGGAGAGTGGAAAACTGATCCAACTGCAAACAGACCCTAGCCGGCTCTCCACGCCGTGAATTCCGAGAAATGTCAGTGGAAAAGTGATCTAACGACCATTTAGATCCAGAGTAATTATACGTTTCTAGTAATTTTGTTTTCAAATGTAGAAGAGGGCAATATGTACATAGACCAGTTTTCCTGTCCCATTGTATCCACTTTATGGTGGACTAACTCAAGTTAGATCTAGTCATTTGTGCCACACGTGCTTAACTTGGGCGAGAAAAAGTATTCTTTAGGCTACAGGGACCTTTCCCTTTCGTTCAAGGCAATACAACTGATAGGGAGAATCCTGTGTAAGTTTCACGTTCTTAATCGAGTTGTTTTAAGACCGATGTTCCGATCAAAAAAAAAAAGGAAAGTACTGGTGAGAAATTAAGCAAAGAAACCTTGAGTTTTAAGGTCGTTGATAAAATTCAGTCGTTGCAAAGTTACTTCGCTTTCATTGTCTATCAAGACTTAAAATACAAAAGTATAAAAGGTCATGCAGAACTCTGTCCACTGTACTCTTCTCACGAACTACGCCTACAGACTACAGTATTTAGCTGGTGGTGTTTTAGTACTTGTATTTCAGTCTTTGTTATTCTCCCAACAGATGTCCGGGTGCAGAATTCGCGCAGAGAAGATCTGTTGGGACTTTTACCTGCTGAGCTGCGTTCACGTTCCTGCAGGCTGTGCAGTGCCCATTTTGAAAACAGCCAGTTCACGTGCGCCGACTGTGTTTTCGATGCCCAACCCACCCCCCACAGCTAACAACAGAGACGAGGGATACTGCTACACATTAAGAAACCCCGCGTCACAAGCAGGCACGCATGTCACTGCAACCAGGTATTTTCAATGAATAAATATAATTTGATTTATAATTTGTAAGCTGAAATTTTTAATTTATAAAAAATTACCAAACAATGACAGCACAAAAGATTAGTTGTGTGAGTTGTTTTCACAACTGGGGTCGTAAAATCTGTTGACTATTAAAATCAGACAAGCAGATTTTAAATTTGGATGAATTTTCGATGGCCTTTTTGTGTGTGTTAGCGCCTGCATGATTAATGATTTAATGCATGGTTGCTTGTGTGTGTGCAGATGAGTCCAGTGGAGAAACTGATGTGGGGGGAACTGCAGCAACAGGTGGTCAGGACAGCGATTCACCAAGAAAGCAGGCTTTGAAGAAAAGTATCAAAACTGTGCGCAACAGATTGCACTGCCTTCAGAAGAAATGTAATTACGACAGAAAGACGGCAAACAAGGACAGAAAAGACATTAACACTCAAAGAGAAGAAGGATGCAGCAGCGAAGAGCCGATTGGCCCATGTTTTGCCTGATTCGTTGTTAAGTTTATTTCAGCACAGTTGCGTGAAATACACAAAATGAAACAAGGCCGGAGATGGACGGAGACAGAAAAAACAACAGCTTTATCTTTGTTTCATGCAAGCCCCAAGGCATATCGTATGCTTGAAAAATTCTTTGTCCTCCTGTCAGTTTCAACCTTACGGAAAACTATGCGAAAGGTTTCAGTCTGCCCCGACTTTAGTGCCAAAATTCTGAAAGCTCTTCACTGAGATTAAAGTGTCTGTACTGCCGCCAAAGTCAGATCTGTGTGCAATAGTACTAGACGAAATGACAATAAAAGAACAAGTCACCTACAACAAAAAACGTGATCAAATAGAAGGGGCAGAGAATTTTGGGGAGGACGAGAGGACAAAGCTTGTGGCAAACCATGCGACTGCCTTTGTTGTAAGGGGTTTAGTTTCCCACCGGAAGCAGCCGAAGGTTTGGTGAGGGAGGGGGGAGTTGTTGGAGAACATAATTCTGATCGGTGATGACATGTTTATCTGTTTACCTGGTAATGACTTTTAGATCTAAAGGCGGTGGGCATGTGACTGATGGTATTGTCTGTTGTACGTCTTATGATAATTCAGCCTAATGCGTATATTCATGTTGACCTGCTATTTTGTGTATGATGAATAATTTTGTCATACATTTACATGTGTTGGGTGGATGGATGAATTGAGAGGAGGAGACAGAACAGGTAATCAGTGATCATTTCTTATTAATCTCTTTGTGCATACTATCGAAGGTACTGTTTACAGTTTCTAACGGGTGTATGCATAAGGTGATTAGCGTGGCCTGTGTATAATCACTATTTGGTTTTCTTGATAATACCGGCTGCAAGTTGAACCTGTATTAATAAACTGATCTTTTTGTGAGATTGTTCAAAACAACTGATATTTGCTGTAAATTATTTCTTATTTAGTCTCGTGTTGGTGGTTTGTTTGTATGTGTGTTCGTTTGTGTGCATGTGTGTTTGTTTGCGTGCACGTGTGTGTGTGTGTGTGTGTGTGTGTGTGTGTGTGTGTGTGTGCGTGTGTGTGTGTGCGTGTGTACTAGACATCAACTCACACCCACGGCAACAATGAAATGCCTGATTTATTATTTTTCTATTACACTTTCCGTGCTAATTACCACTTTTCCGAAAAATCTTTCGATTAGGAATAGAAAAAAAATATCTTAGAAGCAGAGCTCATGTGATTTTAAAACAGTTTTCCGCAATGCACACACAAAAAGCACCTGCTACCCTTCAAAAAGCCTCGCGTCAGAGCTCGAGTCCATTACCAGATAGTGATAGACGTATGGCCACAACACGATTACACCATGGGACGCAACTGCTACACTGACCTCGCTTTTTTCAGTAAGCCTTATGAAGGAGTGATCTGTCTTATAATGTATTGTCTTTGATAACACTGACTTTCCGTGCTTTGCGTTAGTTAGGAACATTGTACAACACTGACGTGTTTGGCGCTTTTACGTCACTGTCATTGTCTGAGTCGTGAAACTGAAAAGCACGCAAGGGTCTCTTCCACGCAACCTCTTCCAGGGCTGACTCTTTGGTGGGAGTGAAACGTGGTTCGAAAATTTTCAAAAATGAATTAATTATCATTCAAAAAGTTGAAGAGGTACAATGCTGGTTAACGAACTCATTCAATGTCTTTCTTTAATCTAGCTGTATGCAAAATATCTAGTACGAATAAGACAAATTACGGACTCTAATGCGGATCAACCATTTTTTTTGTGTGAAACGGTCATTTTCTCAATAATGTGTGAAGTAATTAAAAAAATTAAAAAAAAGCCTTTTAAAGAAGATATCCTAAAGTTACAAGCCTATCCGTCCATAAACACGGGCTCTAGTCGCTGTCACTCACACACATACACACACACACACACACACACACACACACACACACACACACACACACACACACACACACACACACACACACACGCACGCACGCACGCGCACACACACACACACACACACACACACTCCACACACACACACACACACACACACACACACGCGCGCGCGCGCGCGGCGCTTTGGCGCCGCTAGATTTGCGTTCAACAGCAATGCTAGCGTAGCTAGACGTGACGTAATTTTCTCTTGTTACTACACTTCTACAGTGTGACACCTACCCGCCTATGTTATCGCGTACTAGGTGTTGAACGGGTTGAGGCCAGCCCCTCTGTAAAGTCTACCGTATTTTCAATACGGTAGACAAAAAGGACAATTAATGCACACCTTGTAAAAGTCACGCAGAAGAAACATTCGTGAAAGGAAACATTCGTGAAAGGAAATTGTCACAAACATTTTAACCCCCTCCCTGCCAAAGGACTATTGTCTCTGAAATCTTTGTTTTATTAACGACCAAAAGCCACAACCGCCCAAGGGGAATACATTGGTCTCAGCAAGAGGCATAGCTCCTCATGAGCCCCCGCCAATCGCGGGGACTCATGAGGATCTATGTCTCTTTAAGATGGGTAATGCTGACTTATTCTCGGCAGCCAGGCTCTCCATGCAGATACCGCTCAGTGAAAAAGACGCGTAACCACGCGTCTATTCCGAAGCGGAGACGTATCGTCAGCAGCCGTAACCAAAGGGTTAAAAGAATATGACAGATGAGACGGACAACAGCAGAAACCACCCAAGATCTGTAATGACGAATCTATCTCTTGCAAATGGTATGTTCTAAGACCTTTATTTAGACACATGTACATACCTGTTCCATATTGAGACCTGGATTGACCGTGTGCGGGATGAGAGATGGCATCACTTTCGTGGCCAGCAAGTTATGAGTCAGGCCGAAGCGCTTGTCGCTCAGCATGTGCTTGTAAATACCTGCATCGCAAACAAACACACATGAATATGCGAGTGTACACACAGCATTGCACTATATATTGCACTATATATAACTGTCATTTCTAATTGTGTTTCTTTCTCCGTTGGGTTCTTACTCTCTGCATTTTACGCTTTGCAGTCACCTTTTTGGGGGTCTGGATTTACTGGAAAACGTGTAAATGTTCCTGACAGCTTGAGCATGGGGGTGGGTGGGTGGGGAGGGGGGAAGTAGGGCTTCTGTTGAAGCAGAGGGTTTCATTACATTAGAACTAGCAGTATCGTCAGTATTGAGCAGTCAGAGGGAAACAACTGATCAAATATCTGCCATGCGTTCTCGTGAAACCAGGGGCCCATGAAAGGTTGTCGCTTGCGCCTGGGTTGGAAAATCGAACTATGTATCGTGTCTTTTTATTGACCTGGCCTCCATTGCATGAGTGAGCTTAGATCGTGCAAAACCACTAAGCACGATGCTCCGCAATAGCTGAGCACCTTGCTTAGTGACTTTAGCAGGATTTGATCGAGTGAGCTTAAATCCTGCGAAAGCCATTAAGCAAGGTGCTCCGCGATAGCGGAGCACCTTGCTTAGTGGTTTTGCAGGATTTAATCCCACTCATGCAACTGAGCCCAGATGCTGATTAACTCATCTGCTGAATTCAGATACGCGGCTTTATGCCGCGTATCCAAAGCCGCGTATCCAGATGCGGCACGTCTCGAACGAGCTTACGAACAGACTCCCATTGAAAGTCAGTCCATTCATTGGTTTACACAAGAAACGATCTCACTCACTGACGATGGCGACGACAACGTCCGGGTCCTGGCAGGTGATGTCGGTCAGGAATGGCAGCACGTCGTCCAGAATCAGCATCTTGTCCAGGCTCTCCAGCAGGTGGTCGATGCACGACAGCGCGTTGATCCGCATCTGAACAACAACACCACAATGCACGCAAAGGCAGAGGCGGATCGGGGAGATGCGGTGGGTGGCGCAGAACCATCCACCAGCAAGACTCCATCCGCCTCTTGACTTGCTCTGACACAGTTCCGGTCATTTGTCTCCAGCTGCTGTCAACGTATGGTTCCAGCTTATACTTCTACTGTGTTTCAGGGTTGTGCGAGTAGTTTTGGCAATCGTTGTCTGTTAGCTCAATTACATTTCTCAGTGAGACAGGGAAAAGCTTTGCAAAACAAAATCAAAACGTTGCACCTCAACTGACCTTGACATTAGTGGACCTGAAGAAGAGCGACTTGGCTTTGGGTAGCACCATCTTCCGCAGTATCTCGTCATCCAGGTACTCCTTCACTACGCCTATAGCACCGATGGCTGCCTCCTGCAGGGAGGAACATGTGTGCTGGTCTGTGATTTTGGACCTTACGGCCATGGAGCCGTAAGGTCCGAAATCACAGACATGAACATGACAAACAATACACAAAATTGCATACTCTGTGGCCTGGATCAGGCCGCTTTAAATGATGTATAACTCGTGATTTTAAAGGTCGCTAGGCAATACAATGCGCTATGTTAAGTTTGCCTTTTCGTCAGCATTACTGTCAGAAACAATAAGAATATTTATATAAAAAAGATATTGCGAACAATTAACCCTCCATTGTCCGGAGCAGGTCACTTAAACATTGTGAACCGAAAGGGTGAGATAGATGGACTAAGTGGTGTATGAGTTTAAAGAGCTAACCCCTTCGTTGCCAGTGATCACGGATTTCGCCTCTGAAACAGCTGTACACAGACCGACATTCTCGTGAAGAACACAAGTGAAAAAACGGGACCAAAACGGGCATAAAGAACGTAGGACTAACAACAGATATACATCCTCATGAGCCCCCGCGACTGCGGGGGCTCATGAGGATTTATGCCTCTTGCAGTTGGGTAACCGTTTGAATTGCCCCGGCAGATAAGGGATTAACAGGCTTCTACATCACCCCCTCACCCCCTCCCTCCCCACCCCGTGTACCTGAGCCTGTAGGGACGATGAGTCGAGTGTGTTGAAGACCATGGGAAGGATCTCGGAGCGGATTTCCTCCAGCGGCGTTTTGGACAAAATGATGTCCAGCTTGTTTAAGATGTACACTGTTGCCTGCAAAAACAAAAACACTTCACGTGCAATTAAACCCTCGACTGGCTACTGACGATCCCAATGCGCAAAAGGCCATCGGGCCGATGTCGGCCCGATGGCCTTTTGCGCACTGGGATACCGATCGCCGGAAAAGACGCGTGGTTACACGTCTCTTGCGCTGAGCCGTATCGTGGGTTGCAGTCAAGGGGTTAAACAATCACGCGACATATTACTTATTGCTTGCTCGTCTGCGCTCTTAGACATTACAGACCATCACGCATTATATTATGGCTGGTTGAGTTTAATTTCACCTGTACTTTTTTTTCATTTAAGGAAAAAAATGGCTTCTTGGTAAATCTACCTTGGCTGCGGCTTTCACTAAGCAGTTTCAAACACAATGATCCAGACAGCACTTTTTTTTTTCAACCGTGTGCAAGCTCATTGAAAGTCAAATACATGAGGGTGAAATTATTCCAGGAACATTTGGCAAGCAGATACACCTTGGTACACAGTCCGTTTTTTTTTTCTTTTTTTTTTTCCCTGGTGAGAAGGAAAGAAAGCAGGGAAGTGTATGGAGCTTGCCCCTTCTCAGCCGGAGAAAAAAGTGGGACTGTGCATCGAGGCGACTATTTTGAAAATAAGAGAAAGTATAATAGTAGGTGGAAGCAGGCGTTATTATGGGCGAGAACCCTGTCGTCACAGACCACAAATCTAAGATTTTTGGTCTATGACGACAGAGTTCTTGCCCTTACCAGCAACTACAACTATTCACCTGAACAAACAAACAAACAAACAAACAAACAAACAAACAAACAAACAAACAAACAAACAAACAAGCACACACAACAAACATTAACAACAACAAACCACACTACTGACCTGTACAGGTTTTGGCATGTTGAGCATGGCGCAGAACTCGGTAAGGATGATGTCACAATAGTCGTCACGCGTGGCGAAGTCGATGATGGTGAGCAGGGTGGGTAAGGCATACACGACGGAGTCACTCTGTTTACTCTCCTCCACAACCATTGGCAAGACGTGCTTATACAAAATTTTCTGGCAGAAAAGCGACGTCAAACGATGAGAACAGGTTCGAGGGAAAACAAGAACATGTACGTGCAACACGTTATGTCAAATAAGTGGTTAGAACAGGTTGTAACCCTCTGGCTGTCCAGAGCGCTCTTTGTCAAGGTGATCCCTGCAGGAATCACCTCGACAAAGAGCGCTATAGACAACAAGAGGGCTAGAAGAAACAAAACAACAACGAAATGGTCGAAAGTGCGGCGGAGACCGCATAGGCCGTATCACCAGGCGTGAAATTGAGGCAGCTATGTAATACAACGATCGTGTGAGTTGTATAAATTGACTATACCCTGGGTATACTGGGAATGACTGAGGAGAGACTGGCGTAGGCGTCTGCCCGCCCCCCGGGGTCACGGCGATCTGTACAGGCTAGGGCAAGGAGACTGATGGCCACGGGATCATTGAAGTATTTCAGCTGTCACAGAAACAGGAGAGAATGCCCATATTCATGATCGAACACTTGCAAGCTTGCTGTTATATGAAATTTTTAACCCTTTGCAATCGGTAGCGCATTTTGTCGCGATGATTCCTGCAGGAACCATCGCGACAAAACGCGCTACCGACAGCCAAAGGGTTAAGGGTAGTACTCAATTACTGGACTGTGAAGGCAAAATTACAATAAGTCCAAATTTCCTGAAAAGCGAGACTTTTATTGCATTACTCAATGAAAATCTTGCTTTTCCCGAAAATGGACTCATTCTCTCAGTTTCGCTTTAGAGCAGAGTTGCTCGACACCTTGGTAGGCGCCTAGATAATCTGGCAGCACTTACTACCATGAAACTCTGTAGGTCTGTCCATCTCCCCAAGTGTTGTCCAAAGAAGAGATGTGTAAATCGAAAACATAAGTCTATCTATACTTATAGATATTAGCCTCAGTGTCGTAATACACGCTCACCAGACTAAAGAGTTGTGCGGACGGGCGATAGCGGACATCTTTGTTGATCATTTTCTCCACTGGTTCGACGAGCGCCATTGGCATTTTGTGGGCCACCACGCCGAACAAATCGTGCATCTGTGACCACAAATCAAAACCTTTGATACAACAGGCTTTCATCATTAGAAGCTAATACTGATTTCACGCAAAACGTCTATGAAAAACAACGTCGAAGAGTGTTTTTCTCTTAGTTACCTGCAGGGCGGATCAGTCACCTGGGGGGGGGGGGGGGAGGGGGGGGGGGCGGTTCCAACTTTTTGTTTGAGACCTTCAACCTGGCACAAAATTGAGGCCTCTCCCAGGCATGCTGGACCTTCTTCCAGTGGCCGAGAAAACAAACAACAGGGAGGGGGGGGGGGGTCTCATGAGGATCTATGCCTCTTGCCAGCTGACACCATTAGTGTAGCCATGTTCGTTGGACGGCTTCGGTTTTTTTGACGTTGATTGAACAATGACTTCAGAAAAAGTCACAATCTCCCCTAAGGGGCCAATGAACAAATGAATGTGCCCGGGTCAGTCAACTAAGGCTGACATCAGTGCGAGGAGCTTTCGCTCCGCTTGAATCATTTCCGGTCCACTGATCATACCGTACCTGATCCAGCTGCTTGACGTACATGTTGGGGTTGTGCTCAGCCTGTATCAAGGACTGGCCGCCGTTGTAGAGTGAGCACACCACCATGCCCAGCGAAAACATGTCGGACAGCGGCGAGCACGTGCGCCCCATCTGCACTTCCGGCGACAAGTAGTTCAGATCCGGCTGCGCCATCTTGGGTACCTTGCCCGTCCATGCTTGCACTGTCAGCGACTCCTGTCAGCGAACCAATGAATACTGTACCCACAAACGGAATAGGGGAGGCAAACGCTGGCAGAAACTGTACACACATACCAAAGGGAATTACTCAACTTAGCGCTGGACAGACAAACGGTTATATCCCCTGTCCGTTCATACAAGGCTACGAAGGGGCAGGGAGTTAACCGTATGTCCAGCGCTGAGTAATTTCCCTTGGTACGTGAACCACTGAATGAAACGCGCGAGACATTTAACCCCTTCCCTGCCAGCGGACGTAGTTTGCATTTCTGCAATCGTCCTTAATTCATCACCAAAGAGCTCAAGCCTTCCGAGGAACATGGAAACAAAAAGTGGTGCCAGCAACAGGCATAGATCCTCATGAGCCCCCACAATTGAGGGGGCTCATGAGGATCTATGTCTCTTGCGGATGGATCTATTTTTTTCTCGGCAGCGAAAGGGTTAAAAGCAGCACACAGTCTTAATAGTTATGATTAGTGTTACACTACCGCAGCCACACGCAAGGTGTTGTAGATGGAAGGCGCAGCCAGACAAGAGTGTTTCCAGAAGAGTCTTTTATTTCTTGGTCATCGTGGGTCTAATAGGTTGGGCACAACCAACCTACTAGCATGGCATACTAAAATGGCGAAAATACCGGAGCTCGGTCTCTCGCTTCTCAGCTCCCTCTATCTATCTCTCTCCCTCTCTTCGTTGTGTGCTCTCTATCTATCTCGTTCTCTTCATTGTGCGAGCTCCCTCTCTATCTCGTTCCCTTCGTTGTGAGCTCTCTCTCTATCTCGTTCCCTTCGTTGTGAGCTCTCTCCTTCTGGTGGTTCCCCCCACTATATATATATACCCGTTCTGGCCGAGGGCATCGCCCCTTTGTCTCAACCAGTCAAAGGGGCTATTACTGTCACCCATATTATTCCACATCTATCATGGTGGCCAGCGTCCCCTGACTCTATCTGTCAAAGGAGCTATTACTGTCGCCCATAATCTATCCCCCATCTGCTCTGGTGGATAGCGCCCTCTGATCCTAGCTGACCAGGGACCCATTACTGTCTCTCATAATTATTCCACATCTATTATGCTGGTCAGCGTCCTCTGATCCTAGCTATCAAAGGAACCCATTACTGTTTCTCATAATTATTCCACATCTATTATGGTGGTCAGCGTCCTCTGATCTTAGCTGACCAGGAACTCATTACTGTCTCTCCTAATTATTCCACATCTATTATGCTGGTCAGCGTCCTCTGATCCTAGCTATCAAAGAAACTCATTACTGTCTCTCCTAATTAGTCCACATCTATTATGGTGGTCGGCGTCCTCTGATCCTCGCTGACCAGTAACCCATTATTTATTCATTAGTCCTAGCTCCCAGTTCGCTACTGCCCGCATTGGGACCGCTAAAGTGAGATTGATGTATTTCCACTCGAAATTATCATTCATTAGTCCGAGCTTAGTAGGGCCGGCCACTTGTCAACTTCACGTGAGCCCGTGGTAGCCAAAGTGGACCGTGTCATAACCCTCTCCGTGCTCTGCCCGTGGTACTAATTATATTCTCGTTATTTTCATATCAAGGGAAATTATAAAATTACCCGACCGTGATATTGGTCGTATACACTTATAGTGTAACAATTCCTCCCAAACCTACCCGAAAAAAAAAGGAATCTTAATTCACAAGATTCGTTTTTTTTTTCATTACACAATATTCAGACCACAAAATCATTTCAAACAATTAAACATGTCATCCAAAAAATACATCATTTTTCGGAATGACCGCTTATTTAAATCGATCACTCCTTATTAAAAATTATTATTGTCCGGCGTAATCACGCCAATAAATGTTCACATCAAAATCGTCGACTCAGTTATGTCTTTGCACATGTGTTCGTTATTCTTCACGATCCTTCCTGGATCGCCACAGCGTTGATCCTTGGTTACCCCAACGACGGGTAAAACTTGACAACGTTCGAGGCGGGGAGTAACTGCACTCCTCCCTCCATCATCGGCGTAGAGTCCTTCGCTCTTGCGACGTCATTCACGTCTGCTGATTGCACAGCCGCCGAAATCAACGTAGGCACAGTGACCTCACGTTCACCCTTCCTGAGTCGTGATAGTATGGAGCCAAACCATGCGCTAGTTTTCCTCTTATATCGTATACACCCTACCCGAATTATGATCACTACAACTGTCCCTACGATAGAACCAATGATGATCTGTGTCCATATCGCCCATTCTTGTTTTGGCTTAACGAATCGCTCTGAAGTCGAGCAATTAGATGATCCATTGGCATTTCCTTAATTTCATCTAACTCCTTGGACAAAGAGATGGGATCGTAGTCTGGTAAAGCGCTATGATCTGGTTTCCATAACGTTACATTGGAAAATGCATAGTTTTCCATCCATCCTATCAATTTGTCTTCCACCTGATACTGGCTCTCTTGTTGGTAGTAAGGGGTTAACATCAATCTATCACTAATAGCCGTACCTGATTCATTGAGGCGGATTAGCGATAATGGTGGGTTGATTTATTGGTACGTGACCCCTTTACCGTGACAACTAATACTCATCTTTAGTGGACTATAGCCCATCCCTTATATACCGTGCCATAGGTAACACTGTACCCAACTTGACCTTTGTTTGGCAGTGTGTTGCAATTACGTCTGAATTGTTTAAAAACAGCGCCGTAACACAAAACTGATTAATGTTCATAGGATATATTGCACTTCGAATCGCACAGAATCCTATCAAGGGTTTGGAACAAGCTTCAAGTGCAGCTTCCGTAAGGAGCGCGAACCGCGTACGTTGCGCGTCTACTGCTATTGTTGTGGATTCTAAGTCATACTGAGCCGTCATTGATTCTGGCGCAGGCGGACCTGAATCTCCAGTTACTAGTGGTAACTTCATCAAGTTTTTGAAATACGACATTGTGATTAATATTTAAACCCTGCGCTAGCCCCAATACTATCAGACTCAAGAAAAACTTCATCTTCTTGTTGTCTGCAGTACGAGATATCACCAGAGACTTATACCACTGTCTCTGACAAAACTCAAATCATGCTTCATGATTTACACATTACAATAGTCCTCTCCCAGATACCGTCTGAGAGTCGCATTTCTAATTTGAAGCCTTCTTTGGCAGAAGAGTCAGTATCGCTTCAAGAATTTCCCTAATCCCATCAGTCTGTAAACTAGGCTGAATCGAACGATTGTCGTCGATCTCCCCATCATCAGAACTGTCTGATGTGCCCTTGTTACAACTAACGTTTACTGCTGAGAGAGATCTTTTCTCTCTTGTTTTTAGGCGTTTTCTTAACTCCATTAACGGAACGTCCTCCTCGGATGAAGAATTCTCACGCTCTTTTCGCACCCCCCTAGTCAGTCTGTCTCGTGCGTTCTCTTGCCCTACTGCATCGTCACTGTCGCTATCGGATGATTCTGGAGCTACAACCTGTGTGGCTTTACGTAATGTTCTCCCCCTGGCTTTTGGAATAGGCCACTCGCTAATTTTGGCTATCCGCAAGTGTTCAGCATGTGAACTGACCTCAGTGCCATCTAGTTGATGTCGCACCCTGAATGTGACAGGCGACAATTGTTCCACCACTCTATAGTGCGACCTCCACTTACTGTCTAACTTATTGTGTCTACGGTGATTACGAAGGTACACTGGATCACCGACCTTAATCTCGACAGGCTGTACACCTCTATTAGCATACTTAGCCCCCTTCTTCTGCGCTTTCTTAATTCGCCGATACACCTGGGTGAAGGCCTTGTGTTGCTGCTCAAGCGCTATCTTGTGAAAATCTTCACCAGCGTATTTTCTTCGGGGTCTAAGGATGTTATCTAACGGTAGCACTGGATCGCGACCGTACAGTAAGAAGAAAGGAGATTCCTGCGTAGTTTCCGAAACACAAACCCTATAAGCTGCTAGTACCTGGTTAATATGCACGTCCCATGTCGAAAATTCCTCTTGTATCTTTTTGGACAGAATGTCGTTAAAAGTTCTATGGAAACGTTCGACCTTAGCATTGGACTGTGGATGATAAAGACTGGTCGTGACATGATCTATGTTCAGTTCTGCCAGCGTTTCTGCCATAACCCTATTCACATTCTCAGATCCATTGTCTGATACTATCTGCAATGGACAGCCATGTCTGGGTAGAATTTCTTCAACGAGCAGCTGTACCACTGACTGCGGCGTTTTATCTGGTACAGGGAACGCCTCTACCCAACCTGTCAGATGACAGATGAATGCTATGACATAGCGATTCCCGCTAAGGGAGCGGTCAAACGGACCTGCCAAGTCCAATGACAACTTAGCGAATGGGTATGGAGGAATGTCCATTTCCTGTACGGGGGCCCTTTTCTTTTGTAACACTCTAGACTGACAGATGACACATCCACTAACATATTCATACAGTTGTTTGTACATGTTAGGCCAGTAATACTTTCTACTGACTGTGTCATGAGTCTTGTCGATCCCTAAATGACCATTTTCGTCATGGTACTGTCTGACTACGTACTCTACCAAGTGAGACGGAACATACAATCTGGCTACTGGTTCATCATCAGGATGAGACAAGAAATATAGAACATCCTCTATCAGCATGTACCTCCTATTGACTGTCATGGTTCCTTGTTCACTAATCAATAAGTCCTTTAAGCGCACTATTTCAGAATCCTTCTCCTGTTCCTCAATAATATCAAACCCTGGAAGATCAACTTTTTCCAGCTTCTCGTCACACCCTGCCCTTACTGTACAACTAGCAAACTGCTTGGGTGTGAATTGGTTGGAGTTTATGACTCCAATGACAAAAGCATTGTCATTGACCTCTCTGGTTAACTCTTCTTCTTCCTCATGCTCTGGCATGTGAGTACCACTCGGCATTCTGGATAGTAAGTCTGCCAAAACATTTTGGGGACCTGGGATATATTCAATAGTACAGTTATATCCTGAAATGCCAAGGGCCCACATCTGCACCTTCTTATTTTGCATTGGTGAATTAAGCAAATACTTAAGAGGCATGTGATCCGTGCGGATTACAAACTCCGCATTATGCAAGTAGTGATTTAGCTTTTGAAGCGCATAATGGATCGCAAAAGCCTCTTTCTCTATTGTCGACCATTTCCTCTGACTGGTACTAAGTTTATGGGATAGAAAATAAATAGGTCTTTCTACCTTTGAGCCTGGGGAAATGTCTGAATCCTCATCGCATTTTTGCGCGAGACATGCCCCCACGCATGTGTCGCTGGCATCCGTGTAAAGGATGTACGGACGCTGTGTATCTGGATAGGCTAACACTGGTGCTACGGCTAACGTCTCCTTCATCAAATCAAACGCTTTCTGGCATTCCTCTGTCCAACTGAATCTCGCATACTTTCGTGTCAGTGCTATGATTGGTTCAGCCATCTGGGAGAAATTAGGAATCATTTTCCTGTAAAACCCAATCATACTAATGAACGAACGGCACTCTCTGACACAGGTCGGAGCCGCCATAGCCCTAATGACTTTTACCTTTTCCTCATCCGGTTTTATCCCCTGGTTACTAATGACAAACCCTAAGTATTTGGTTTCTTCCTCAAAGAACTGACACTTCTTGAGTTTCAGCTTCAGGTCATGCTGTCTCAATCGATCAAAGACTGTCTGAAGGTGACACAGATGGTCTTCTATTGTTTCTGAGAAGATCAAAATGTCATCGAGATAGGCACAGGCAAAACCTTCTAAACCGGCTAGCACGATATTCATAAGCATCATGAACAATCCCGGTGCTCCCACCAAACCAAAAGGCATTTTCGTGAATTCGAATAATCCTTTGTGGCATGCAAATGCTACTCTATCCCTACTCTCCTGATCCGCCATCTTGACCTGCCAGTATCCCGACTTAAGGTCCAGACTGGTAAAATACTTGGCCTTTCCAAGCAGTGACAAAATGTCATCTATCAGCGGTAGTGGGTACGATGTTTTCTTTGTAACCTCATTCAGTTTTCTAAAGTCAACACATAAACGTTTCGACCCATCCTTCTTGGATACAATCACTAAACTAAAAGACCATGGGGACTGAGAACGTCTTATCACACCTGCCTGTAACATCTCTTCTAGAGCCTTATCAACAATCTCTCTATCTTGAAGCGGGATTCTATACGGTTTTATCCTAATGGGAGGATGATCGCCGGTATCTAGTTTCATCGTGACAGTGTCAGTAGCCCCTAAATCAAGGTCGCTATTCGCGAACAAGTCTTGATTGTTCGTAATGAGCTCTGACACTACACCTTTCATCTTCTCCGGCGCAGTGACTTCCGTCAAGTCGACTGCCGATACCTGCCGATCAACCGACCCTATTTGTACTTCATGTACTTCCTGAACTGCTGTTACCTTTCCTACAACACAACCCCTTCTAACTCTATACGTCTTGTTTGTGTTGTTTACTATCAGTATGGGGTACGTCTGGTGCTTATTTTGCCTGACTACCGTGCTTGTCACTAACAGTCCCGGTTCTTGTGCTATAAATCCCTTGTCTGTTTCCGAAATCTCTAAGAGTGTCTCTCTTGCAAAATACGGAGCATTCTTCATCCGTACCTGGAGTACTTCTGCCGTCTGAGGTTTTATCACTTTCGTCTTAGTCACTCTGACCAAAGACGAAATGTGGATGTCCTGTTCATAGGGCACATAAACACTTCCGACTCTGAGTTTCTTCAAGTCAAAATAAATCCTCACCCCGTTTTTGTCTAACCAGTCATTTCCCAAAATAAAGTTCCTGTTGAGCCCGGATACCACGTAGAACTTATGTTTAAACTTTTGCCCCACTACCGTAAATTCTAATTCTGAACTCCCCAATACTTGTAAAGCTTCTCCACTAACTGACTGTAACGACACATCTCCCTTTCCTAACTTTGGCTTATGACTGAGTTTATCGTAAGCCCCCTTGCTAATCAAAGACACCTCTGCTCCCGTATCGATCAAGCTACGAAATCGTTGCTTCCCAATTTTGAACACTATGCACTTAGGGCTACCCGCTACATTAATGCTAAACAACTGACTCTTTCTACTTTTCCGGTCCTGCGTAACGGCTTCGTGTGCCGCAGAACCTTCTAGTTTTCCTGCCTCGGCGGAAACCTTCTTTTACCTTGTGGCCGCCTGTTTCCGGCCTTTCTACATTTCCGCTGAATGTGACCTCGTTCCCCACACTTCCAGCATTGAATCGGGGGACGCATTGTTTGCTGACCAACCGCCCCTATCACTCGGCAATTTCTTTCCTGGTGCCCTACTCTCCCGCATTTAAAACAATTACGGTGACGAGCATGGTCTACTTCCATAGCCTCTTCTCCACCCCTAGCTGTCGCTCTCGGCTGGCTAACTGGCCGATTGTTTATCGTGCGTAGCTCAAACCTATGGCGAAGGTTTTCCTCTTGCATGGCCACCTGCACGGCCCTATCTAATGTACTTGAGTTATCCCGCAGGACTTTCATCTTAAGAAAGTCGTGCGCCAATCCGTCAACAAAGAAATTTATTAGTTGCCGTTGTACCACAGCAGCGCCCATCTGACTCGGGAAGGCTTCGCCGGCCAGAGTCATTAGTCGCTCTGCGTACAGAGGCACACTTTCCCTCGGGTTTTGTTTCACCCGCTGTAGCAACGCAAAAGCATGATTTTCATCGGCGATTTCGCCGAACCTTACGGTTAGCTGCCTTTTCAGTTCATCCCAATCCCCTGCCGCTTCCGTTTGTAAGAATCGATGGATAAAATCACTCACCACCCCCGAGCTTGCTTGGTAAGCAATGACCGGGCGCCTGTTGAGGGCTTTTATTAGCACTGCATATTTGTCAATTTCTTTTATCCACTCCCTAAATTTGGTAGGCTTTCCGTCAAACGTTCCTACCATCTGCCCTATACTCTGGGCGTTAATCGCCTGACTCATTTCCTCTACTTTTTCGCCTAAAATCCTAAACACTTCCTCTGCCATTTTTGTTTCTTTTTAAATGTAACAACAACACAACTCTAGCTAAATGGTCTGGCTCCTCCACTGATAAGACTCAACAAGGGTTAAACGAAAAAAGTCACTTACCCCGTGATCCTTTCGGCTGTTGGTCTTGAATGAGTCGCAGACGTCCCGTGGGCTCGAACTCTGTTTTTTCCTTGACGTGGGCTCGAACTCTGCTTTTCTTGAAGTGGGCTCGAACTCTTCTCTTCGGGTTGTTGGCTTGCACTCTTCTCTTCTCTTTCTGGTCTGCTCTTCCACCCTTGCGTCGTTGGCTGTCGATTTGGTGCTGATAGTCTAGTTTTTCTGTTTCTTCATTCCTCTGTTTCTTCCCGTTCCGAGATCCTGGTCACGGCACCAAATAAGAAGATAAGGTAGTGTTACACTACCGCAGCCACACGCAAGGTGTTGTAGATGGAAGGCGCAGCCAGACAAGAGTGTTTCCAGAAGAGTCTTTTATTTCTTGGTCATCGTGGGTCTAATAGGTTGGGCACAACCAACCTACTAGTATGGCATACTAAAATGGCGAAAATACCGGAGCTCGGTCTCTCGCTTCTCAGCTCCCTCTATCTATCTCTCTCCCTCTCTTCGTTGTGTGCTCTCTATCTATCTCGTTCTCTTCATTGTGCGAGCTCCCTCTCTATCTCGTTCCCTTCGTTGTGAGCTCTCTCTCTATCTCGTTCCCTTCGTTGTGAGCTCTCTCCTTCTGGTGGTTCCCCCCACTATATATATACCCGTTCTGGCCGAGGGCATCGCCCCTTTGTCTCAACCAGTCAAAGGGGCTATTACTGTCACCCATATTATTCCACATCTATCATGGTGGCCAGCGTCCCCTGACCCTATCTGTCAAAGGAGCTATTACTGTCGCCCATAATCTATCCCCCATCTGCTCTGGTGGATAGCGCCCTCTGATCCTAGCTGACCAGGGACCCATTACTGTCTCTCATAATTATTCCACATCTATTATGCTGGTCAGCGTCCTCTGATCCTAGCTATCAAAGGAACCCATTACTGTTTCTCATAATTATTCCACATCTATTATGGTGGTCAGCGTCCTCTGATCTTAGCTGACCAGGAACTCATTACTGTCTCTCCTAATTATTCCACATCTATTATGCTGGTCAGCGTCCTCTGATCCTAGCTATCAAAGAAACTCATTACTGTCTCTCCTAATTAGTCCACATCTATTATGGTGGTCGGCGTCCTCTGATCCTCGCTGACCAGTAACCCATTATTTATTCATTAGTCCTAGCTCCCAGTTCGCTACTGCCCGCATTGGGACCGCTAAAGTGAGATTGATGTATTTCCACTCGAAATTATCATTCATTAGTCCGAGCTTAGTAGGGCCGGCCACTTGTCAAC
>BTPG01000005.1:156153547-156176047 GCA_036245525.1 Semisulcospira habei
AGAGAGAGAGATTAGTTTTTTATTTTGACAGGTCACTTCTTTTTGACCGTTACGGTCAACTATGTCGATTGATCCACATTGGTTGTCTCCCCCGATTCGCTACCGCTGTTTCGCGGTAGCAAATCAAGACTAGAAACAACCAGTGTGCAACTGATCTCAGCGCCTGGGAACTCAATCCCAACAACTTGGGACCGGTCAGTGTTTCTCTTTCGATTACTCGCCGTGAACTCTCTCGCCTGCTCGGGAATCCGACTCATCCCCACCACAAACACGGTGGTGTCAGCTAATTTGGCCCCTGCCAAAGTTTTGGAATCAGTCCCCACCGCTGCTTCTGGCGCCAAGATCGTGAACAGACGCAAATTAAGCCGCCTCCCCTGCAATCTTGTACCAATATTGTTTCCGTGTAAATCTACTCCATCTGCAAGCGGCACAGCGTCTCATGGAAAATCAACACGCCTCTTGCTGGTGTGGACGAGACGCAGTTTCTTCCATCTGTGTTCCCAGAACGAGGAAAGCCATCAAACTTGTGAGCACAAAAATAACAAAACATCAGCCCCCCCCTGATATCTTGTCCGACATTTTAAACCGCAAGAGGCATAGATCCTCATAAGCCCCTGCAATTGCAGGGGCTCATGAGGATCCATGCCTCTTGCCCATAGGGGTAAAAGCTCTGAGCCCCAGACAGGGGGTGTATGTCATCAAAAGGTGTTGATGCCGAGCCCGGAATGACAAAACCTTGGTTCCCGTATCTCAGTCTCGTCAGGCCAGACAGCGGCCATCAGAGCTCCACTTTCAACCTTTAATGGACCAGCGGCCCGGCGTGAAATCGCTAGAAGATGAGCGGAGGGGTCTTAGTCCCCCTATATTTGCCTGAGGGATGAGGGGTCCATTTGAGACGGTGGACATCATCATCACCGGTTCTCAATGTCTGAGGGTGGCGCTAGCAGCCTGAGGGTTAAGACCCCGTGACTTACTCCGCTGCGGCATCGGGAGCTGGAATGTGTGTCAATGAGTATGTGCTGAACTGCGACATTACAGTCATTTGTGCGGGAGGTGCAGAAACAATAAAGGTTATAGTTTGTTTTAATTTTTAAAAATGTTTACATTAGTATTGTCAAAACGAGATTAACAACAGAAAACATAATACCCCCAAAACCAAACCAAAACGAAACGAAAAACAGAAAGCGAAGCAAAACAAAGTAACATCAACAAAACAAAACAAAAGAACAGGAAAAAGAAAACAAAACCCCCAAAACAACGCAATACGAACGAAACGAAAAGGGGGGGGGGGAGAAGGCGGGTCAAAGCAAAGCAAAAGAAAACGAAACGAAAGAAAGAAAAGAAAAGAAAAAACAAAAACAGACAGGACAGAAAGTAAACAAAACATAAAAAAAAAACGTAACGAAAACCAAACCCAAACCTGAAAAGTCAACACAAAACAATTCATTACAAAGCAAGGTTAAAAGTGCCCAATTAAATGTAAGGCACAGAAAACGTTTGCTGGAGTGTCAACCTTTTCTGTAAAAGCAAGCTAGGTTTTTATCACAAATCGCTGTACCAAACCGCGCTCTATGGGATCGTCTCAAAGACTTCTCGCGACCACCGCTTCTATTCACGTTGTGACTGACTTAACCCTTTGTCGGCAGCGCTTTTTGTCGAGGTGATTCCTGCAGGAATCACCTCGACAAACAGCGCTGCCGACAGCCAAATGGTTTACAGTGATGACCAGAGCTCTCCACAGTATCAGTAGCCATCACTATACAACCATCAGCGGTAAAACAGGTGATTATGAAAAGTACCATAAATGCACAAGAATCAGTATACATGTGCGCTGGTCTGTGATTTTGGACTTTAAGGCTTCAAGCCGTAAGGTGCAAAATCACAGACCAGCACAATGACATGTTACGAGACCTGACCTGGACAGTTAAAGAACACAAATTAAATGTTTTCTTTCATGACTTCTAGGTCATATGACGTTTCATCATACTTTCGGATATATTGTGTTTCTCTGCTCCACAAAAACCACAGGCACACAAGTCATGCAAGAAAGTAGCCAATAACGCCTGAAATCGCTCATTCATGAGTACGGGTCTAACCATCTCGCCGGATGGAGACTTTCTTTTTTCACTGATGCTCTCCTGTTCCCATCGAGAAGAACAGCAATAAGGGCTGTCAACCCTAAATGGGACCATGGTCATCCGGCCTGACAGAACACGGGCATGGTCGTTTGACCCAGCTGACCCATTATACGATCCTTCGATCAGATCCCATTTACACGCTACGCCCCACGGCGGAAGTTCCCCAATTTGCTTGTTGCCTTTCACAGGCGACATTATACTTCAGCTTGGCGCCCGTGAGTCGACCATGCTAGTTCAAGGGTGGTGCCAGAATTGCTTGGTGCCCTTTTCAACCTCTAAAATCGACCAACTTAGAAAAGTGGTGGGGAGGGGGGTGAAGGCGGCGTGCAAAACACATCATGTTTCCTATTTTTGTGCTCCAAAATCTTTTTTCTCTCCCAAAATATTGGTTGGAGGGGGGGGGGGGAAGGGGGAGGGGGGGAGGGGGAGGGGGGAGGGGGAGGGGGGGGGAGGGAAGGCGGCCTTGTATCGGTCTTTGTATGAACTCTAATGCTTTGTATTTGTTGTTGTAGGCTTTTAGCCGTTACTGACTTAGTAAATTTCAATCGTTTTCACACGCATGCAAACTCAATTGAAAAAGCAGCTTAGACAGTTATACAACAAAAGGCAGCACTGAGACCTACTGAACAATCTCACAATCTTTTTATCGTAAACCCGTATCTCTGCTCGCAACTACAATCACAGACTCAAACCTTTGTGATCACGCCAGTGTGAGGACGTGAATTGGCCATTATGTGCAGATGGCAAGAGACAGAGATTCTCATGAGCCCCTGCGTTAGCAGGGGCTCATGAGAATCTATGTCTCTTGCAGATGGAGGGGATTTGTGCATGCATGCACGACAACCGCTTACCGATTGATATTTACAGAAGTAGCCTCGATGGCTTTTCAGTGTCAACAAAATGTAGAAACATTGATTCTGCTTGAGCAGGTTGGTAGACATTTGCTGACAAAAGCTTATGAAGACGAGAATTAGCTACGTTCTTTTAACCCGCTGGGGCCAGTTGCATGAGCGAGCTTAGTCCTGCGCCAGCCACTAAACAAGGTGCGCCGTTATAGAGCGCACCTTGCTTAGTGGCTAGTGCAGGACTAAGCTCGCTCATGCAACTGGCCCCAGGTGTATCATTTACTGTTATTTTTGGACTGAACTTTGTGCACAGTAATCGGCTTTTCGTGCAGGCCAAAGTCGTGCAGAAAGTCACCAGTATTGATCATCGTTTTTTCGTATTGAGAGGAGGAAGGGACTGGATTGGGGAGTAAAAACGATGGTGGGGGTAGGGGTGGGGGTGGAGCGGGGAGGGATGTGAAAAGAATTGGGAGGATCTAAACATGGATGCAATTAGAAGGCGACAAAACTGCCCATAGAAGATAGTAAGTCCATTTCAGTGAAAATCGAGATTTTCATTGTAATACAATGAAAATGTCATTTTTCACAAAAACAGAGTTACTGTCTTTTGCCTTCACTGAGCAGAATAGCGGCTTACTGCAGGTGAACTGAAAATCAGCTAAAATGACGTTGACCGCAGCAAACAGGACAAGAAGAGAACACTAGGACCAAAAATCAGCTAAGTGACAAACTTCAAAAAGTGAAGTAAATGCACGTGCAAACTAGGATACAACGTTGAAGAAACCTTGCACATTTCTGCAGCCATTAACTTAAATTACAGCCGCGGGAAAATAACATTTTCTGCACACAAAAAAACTTCCCAGATAGGTTGTTGTTTTCTTTCCTCCTAACAACAACGCTTATGCCATTCGGCTGAAAGGGTTTGAACAATAACAATTAGTAATTCATTTTTTGTCTAAACCCTCTGGGTAAAAACATACCCCCCCCCCCCCCCCCATCACCCCCCTAAAAAAAATAAAATCCAACGACCAGAGTAAAAACATACTTTGTTATTTTTTAAACACGTCTAACATCATTTTTTTTTGTTTTTGTTTTAACACCTTGATCACCAGTGGGCGCGGATTTCGCGTCTGAAACCACTGCACACTGGCTGACATTGAAATGGGACCAAACATGGGCGCAAGGAACAAAAAACTAACAAGAGACATAAATCCTCATGAGCCCCCTGCGGGGGCTCATGAGGATTTATGTCTCTTGCAGCTGGATAGAGTTCGCTGGATAGAGAATCTTTTCTTTGGGTCTAAAGTAGCTAAAAATTCAACCTTATTAATTTCTTTCGCAGGAAGAGTAAAGAGAGAGACAATGACAATGACAATGACAATGAACCTTTATTTTCCAACGGTAAAAGTTATTGGTAACAGAACCAGTTTTCAAACTTGTCGTTGCTACATCTACTACAAAAATGACAAAAATACAAGCACGCACGCACGCACACACACACACACACACACACACACACACACACACACACACACACACACACACACACACACACACACACACACACACACACACACACACGTTATACATTTCAATGCATTCCAAAGATAGCCATCCAAACTGAGACAGGGGGAAGTTAAACATATTAACATTGAAACATATTAACATAAAGAAAGAAAAAGTAAGAAAAAGTAACTAAATGCAACTAAAATACACGTACGCAGGCATACGCGCATTTCATACATACACACGCATACACGGACTCACACACACACACACACACACACACACACACACACACACACACACACACACATACACACACACACATACGCACGAACGCACGCACGCACGCACACACACACACACACACACACACACACACACACACACACACACACACACACACACACACACACGCACACACACACCATATCCTGCGAAGAATGATCTTAGTACTGTGACGACTACACTATGTCAAAGATTGCAGGTGTTTAAAGAGGCTATCCCTAAAGGTTTTGAGCGTGTTTGCAGTTCGAATTACTGCTGGAATATAATTCCAGAATGAACTTCCTGAGTAGGACAAACTGGTTTTGAATAAATCAATACGAGGGAGAGGGACCCAGAATTGTTGTCTATGCCGAGATGTATCGGGGGATTGCTCTGAGAAAAAGGAACTCAGATACAAAGGACATGATTGTTATACAGCTTGTACATTTAACACACCCTTATTGAACAGAAAGTGATCTTTTAGAGGTAGTATGTTCAGTGCCTTGAGCTTTTGGTCGGTTGAGAGCTCCGAATTAAGAAATACAAGTTTAGCAGCTCGCCTTTATAGGGAGTTCAGCCTCTTCAAATGTACATCACTAGAACCATCCCACACTGTTGATGCATAGTCAATGTGCGACTTGATGTGAGCATTGTAGAAAAGAAGACTCGTATCTGTGTCAGTAATTGGTTTCAACTTTGACAACATATACAGATTCCTGGAGACCTTTTTACATACACTGTTAATATGCAGTTGCCATTTACGCTGATCATCTAAATTAACCCCCAAGAGGCGGTGACGTGTTACCTGCTCAATTGGGCTGCCGTTTACACAGAGATTAAGAGAGAGTGGGCAAAGCTGGTGCTTCCGACGTGTGGTTATAACGATGCATTCTGTTTTTGAAGGGTTCAGAGACATTGAGTTAGAATTACACCAAGAAACTTCTTTTAAGCTTGTCTGCAGACGTGTGCTTATTGTGGATACGTTTTTGTCAAGCGTGTGCAGTGTGCAGTCGTCGGCAAACATGTCACAGGAAACATGCTCACAACTAAGATTCAGCGGAAGGTCATTAATAAAAATACAAAACAGCAGTGGCCCTAGGACAGAGCCCCGAGGCACTCCACTTTTGACGAGACCATACGAGGAGTAGGATCCATTTAATAGTACTTTTTGCTTCCTTCCACTCAAATAGGAACTAAAAAAATAAGACGGCATCTGAGTTGCAGAGATATGCTTGAAGTTTCAACAAAGAATGTTGTGGTTTACAAGGCCAAAAGCCTTCTTAAAATCGATAAAGATTGAACCAGTTATTTGAGAGTTGTTCACGGAAGTTAGCCATGTTTCCACAAGTCTAGTTAATGCTGTGTGGCATGTTTTGGGCGAAAGCCGGACTGGAATATGTGCAGAAGACCGCGGTTTTCCAAGTACTGGTAGAGGTGCTTGTGTATGTGTGTCTCGAGTGGTTTGGCTAGGCTGGATAATAATGAAATGGGTCTGTAATTATTAACATCTGTTAGATCTTTTGATTTCGGTAAAGGTATAACCTTAGCTTGCTTCAGTTCAGGCGGAAAAATGTTTTTTTCAATGCATAAATTATAGATATATGTTAACGATTCTACTATATAGGGAAGGGAAAGTTTGAGGATTTTAGGGCTAATCTCGTCAGGGCCCGATGATTTTTTTGTTTGCTAATGACCCGATTAGCTTTCCTACTTCATACAGGGCTAGAGGTGGTATAGAGAAGTTTTTTTTCCATCAGTCTTTAGTTTGCAGAAGTTAAGTAGTGCCTCAGGGCATGTGTACGGCGTGTTGTCATTAGAGGTTGTGATTGACTCAGCGACAGACAGAAAATGTTTGTTAAAGGTGTCTGCAGTAATGCTAGAAGGAATGGCTGTCGATTTCTTGTTGCTACCTCGGGTGACGAGATTAATTGCGCTCCAGAGTGCGGCATTATCTCCGTCTTTTTTCATCATACGTTGAAAGAGAGACTTCTGAGCCCTGCGGACCATCGTCTTGACGCGGTTACGTTGTTTTTTTTTATATTCGTCAAACTGCTTTTGACTGCGTAAGTCATTTCTTAGTTTCATGGCTTGGACTATTTCTTACGTTAGCCAAGGCGGTAACGTGTGGTTTTTTTACCCGCTTTTGTCGTAAGGGAGCGTGCTTATTAAGCACACCGATAAAAAGTTCATAAAAAGACAGCCAAGGCTTTCTCAGGGTCGGTTTCGTTCTGCACGACATTAAATTGAGTTTCATTAAGGTCTGTTAGAAAGGCCGACTGATCAAACCTTTTGAAAGATCGATACGTTATTGTCGTGTGTCCGTGTTTAGGATGCGCTGGCAGTTTTGTTGACCAGGAAAAACACAGTTGGAAAGTGATCGCTGATGCTGAGATCAGAAACACTAACATTGGATACACTTAGGGGGCGGTTGGTGTAAATGTGATCAATGAGTGTTGCTGCTTTTTTGTGATCCTGATAGGAGACGAGACTAACTGTTCTAAGCCAGTTTGCGTGGTGATGCAATCCCATGAAGTATGGGGCTTCAGCATATCTATGTTAAAATCACCCAGTAGCAACACATCGCTGTTAGGTAAGCCAACATTTTCTACTACAAGAACTCGTCATACCAGTCGAAACTGGCTGAGGGATTGCGATAGCAGAAGCCTATAAAGACTGGATTAGCTTCAGGACAATTAAATTCTAGCCAAATGCACTCAGCTTCTAACGTTTCAAGGTCCTCACGCCTTTTTACTAAGTGTTGGATTGCGTTATGGATGTAAACGGCAAGCCCAGTCTGACCAGGTACACACGGGTCACGTCGAGTGATGCTAAAGTTAGGTACGTGAATGGCCTCATCGCTTATGTCAGAGTTAAGTCGTGTTTCACTAAGACCAAACAGGTGGAATGGTTCAGTCTTGTTTAGAAAAACGGTTCAAATCAGTCACCTTGTTAAAAAGATGGTATATGTTTAAGTGCCCAATTTGAAGGTTACTGTGTTCATGCGTACGGCTCATTTAAAAAAAAATGTTTTTGGGTCGTAACTAACGACAGAGAAGTTAGATCACATAAAAATGAAGAACAGGAAAGCAAACAATAATTTTTAAAATTGTCACTACAGGACTATCGTGGCTGAGATAATTATGTACTGTGCACAAAATGTCACGCACAGTGTCCCGATACAGCAATGTCAATCAAAGGTTATTCTTAAAATATCCAGATATAAGAGTATCCATGCCACTCAAACTGCTGAAATAGCGGTAATGTATGTGTCCACAAACTCGTGTTCCATAGTCTAAGTACATGAAGAACGTAACACACAGAGTGACAGTGGGCGCATAAATATAGTTTTTGCGCACCGCACAGTATTGCGCGAGGACACGGTCGAGTATATTAAGTAGTGATAAAAAAAACCTCTCGACGACTAATCACAATATTCCAGTGGAATTGGCGCACGGCGATAGAAATGGTTGGTTGGTTAGTTCGGGTTTAACGTCCACAGCACCGAGGTGATCATGGACGACCCTGACGGGCGGGTTATGGGGGACAGGGAAATCTATTGCCTATGGAATACGACCTAAACACTGATCAACTCAGGCGCACTCCAACTGTGCCACTTTGATTTACCAGGACCTTTCAACGGACATGCTATTGAACAAATCCGTTTTTTCCCCCTGGATTGTGAGTCCAGCTACCGGGACCGGGACGGGATTCGAACCCACGACCCGGCGATTCCCTTCGCTCTCCTGCTCCGACGTTTAACCGCCTGAGCTATTTCGGCCCGAAGGACTCGTAGTTCTTTGATGTTGTCCGTCACAGTGGAGAATGTAGTTTATTTTTCACTGCAGCGACAAACAACACACTGTTTACTCGACGGCTAACACAGCACAGAGTGACACACAGTGATCAAGCGGAATTGATTTGTTGACGCTAGAATGGAGAATACATGAATAATTATATTTTCCATTTTAGCGGCTAAAAACCCACACTGTCCTGTTGACGACTGAAGACGGTACTCCAATGGAAAATTGTACACAATGATAAAACCCAGTGGCTGTAAAGACTGTAGTTGATAGTTGTTAATTGTTTTTCGCTAAAGTGGAAAATGTATTATATTTTCCATTGTAGCGGCAAACAAACTCTGACCTATCTATGACTACACACAGTACTCCAATAGGAAAATGCACACAGTGATACAGACCAGAGGTCGTATTGTTTAATTGTTTGCCGTTACAGCGGGGAGAGAGAGAGAGAGAGAGAGAGAGAGAGAGAGAGAGAGAGAGAGAGAGAGAGAGAGAGAGAGAGAGAGAGAGAGAGAGAGAGGGGGGATGCCTATAGGCTTACACTGGCGACACAGCAAACATGCAAAGCCACTTTTCTGTCAAAGACATATTCCACTTCAGTTCCTTTGCGTTCACCTTAACCTGACCCCTTTCAGCAAAAAGTGAAGAAAATCGTTTGCTCAAAGTCCGTGTCCTGACTCTACAGACACGCGATGCTAACCCCGTCATGGACAAATTTGTATCTCTGCCCTCACATCCCTAATCAGTCTCCCACAATCCACACAAACACACTCACACGCACGCATGCATGCGGGCACGCACTCACACATTATAAAAGGGACTTGAAAATATAGACAGTACAGACGACAGTTAAAAGGAAAGAATTGTGAGGTTACGTTTACAACGAACGACTCCCAACAACGAACCGGAGCGAACTCACTGTGGAGAACCAACGTGTACCAGAGCACAGACATCTCCAAGCGGCCTCATGAGGCCCGAATGCCGTACTTTCTTGATTCGTCTAATTCCCACACCTCAAACAGGAAAAGACACCAGGGCCAGGTTAGAAACACACAAAGACTGAGCAAACGGCCCTCGGGCTGACCGTTCTTGACTGTGTGCGTGTCAGCGACGGCTGACCTACGCCCGATGAACTTTTGCTTAGCTTTCTATCTACTCTCTACCTGTAACCACTCTGTCCCATCCGATGGCACCTTTATCCTATCGCTACGCCTCCTCCCCCCCCCCTCTTTCAATCATGATATCACAAATTTAACCCCTTGACCGCAGAAAAAACGTGACTGCAAGAGACATAGATCTGCATGAGCCCCCGCAGTTGCGGGGGCTCATGGATATCTATGCCTCTTGCTGACATCACTTGGTATCCACGTTCCTTGGACGGTTCCCCCTTTTTGGCGTTGATCGAGCTAACACAGATTCAGAAACACAGTCGGCGATCATTGGCAGCGAAAAGGGATATCTATATGCATATTCTCTCTCTCTCTATCTGTGTGTGTGTGTCTCTCTCTCTCTCTCTCTGCGCTTCCCCCCCCCCCCGCACCCCCACCCCCAACCCCATATCCCCTCTCCCCCTCACCACCCCCACCTCTCTTGACAAAAAAGCAAGACAAAAAAAAAAAAAAAAAAAAAAAAAAAAAAATGCAAGTAGCGGAAAAAGGAGGTGTAAAAATGAGGGTAGAAAATCGATGCTGGGAACGAAGTTTGCAACGAAGTTTGTAGCGGGTGATAGAATGAATGTCACTCCAGGAGCACAAAGACACGGCAAGTGGGGATTAAATGTGTGCGGGTCTGTGAGATTACACCTCACGGCTCGAAACCGTAAGGTTTAGAGTCACGGGGCAAGCATACAAGAAACTGGCGGCATGGAAAATGGCTCGGAAGAGAAGGGAATGAAAGAAATGAGTAAGTATGTACAAGGGTACCTTGACGATCTGTCTTTTGCAGCCGTAAACGTTTCTTGGTGTGTGTGCTGGTCTGTGGTGTTGACGTGTGTGCTGGACATTGATTTTGGCGTGTGCGCTGGACAGTGACTTTGGCGTGTGTGCTGGACATTGACTTCGGCGTGTCTGCTGACAGTAATTTTGGCGTGTGTACTGGACAGTGATTTTGGCGTGTGTGCTCACAGGCTGGCCAGTGATTTTGGCTTGCGTGCCGGTCGGTGATTTAGGTGTGTGCTGGTCTGTGATTTTGGACCTTATGGCTGAAAGCCTTAAGGTCCAAAATCACAGACCAGAACACAAATACTAACAGTCGCCTGTGATAGGTGGGGGCCTATGACTGAAGATCAGTGCGCCTCCTGCGGTCGATTGGCGTTCGCCGTTAGACTCACCTTTCCGTCTGGTTTCTTTTCGGTGAAGGAGAAGCCAGCGAGCTTCCACACACCCCTCCGCGTGAGGAGCACAGACTGCGGACACACGTTGCGGTGGATCAGCTGCTCCGCTCCGTGCAAGTAGCTCAGTGCGTCGGCCAGCTGGGACAAATCAGGAGTGCATGAAAGCAACAAAATCAGAAGATACTGAAACGAACGAACTATCAAATAGACGAACAAGCGAGCGAGCGAACGTAAGAACGAACGTACGAGCGAGCAATCGGACTAAGGAACGAACGAACGTACAAACAAAAGAGAGAATATTGTCGAAAAAGCGCTACCGACAGTCTAAGGGTTATTTTTTAACCCCTTCTATGCCAGTGGACGCAGACTTTAAGAGATATTGTAAATTCAAAGCCAAAGGTCCCCAGTCATCAAAGGAATACGGACACAAATCGGTTTCAGAAACAGGCACATATCCTCATGAGGATCTATACCTCTTGCAGCTGGGTGGTGTTCAATTGTTTCCCCAGCAGTGAGGATCTATGCCTTTTGCTGGATGCACGTTGTATTTGTATAATATACATGTTCCTTTGACGGTTGGGGATCTTGGACGCTGAATCAACACATTCTACCCCAGGACCGAAATCCCCAAATTTTGAAGTTGTCCTCTAAAGGACGGTATTACAATTCTAGACAGATCGAGCATGATAGTTCAAGGGTGGTACGAGAATAGCTTGGAGCCTATGGGCGCCAAGCTATTCTGGCACCACCTACCATGCTCGATCCATGTCTTGCAGTGGTGTGTCGGGGCTGAATGAGTTAACAATAATTGCAGAACAGTCTGTGTCAAATGGCCGTGAAGGGGTTAAACCAGAATTTCCCACCCACCCCTCGATTAAAGGAAATGCAGGCACCTGTCTCGACCAGCACTTGAAACATTTATAATTATCTTCTCATTAGCCGTTCGCAGAGACTTTACTACGTGAACACATGGACTCGGCTTGCATGACAGATGTATACTGACGAGCAAATTAAATGCGACGATTTTTGAATCATCGGAAACACTTTCGTGTTTCCGATGATTCCAAAAATGTCACATTTCTTTTGCTTTTCGGAGTATGTGTCTATGGTGAATTCACATCTCTTGGACAAGACAGCTGGGATGGGAACGGGGACTGTGGAAGTCTTTTTTTCTTACTGTGGCTTCTTTTTATTTGGGGACAGAATAGCATCTTGTTGACAGACAAGGTTAAACAAAATTATAGCCCGGGCCTCCGAGTGTGCAAGAAGGACGTGCGTGCAAGACTGGCGGGTTGGATTGATCACGGCACATTTTATTATCAGATTTATATTGTTGACTTTCTTTTGAAGTGCTGTACGTGAGGTCAGGACAGGAACTGGAGTGTTGGATTTTTCGCGCCAAGACTGTGACAGCACCCCCCCCCCACCCCCACCCCCACCCCCCCCACACACACACACCCTCCCTCCGCTCGTAGTGCAAACGCATAAAGGTATAAAGCCCAAGTCCATGAGGCTTAGAGCTCCCTCCCGAAAAACAACAGAGGCCCTGACCAGGGTTACCCCCAAAAAAACAAACACACACACACACACACACACACACACACACACACACACACACACACACACACACACACACACACACACACACACACATACACAAACCAAACAACAACAAAACAACAACAACAACAACAAACAACAAACAAACAAAATACAAACAAACAACAGAACAACAACAAACAGCAAGCACCAACCAACCAAAAAAAAACAACATCCATTTTCGACCTCTTGAAACAAGTAAATGCCAGCCAAATGTAAGAGGCATAGATCCTCATAAGCTCATGAGAATATATGCCTCTTTTGGGCCGCTTCAATATCAGTGTTCCTCAGGCAGACGGGGCTATCCAGCAGTACATCAGCACTGGCTTTAGGTACACATTTATTATATTACATATTTTTGGCTGTTGTTGCTGCTGTTAGCGGTATCGGGGTTGACATCACATTTCCAGAGCCAAACGTTTCACGTCTGCTAAGCACTACGTCAGCGCAGATCGCGTGGATGGATCGACGAAAGAACATGTGTAAGATTCAAGGCCTCAGGCTAGTCAAGCATTGTCCGTGTCTTGACAGGCTATCATGATCGATCCGTCTTGGCGTCCATGTCGGCACTACCACACACCGTCCAAATTACTGGGGGGAAAAAAATCACACAAAACCGTGAACGGAGCCTACATCGCGAACTTGTGAACTTCAGATAGGGTTTGATTTTTCCTTGGGCGGGTCCCTGTTATTTACAGAGTGGGTTCAAGACGAAATAACGGTTTCACAACACAGATCTTGCAAAATGTGAGCACAGCTTTAAAAAAACCCACTTTCTTTCCTAGATGTCAGGCAACGCAAATTCGATTTCTTTTTTGTAGGCGTACATGGGCAACTCGATAAGTTTCTGGATGCTCTTCACCAGTGAAATTTAGCCACACGTGTGTTATGTCATCTTGTAGTGAAAGTTCTTTTGAGATGTTACACACTTGTGCAGCCGCCTAAACCCTGGTATGGTGGACAGTTGTAACGGTTTAACAACTCGATGCATCTCTGATTTTTTTTCAGAGAAAAAAGTAACTAGCCATCAGACATGGGTAGATGAGATTGAAAGACATCTTGGATACTGGCGTCTGCTAGGAATCACGTTATCTCGTCATAGGGGTGCACATTAGAAATGTCATGCAAAAACAGAGGTGACCTGGTTCCACACAACTGCTGTTGAGGCAGAGCTTCTATGCAAAAAGGGTTGCGAAGTCCTCAGTTCCTTACCACCATATGGTGAAAACACAGAAAGTCCCACTCTGACAGGTTGGAACCTTGTGTTGTTTTTCCAGTTCTGTAAATTCTTTGAAGCAAAAGAATCAGAAAGGGTTTAGAATTGCGCATACTCCTGACTGGTTTGTTTCCTTCAGATGTAACATTCCAAATGTCAAAGATGCTTTGACTGAAAGTGTCAAGTAACAGTTCAAGTAACAATGACTGCTGAATTACTTCAACAATATCTGACATGACACAACCCTACTCTGTTGCAATGCGACATCTCTGTGATGGGGGTCACCCGTGTTTAGTTCGCTTTTTAGCTTTTCTGTATCTGACTGGGATCATTTCCGCTCTTCCCGACTCATGTGCAAGGTAATACTGTACCTCAAACTCTGCAGTTCAAAATTTTATTTCTTTTCCTCTTTTAAAGGTCAATGACCTTAAACGTATTAACGATAATAATAGGGGTATCATTCCTACCCGTTTACAATGTAATTAATCGTTTGAACATTTTAGCAATAAAGAAAGCTCAAGGGCCCCTACAAAAAAAAAAACTAAATGAATACATGTTTCTCTTTGTCATTCGATTCTGAGAACCATTCTTTTCTGTTGCTACACGAACAGCAACGTCCTGGAAACATGCAGCGGTATACATTTTGGAAGCCGCATGTCCTAGGCATTTGAAATTGTGTACGGTTAGTAGTGTTTACTAAAATACCGTATTTGCAGACCCAATTCCTTCAGGTGAAGAGCATGCATTCAGAGACATATCGGGTACCCCTCCTATTACAAAAGTAATGTTGGTTTGGATGTGCATCAAATCAGGCATTCGTCTGGAGAGGCATAGATTCTCATGGGCCCCTGCAGCCGGAGCCAGCAGGGGCTCATAAGAATCTATGCCTCTTGCTAACACAGATTGGCTATGTTTTTCTGCAGGCGGAGGAGTTGACAGAGGTGTGACTGAGTATGTGAGTGAAGAGACAAAAGTCACCAATTGATTTTACAGCTGACATTTTGGATCCTACATAACAAGACCATAAATATTTGTGATGGCCTTGATATGGGAGAAGTCCTAGAAATTGACAACATGTTTTCTACAATTGTCCGCTGGTCTGTGATTTTGTATCCTACGATCATCTGAATAAATCAATTGTGTGCTGGTCTGTGATTTTAGACCTTTCGTCATATCCACAGGCGTTGTCCACAAACACACAATTACAAAACATTCTGTGACTTTCTATGGAATGCTCACGAGTGCAAAGTCAACGCACATCAGAGTTCTGTTTACATAGAATAACAAAAGAAAGAAAAAAAGAAAGAAAGAATAAATGAAGGAAAGACTGCTGAATAAAACTCTGCAAACATTGCTAATGATGACAATACCTGTCATACTGCGTCCTGTTGGAATAACAAGGGTAATAATAAATGATAATAAAAAAATAAAAATTAAAAAAACCCAACAACAACAACCCGAAACTAAACATTTCACTGAATTATATTTACGTAAGAAGAGGAATGATCAACGCTATACAAAGGTACAATTTGGTCCCTTGACAAGGGGTCTAACTGTTTGTGTTTGTAGCATTGAGTGATTTCCCATATTACGTATAAAGTATCTAAAACGATTTGGATTTTTAGATCGAGTTAGCTTTGCATCATCTAAGCCCGCAGGTGAAAGAAGCAAACATACAAACGTTCTATGATAGGCTTGTGCTCAACAAAAAGCACTTGGTTTCTTCATGATAAAAAGCAACGTACCTGTAATATGCCCAGCTTGATCTCCAGCTCAATAAACCCCTGGTCCTGCCCACACAAACACGTAGATTAAACCTCAGTGCGTTACGCCGCACGCATTAGTAACAGGTGTGAGGGAAAGACATTTAGTCAGGCTCAAGAAATGTGTGCTTGTCTGTCAGTGATTTTGGACCTTACGGTCTAGGACCGTAAGGTAAAAAATCACAGACCAGCACATACATGTGGTACATATTTAACTTGCAGTTGCAAATGCAGTCACGGTACGCAGATGTGTTTCGGTTGTTCCCTTGGGAAAGGTAAAATAAATAAACAATAAATAAAGTTGGGTGTGTGTGGGTGTCTGTTGGGGGCCGTTTGGGGTGGGGGGAAGAAAGGGACGGAGAGGGGTGCGTCGATGTCATTGTCACCGAAGACTCCCAGCTTAGTCCATAACCCTTACAATTCACTTTTTAATCAATGTCCAAATAGGCACGCATTACAAAACAAAACAAAAACAAGCCAAAAATAATACCCCCAAACAAACAAACAAACAAACAAACAAACAAACAAACAAACAAACAAAAAACAACAAGAAGAAAAACACGAAACAAACAACGAAAACGAAAATCCGAAGATCTCCGAACAGTCAATTTTAAAACGGAGGACCCCCAGCTAAGCACATATCCACCACCACCCACCCCATCCTTCTCATATTTGTAAGCAACCTGGAAAAGCATGCGTGATACAAACGAGTAATCTAAAAATAAAATGGTGTCGAACGTGTGATGGAGAGTTTCACTGTCCCAATTTTATTTCTCCAAATCTCTCAACCCAAACTTGGGACCCAGACCTCAAAGGTGACTGCCAAGCGTGTAAAATGCAAAGAAGTACCGAACGATAAAGAAACACGCTTAAAAAAGACAGGGACAACACAATTTATTAATATTTCGGGTAAATACCCTTTGTCAAAATAGACAAACAAACAGAGAAATCAGCCGCTACTTATCTTCTTTCGTAGAAGGGCAAATCATCCCTTCTACGAAAGAAGATAAGTAGCGGCTGATTTCTCTGTTTGTTTGTCTATTTTGACAAAGGGTATTTACCCGAAATATTAATAAATTGTGTTGTCCCTGTCTTTTTTAAGCGTGTTTCTTTATCGTTCGGTACTTTTTTTCAAACTTGGGACGCTACGACCTTCGAAAAAGTGCGCAAGGGTATTGACTGATTGGCTTGGCGCCTACATGCGCCTAGCAAATCAGGACTTCCATGGAGCAGTGCTGAGAACACGTGTACCCTAGGGCTATCACGGTGGATCTATAGATTTCACGGCTGGTTGTGGGCTCAGTTGCATGAGAGCTTAGTCCTGCCCAGCCACTAAGCAAGGTGCTCCGCTGTACTAAGCTTGTTTAGTTGCTGGCGCAGGACTAAGCTCACTCATGCAATTGCCCCGCCACTCTCTCCTGCGATTTAAAAAGGAGGAGATCCTAAAGCGAGACACAGACGGACAAGAAGTGTGCCGAGGGGGTGGTCGTATTAATCTGGGAGAATCCGCGTGAACGTGAACGCAAGGAGACGCGGCAAGTTGTTGTCAACCAACCACTGTCCACCTGGACCCTCTTGCAAACACCTTCAGTGACGAGAAAATTGGAACACCACCCAACTGCAAGAGGTATAGATCCTCATGAGCCCCCGGACTTGCGGGGGCTCATGAGGATCTATGCCTCTTGCTGGTACCACCTTGAATCCTTTTCCTGGTTAAAGGACTACTGTCGGTCGCGCTGAGCACTCTGAAGTTTGAAACGTCTGGGTTGCCACCATCTGTAAGCTGTGCACGTGCCTCACAACGTACTGTTTCTTAGGAATTTTGTGAGGAATGGAAAAAAAACAACAACAAACAAACAAAAACAGTGAAAAAAAACCCAATACACTTGGTCAGAATGCCCTCACGTCATGATTGTACAAGTCCAACACACAAGCCGCGCCACATACCACAATGTCCTGCAGGAATATCGCCTCGACAAAAAGCACTACCGACAGCCAAAGCGATGCCACCTGTCACGACGCTACATGGAAACACACGAAGCCATTTTCCGCCTGCTGTTTTAGCTACTTCTTTGCCGTGTCGTTGTCGCGTAGCTATATGGAAACACGCTCTTACCCAAAGGGATCCTTGAAATCGTAGACACTTTAGGTAGGTCGCAGGTTCCTTGGCATTGTAGGCGTTCTGACACTTTTTAACCATTTGGCTGTCGGTGTGCGTTTTGTCGAGGTCCTTCTAGTAGGAACGACTTCGACAAAAGCAGCTACCGACAGCCAAAGGGTTCAAGGCCTTAGGATGGCGGACTTTTAAGCCTTTCGGGCTGTTTATAAGGGTTGACATCTTCAAGTCGTGGACATTAGGATTCCTGCATACGCCTTAATCTTGTTGGTCCTTGAGGATCTGAACTGTCCGTAGGGTCGTAGACTCTTTTACTGTCATAATCTATTTTACGGGCATAAGCTTTATACGGAATAGGGGTCAGTTGCATGAGTTAGCTTAGTCCTACATCAGCTATAGCGGAGCACCTTGCTTAGTGGCTGGCGCATGAATAAGCTCACTCATGCAACTGGTCTCGAAGGTTTCTCAGGGTCGTTGAATACTTAAGCTCCGCTTTGGCTGCAGTTGCATCAGTGAGTTTAGTCCTGCGCCAGCCACTAAGTGACTTGCACAGGACTAAGCTCACTCATGTTACTGGCCCAAGGTCATCCGCAGCTTTTAGCGTCCCGGCTACACGTTGGCATCGTCTGCGCTTCAGCATGGCTACTGCATGCTCCTGTCTTGCGTCTGACCGCTTACCGCATTTGAGCCAAACTTTGACAGGGCACTCGGAGTCTGGCCTAGTGTTTAGGGTCGGGCCCATTTTACGCCGAATCAATACGGCTCTAGCCCCGAACTCTAAACGGTCTGCTTCCAGCACGAGGTCTGAAAGAGGCGCAGATTCTCATGAGGCCTTGCAGCAAGGCTCATGACAATCTGTGCCTCAGTCTTGCCGGCAGGATCTCGTCACTTACACTCAAATCTCTTCTACGGTGGAGGTGATGTGGAGATCGCCTCCGACTTGTTCTGGACCCGACTCTAAGCCGTTTTAATCTGATGAAGCGGCAGCGAGCGTGCACAAGCATTCATGTCGCCGTCAATGACGGTGACTGGGTGGACAAACTACCAACAACGCCACCCGTCCGTCCGCGGGGGCTCATAAGGATCTATGCCTCTTGCTGGAAGAGTTTTTCCACGGGGACGCTCCTCGGCCTGAGGCGGTTATGGGTCGTTCAGTCTGCGAGTGGGAACGCAGGGCGAAATAAGGTTAAAAAGAAATCTTTACAGCCGGTCAGAAAAAAGGAGACAAAACCAGTTGCATGAGTGAGCTTAGCCCTGCGCAAGCCACTTAGCAAGGTGCTCCGCTAAAGCAGTTTTGCAGCTGGACCCAGGTGAAAAAGGTGTACAGCAATAGTGTTAGAGATGGGGTGTTAGGACCTGATTATTTATTTACTTTTTTTTTTTTTTTGGGGGGGGGGGGGGCTGGGGGGGGGGGGGGGGGAGGGAGGATGGGGAGAGGGGGAGATGTCTTTGGGCTGAGAGTAAGGTGAGAATTAGATAAAAGAGACTAAATCTGCCCTAATTTGGCCACGTACACTAAGCCCATTTTGTGAAAAGCAACATTTCCATTGCAATACCATGAAAATCTGGCTTTTCACAAAATGCTAAGATTTTGGCTAAATTAGGGTAGAAACAGGGTTACGCGTTTACTGTTTAACATAAGAAGCGTTCGATAACGTCTTTAAAAAGGCATTTGCCCTTGAGGTGACTAATTATGTTTTGAGTTCTGCCGACACGTGAGGCAAACTAGCCCTCCATAAATCCATAGGGGCCTTACGATGGTGACTAAATGCAAATCCGCTGCGCCACCGCGATTGCGCACCACCCCGTCACAGGCTCAATTCAGAATACAAGGGAGGAAGCGAAACACACCCGCGAAATTCTAGCTGTATCCCGGACCTCTTTCTCAACATCTAGAGTTAAAAGTGAAACCCTTTAGTAGAGTGATGTGAAAGGGGCCACTATGTATTGCAGTGCATCACTTTGGTATCAGTTTCAGCCAACTTAATAAAATTTCAAATACAAAACGATTTCCAAATACCGTCAGTAGCTCGCTTGAGCTTGCCCTTAGCACCACGTGAATGTTCTGTGTTTACGTACAGTGTGTGAGTGAATGCGTGTGATTCACGTGAGCGTGCTTGTTGGGTTCAGTTCGCGGCTACATTCTGCGCATTGAGTTATATTATAAATATGAGAAATGCGCCATATAAATGCTATGCATTATTATCTGTTGTTTTCTGCCGTGTTTACTCTAAAGTCGAAGCGAATTACTCGAAAAGATATTGACAACTGAGCAGTGTTTAAACCAGACTCCATAAAAGTATACCTTTTCGGGCTAGGGGAAATACGCACTTAAAGCGACTGCTGCGTGCAGGTCACAAGCTCATGTCGATAGTAAGATGCACTCTTGTTTTAATTTCATTGGATATGCTAATTTACAGCCAATGAAAATGATCATGGGGCGTATTTCCGGCCACATCTAAAACACTACAACTCGACATCTGCAGTGAATGATGTTTGACTGTGCAAAAAGCCTTGATACTAAACTATCAGTTTTGATCGGAGGACAAGGCTGGTATAGATTTGTGGCAAAATATCTACCGAGTTTCTTTAGTTCGAGGTTTTATGCGGATGGTTGCTTTGACTGAGGGTTGAAAACTGCTCTGGAATCACAGTGCTTCGCCGCTTTGTGTGCCTTTCGTTTCCTCCCTTGTAATCTGAATTGTGCCTGTGACGGAGTGGTGTGCACTCGCGGTGGTGCAGCGGATTTGCACTTAGTCACTATCGTCAGGCCCGTATGCATAAATCCACTGATGTTTAGCCTGTCTATAAGCGGTTCTTGACGACTCGATCGTCACTACATCACACTCATAGTGCCTATGCACAGTACAGTGAGCTTAATTTAACTTCACGGCTGTAGAAAGGCCTGTGAAGGAAAAAGACATTAAGTCCACTTTTGTGAAAACAAAATTTTAATTGTAATAGAAACTGTTGGTAGTCGACGTGCAGCCTATCACTTGTACTGCCTGTCCGAAAGTATACTGACGAATTAAAAAAATGCGACATTTTTGGAATAATCGGAACACTAATCTTGCACCAGCCACTAAGCAAGGTGATCCGCTATAGCAGAGCACCTTGCTTAGTGGATGGCGCAAGACTAAGCTCACGCATGCAACTGGCCCGTAAGCAAGAGGCCAGGGCACTGATATCGGCCTAAAGTGTTCATGACTCACTCACGGCTAGGCTGAAGTCGGCCCACATATCTTTTGCTCACCGTGATGTCTGTTGTTTGACGCGAAGCAAAAGCTCTGGACTTAAAAAAAAAAAAAAAAACTGTACGGGACATTTGCAAATTCATAAGTCTGTTACTATAATAGTAATAGACTTCTAGCAAATCTAATAATACGTCTTTCTCAGATCGTTTAACCCATTCTGCCCCAGGACCGAAATCCCCAAAGTTTGAAGTTGCCCTCTGAAGGACTGCATTACAATTCTAGAGACAGATCGAGCTTGATAGTTCAAGGGTGGTGCCAGAATAGCTTGGCGCCTATGGGCATTACCCTTGAAATATCATGCTCGATCCATGACTTGCTGTGGTGTGTCGGGGCTGAATGAATTGAGAGCAGCTCGCGTGTCGCTCCTACAGATTAGTTTCTACATGACGTCTGTATCAACGGAGTGTCAACCATCTGCAAGAGGCATAGATCTTTATCAGCACCCGAAAATTGCGGGGGCTCATGAAGACACATGCCTCCTGCTGGTCCTATACAATGTGTTTGACGTGCGGATGAGGTTGGGGATGAGGGCGGGTTTAGACAGTCAGGCGGACGGACAAAAAGTTAGATGTACGGCGACGGTCGAACGCAATGACACACAGACAGGCACATACAGACAGACGGACGGACGGACGGACAGACAGACAAGTAAACCAACCAACCAACTAACCGACCGACGGCCGACCAGTCAACCAAGAAACAAACCAAGGGGGGAAAACATGCCAAAAGCTAGTTAGCACACGGACGCGCGTACGCACACACACGCGCGCACAGACACACACACACGCTCGCGCGCACACACACACGCACACACCCACACACAAACGTAACGACGATGGCGATAGCGAAAACAACGATGATGCTGACGCTAAACTCCTTCGGACGATTCTTTTTCTTTCGTCTTCTCTTAAACTTTTTCATTCTGAAAAACTCTCCCCACACATGCCATGTTATTATCCCGCACGACAGCCAGAACCCGACGAGGAAGACGGGCAAAAATAGCTGGCGTACACATCACCAACCGCGAGAAACAGAGCGACCATGACAGCGCAAGGGTAGTGCCAGATTAGCTTGGCGCCTGTCAAGGCGCCAAGGTAATCTGGCACTACCCTTGCGCTGTCATGGTCAATCCGTTCACGCCGACGTACCCGCATTGCTGCGGAGTGCCGAGGAGACAAGGGACAGCGTTTGAATCAGTTGTCTTCGGAATGGCCATTTGAAATGCCTTTAACCGTATTTACTGCCAGGTCGAAGGCAAAGACGTGTGCTGGTCTTCGATTTTGAATCTCACGGCTCTATATAGTGCTGTTCAAAATCACAGACCAGTGTAAGAAATGTTCGGCTGCCGTCTTTTACTGTGCGGGAAGCCCGCGCGATTTTATGCCTGGGAAAAGCTATTTCCTAACCCCACATCAGCGTGCAAACTTGATTTTTCAGCCATTAGCAGACAGTTTTAAAGGGGGACTGAGAAAGCGGATGGAAGGGAGGTGGAAGGGATTAGCTATGGTAGACATCTTTAGCACTGTGTAAAGACGGTACTGTCTGGATGGAAGAGAAGAGAGGAGAGAAGAAGACAGGACAGGGGAGGCGAAGACAGGATAGAAGAGAACATGATATAAGAGAAGAGGATAGGATAGGAGACGACAGGATAGAAGAGGAGAGAAAAG
>BTPG01000005.1:156181047-156183547 GCA_036245525.1 Semisulcospira habei
CACACATGCACGCGCGCACGCACGCACGCACGCACACACACACACACACACAGTGATACTCCTGCCATTTCGTTTTGTTGTTGTTTTGAACCTTGGTCCGGGTCCGGACGACAAGAACGGAGTGGAATCACCCAGATGAACGACACGCCATTCGTCAAGGTCTGGCCGTTAGCTTAAAGCCCGCTCAATTTCGCGCTCTATTCGCTTGACCCTTTGGCTGTCGGCAGCGCTTTTTGTCAAGGTGATTCCTGCCGGAATCACCTTGACAAAAAGCGCTGCCGACAGCCAAAGGGTTAAACATTTCCATGACAGTTTTCCGCGGCACAAACTTCTTCTGCCTCAGTACCCCAAAGCCCAAAAGTTTGAAGTTGTTCTCTGAAGGACTGTATTACAATTCTAGAGACAGATCTAGCACGATAGTTCAAGGGTGGTGCAAGAATGGTGCCTATGGGCGCCAAGCTATTCTGACACCACCCTTGAACTCTCATGATCGATCCATGTCTTGCTGTGGTGTGTCGGGGCTGAATCAGTTAAAGCACACTACTCTCACTTCTAACCCGCTCAGCTCCGTCGTCTAATACATAATAGCAGCAGATGGACCGACCATGATGGTTGAGGGGTGGTGCCGGAAAAGCTTATTCTGGAACCATCCTTAAAATATATATGTTCGAGATGTGTCCTGATCTGTTACATTACGATGTCTTTCAGAGACAACTCCAAACCGTGGAATGTCAACCGAGGTGGGCAGGATGTCTAACACAAGTTACATAAGACATCTCTGACTTATAACAAAGTAACGAAACGTATTATTGCAATTATTCTTTTTCGAAAGCAGAAAAGGTAGTCCACTTAAATTAACTCTTTGGCGGTCGGTAGCGGTTTTTGCCGAGGTGATTCCTGCAGAGGCGTGCCCCCGAAAACAACAAGCGTTACCCAAGGGTTGTCCTTAAGTACGCTTTAATCCTACAGACACAACATGTTCGCGCATAAGGAGGTAACATGGCACGGGGTCACTGCGTGGGGGCAAATATGCTATAAACTACACACATCTACATGTAACTTTGAAAACGCTATGTGTTGCTTGATATTTTCAAAGCATATTAGCGTCTGTGAACTTTGATCCTTGCACGTTTTAATGCGTCCGTATTAGTCAGTAAGCCCACGAGACATAAGGTGCAACCCCCTCCCCCCCCCCCACTCCTCCCTTTCAAAGACTCAATTAAACTGCTTTTAACCGTTTAACTGTCGGTAGCGCTTTTTTGTCGAGGGGATTCATGCAGGAATCCCCCCTCGACAAAAAGCGCAACCGATATCCAAAGGGTTAGCCTAGTCAATCTGACTGAGTCCCGGCTGCAAAGAGCGATTGGGGGGAGGGGGGGATGGGGGGGGGGGGGGGTGCTCGTTAGGTCATTTTGGCTTATAGACTAGATGCTCTCTCTTGAAAAACAAAACCGGCCGGGCCAAAGAATGAATCTGTAAAAGAACGCTTCGCAATTTCACAGTGCATCTAATACAAAAATGTTAACAGCACCATTCCCCGAGACAGATTAAGTGCTCAATGATTGTCGCCATTACCGAAAACATCAGGGTGGTCTTCAGGGAATCGTTCACAGCAAAACTAATCCTTTCAATTTGCACGTCCAAGTTCCCAACTTTTCTTTTTACTCGTAGAATTAACTCAAAATATGTCCTCAGTCTGAGGTCAAGTGAAGCAAATCAAGGCTAGCAAGAGGCATAGATTCTCATGAGCCGTGCTAAAGCAGGGGCTCATGATAATCTATGTCACTTGCTGGCTGATGTGTCGTTTTGTCAGACGTGAGAAGATTGCGCGGTAAAATCAAGACTTGTTTTAGGTGAAGAATGATAATTACGGGAGGAAAAGCCGGTTCGACTCGAAGGCTCACGATTCTAGCTTTGCAAAACGACGGAAAACCTAAACGTGGGAAAATCTGCATAACGAATTAAATTGAACAACCCGAAGATAATGTAAAGAAAATAGAAATCGTGAATTTGATTAGAGTTTGAGAGCATTTTATTTCACTGAAAATACCGCGGCATACAGTCAACATTTAATTTGTGTCGCCTCCTATAAAAAAAAAATGTAACCAAGCAAACATCACGAATATTCTTTCATAAAAATGGCAAAGTTACTTAGCCTCACACATTTCAGCATACGCATCCTTTGGCAAAATACATCCCACTTCATCCGCCGCAAAATGACAGAATCCTTTTTCGCGGACAGGCTTGGCACTTACCATCCGCGCGGCTTGAACATTCGCCCCTAGGGATGTATGCTCGGCCTGATGGGTAGTTGGTGCCAGGCTTGACCTCACTGTTGATACTGGATGCTGCCTTTGAGTGTGTGTGTATGTGTGTGTGTGTGTGTGTGTGTGTGTGTGTGTGTGTGTGTGTGTGTGTGTGTGTGCATGTGCGTGAGCTGCAGTAGGCACGAGTGAATGCGAATGTATGCAGTGACGTGTATGTATATAGACGTAAGTTT
>BTPG01000005.1:156188547-156266047 GCA_036245525.1 Semisulcospira habei
GTACAGTGGACATGATTGCGTGTACAGCTTGTACATCAATACACCTTTATTGAACTGAAAGTGATGGGATAGAGGGAGAATTTTTAAAGTTTTAAGCTTTTCGTCAGTTGAGAGTTCGGGATCGGGAAATATAAGCTTAGCAGCTCTCCTATGTAGGGCGTTCAGCCTCTTCAAATGTACATCACTAGAACCATCCCACACTGTTGATGCATAGTCTATGTGCGACTTGACATGAGCATTGTAGAAAAGAAGACGCGTATCTGTGTCAGTAATTGTTTTCAATTTTGACAACATATACAGGCTTCTGGAAACCATTTTGCACACATTATTAATATGCAGTTGCCATTTAAGCTGATCATCTATGGTGACCCCCAAGAGGCGGTGGTGTGATACTTGCTCAATAATTGGGCTGCCGTTTATAGACAGACTAAGAGAGAGCGGGCATAGCTGGTGCTTTTGACGTGTGGTTATAACCATTCATTCTGTTTTTGACGGATTCAGGGACATGGAGTTGAAATGACACCAGTCGGTGACCTCACGCAGGCTTTCCTGCAGACGCGTGATAATTGCAGCTACATTTTTGTGAGGAGTGTGTAGTGTGCAGTCGTCAGCAAACATGTCACAAGAAATATTGCGGCAACTAACATGCAGTGGAGGGTCATTGATAAATATGCAGAACAGCAATGGCCCGAGGACAGAGCCCTGAGGCACTCCGCTTTTGACGAGACCATACGAGGGGTTTTTATATCACGGTCACACGGTACGGTTTGTGCTACCCTCCGACCAATAACTTATATATATATATATATATATATATATATATATATATATTTATATATATATATATATATATATATATTTATATATATATATATATATATATATATATATATATATATATATATATAATAACTGCTATACAAGCTTCAGGCCTGGAAACGTTCGGGTCAAACCTAAATGGCTATTTGAGAGTTCGTTTTTTAAACCTTTGGTATAATGGAATGGGGTGAGGAAGGAAAAGGGGAGGGGGTTGAATTACAGCTTTAAACCCGATCACGTCATTTCAGTATTGCCGGTGTAACACTCAACAATGATATCTTACGCCAGATCGACTTGGGTTCGTTTTAACGTGGAACACTTTGCCACGCCAGAGTGACGTCGGGCTGATTTGGTGAAGCAGTTATTTTCAAACCATATCGATCCCGGGTAGATATGGCTTAGAAATAAGCCAAGCAAAAATCAATCCCGCGTCAATCTGTCGTAGGGGGTCAATCTGTCGTGTTACACCTGCTAATAAAAAATTGGGACAGAAATTTGCGCAGACAGGCGGAGTTCCTGGTTGCTCGCTGCTCAAAGCCTATCGCCTCAGAAAATAGAAAGAAATCGATTTTGTTCAAACCATTATCGTACCCCTGTACTTTCAGAAAGTGAGTGTAAGTGGAGTGTAAAATCCCCCATTTTTCCTACAGCGAAATCCGCCCATCTGCAAGAGGCATTGATCCTCATGAACCCCCGCAGGCAGCAGGGGTCATGAGGACCTATGCCTCTTACTGCAACTGTTTAAATCGGTGTTCTCGTGCGAAGAGACTGTCGTTGATCAAAGCGTTTCACAAACAAATGCCATGTCGAAATTCGCTCAACATCAGCGCATGTCCGGCAGTGAGTACAATGACCTATCGGCGGCGGATACAGGTCATGATTTACGCCCCCTTTTTTGCGTCTGCTTGCATGAAAAGATCATTATTCTCAAATAGAAACACATTTCATTAAAAAAATGTTATTGAGCAATAAAAATTGTAAGCAAACAAAGGCTGAGCCTAATTAAACCACTAGAACATAACCATTTGTCTTTTGAGTACAAAAAGTACATCCTGGGCATTCACTGGAGTGACTATGTCACCAACGTCGAGGTCCTTGAACAGGCTGAAACTGTGAGCATCGAGGCTTTGCTGCTGCGGACACAGCTCCGCTGGGCGGGGCATGTCTCCAGGATGGAGGATCATCGCCTACCAAAGATCACCCTGTTCGGTGAGCTTGCTACTGGACACCGTGACAGAGGGGCACCAAAGAAGAGATACAAAGACTGTCTCAAGAAGTCACTTAGTGCCTGCCAAATCGACCACCACCAGTGGTCTTCGCTTGCTGCGGACCGTGACACCTGGCGCTCCACCATTTACAAGGCAGCTGTCTCCTTTGAGGACTCTCACAGAGCTAGCCTTAAGGACAAGCGGCTCAGGAGAAAAAACAGAGATGCCGCAGCTCAGAACCCTGGCCATACCTTCCCCTGCAGCCACTGCGGTCGAACCTGCCTGTCTCGGATTGGCCTCCGCAGCCACGAACAAGCCTGCAGACGTCGTGGGCAACTCCTATAAAATCTTCGTTCGCGAAGTCAAGCCAAGAGAACAAAAAGTACATGTTGCGTTATTTCTGATGTGTTTTACCGTCAGATTTATTTATAAAATCTTGATATTTATAAGCATTGTGTCATTCTCAAGGCAAAACGACGGGCTTGTTCAGGTAACATGTCCGCTGTAAGGTCCTGGTAAATCAAAGTGGCGCAGTTGCAATGCCACCGAATTAATCAGCGTTCAGGTCGTACTCCATAGGTTAATAGCGTCCCTGTCCCTCATAACCCGCCCGTTAGGGCCGTCCATTATCACATTTTGTGCCGTGGACGTAACACTCCGAATTAACAGCATTGTGTCCACAGTGTAACCCATTCATCTCCAACACTGACACTACAACAAGATAATGGATCGACACGTTCTGACGTGTAGATTTCCTCTCCACCGTAAACGGACGCTGATAATTATTCATCCCCAAGAATGAATAAAGAAACGAATATCTAATCTGGCTCAAGAACACGCACGCACGCATACCGACACACACACACACACACACTAACAACATCTGACTATTATCATGAAAAACCAAAAGGATGCAGTTCATGACGGTTCGGAATTTGGGACATCATTAGTGTCGACCCCTGCTAGCTCAGCACTAAATCCGCATCCTCCCTCTGTCTTCCCCTCCCCAAAGACTCCGTGTCTCAACTCCCTCCCCTTCCATAAAAGAGTCGATTTAGTTGAACCCATTACCGTTGCCTTATTCGGCGAAGAAATACAGGAGTGGCGGTGAAGTGTGAAACTTTCACGTCCGCCATTCGTTCAAGACTCTCTACTGAGAGAGAGGAGTTTCTGGTCGTTACCACGTTGAATATGGGGCTCTATGCAAACCCTCATTCTCTTTGGCAAGAGGCATATATTCTCATGAGCTCCTAAAATCGCAGGGACTCATGAGAATCCGTGCCTCTTGCTTGCTGGAAATTTCAAAGCAGAGACCCATGTAACATTCATTCACTACCAAAGCAACCGGGTTTTGGTCGTTACAACTTTGAAATATGTGGGGTCTAGCTTGGATGGACCGCCATCCCGTGTCTATCTGCAAGAGGCAGAGGTCCTCATGAGCCCCTGGAGTGAGTATGCCTCTTGCTTGCTCCCTTTCGAACGTCCGTTCAAAATTGACAACGAACTTATTTTTGTTGTTGTTGTTGCTGCTGTTGGTCGTTTCTCCGTTGAAATTTGGCCAAAAGAAAAGAAGATACACGATGAAGATACAAGTTACAAAATACAAGATATGTTTACTGACCATACTGACAATGCCAATACAATTAGGAATGTGTCCTGATGCTGAACACACACACTCACAACCGTTTAACAAAAATACATAATATAAATAATTCAATACCTTAGAACAAAAACGGCTAAATGAGATCAGATGTGTGTACGACCTAAAATAACTTTAAATTAATATAACTTCACTTACACACACACACACACACACACACACACACACACACACACACACACACACACACACACACACACACACACACACACACACACATACATGGAGACAAAAGCCTCAGAGTGGGTTACCTACCATTTTATGTGAAAATGGGTTCCCATATTTCTATTTATTCTAGGGCTCTGGAATTGATGCGAATGTTTAGAACTCACCTTATAACTAAGCTCTATAACTTAAAATAAAATAGACATTTTCTAGAAACAGAGCCACTAGATGCAGAAAAAATGGGTTTCTACCAATAAAGTGGGTGTCTCTCACACAAAAACTGGCATTACAGTGAAAATGGGTGTTTTCACAACATTAGGCGTCTGTAATAAGGTCAAGTTCATGGAATACTTCTTTTTCAGATTCATTTTTTTTTGTTTTGTTCTTTCAACTTAATGTGTATGTATGCATTAACATTTTTAACATTGTATGGTGCAAAATTCAATGAACATTAGCCTGCAACCTTTCGATTATGATTTTTACAGAGGAAATCTTTTAAACATTGCTACGTTTTGTCCTTCTGAAGCAAAACAGTTTATCACGGCATTTATGTGAGAATTCTGGAAATTAAAGGACTTTTTTTTTAATGTACTCTGGAGTTTGAGACAAACAGCAACAGAGCATTTTGAATATTAACCCTTATCATTCGGAATACAAAAGTGTGTGCAACAAGTGTGACTAAAATAGTCCAAAGGTAGTGCCAAAATAGCTTGGCGCCTCTGGGCGCCAAGCTATTGTGGCACCACCCTTGAACTAATGCCATTGGTCTATGTCCTCATCTGTAAGTTCTGTAATGTAGCTTGCATATGTATATATATATATATGGCAGTGTACAAATTTGAAGCTTTTAGCCTCAGTATGATGCGGGTTAAAAAGTGTGGAAAAATATGAAAGATAGAAAAAGACCCAGACGAAGAAACTAACACTTAACTTATTCCACCCCAGACACACCACAGCAAAATAAAGATCGACCGTGATAGTTCAAGGGTGATGCCAGAATAGCTTGGCGCCTATGGGCGCCAAGCTATTCTGGCATCACCCTTGAACTATCGTGGTCGATCTGTGCCCTGCCCTGCAACGCAGTCTTCAGAAGACCACTTCAACATTTGGGGATTCCAGTCTTGGGGTAGTAGAATGAGTTAAAATGACAAAACAGAACACTGACATTAATTAATGAACTGACAACATAGGAAATCACTTGAAACTTCAGCTTTTATTAATCACATCAAAGGTGCATGCATATAAAAACACAGTAATTGTTTGTAAACACTTCAAATCAAACAATCAAAAGCAGTCAAACCTTTTTCTGGCAACTTTGTGATGAGGAAAACTAGTTCTTGCCCAAGTTCGGCACGTAAAGGGTTTCTGCGACTTATGTGCCTCTATTCATAAAATGGAGGGAGAAATATAATACTGAGTTCTAGCAAGTGCGACAATAAAGTTTAGCCGAGTTGGTATACCTCGTCCAGTGCCTAGGTTAAACGCACCAGCGGTGCCAATGTTGCTATTTTGGCACTAGACCGGTCGCTCGGACTGGTCTGGTGCACCCGATCGGTTTAGAGCATGTGCTTTCTGCACCTGTAATGGGCAACCTCAGAGAAAGAATCACGTGAGCGTCGTTTGATTCCTGCAAAATAACATGAATAAAGAATAAACCCTTTCCCATATATGCAATCCAGCAATAATGCATCCATCCTTATGCTAGCACCACGAAACATTACGCGATTTGGCAGATTTGAAAAATAGCTTTTTAAAATTCTCAATGGAGGTGATTTTGTGACATCTGCGTCGTTTGCGGCAGAAAGCACCGTCATAGTTGAAGTTCGAGAAATGAGCGCATTACATGTACAATAGACATGATTCAGTGGTGTGGGGCATGACACAAGCCTCCGCCATCTCAACACAAAACTGGCGTGTTCCGGGAGGTAAAAGGCGCGGCTAAAAGTTAAAACCGCAAACGAACCTTTTTTTCGACTGCGATCACAATCTTCTGCGTGAACGTATGAGACCACACTACAAGTGCAGAAGCCAACCTGCGCGCGCAATTCTGGTGCACATGCGCGCGCAGTTCTGGTGCAAAAATAGCAACAATGGCGCCGCTGGTGCGTTTAACCTAGGTAGAGGGCGAGGTATACCAACTCAGCTAAGGTTTATGCTTCCTGTGACTTTTGAAACAATGCACAGTATGCAAAGTGTACTTTATAGTAACCAAAAAAGTTACAGACATTTCCAAAATGATCCAGGCGTACATCAGATAAAAACAAGCTATACACACTGAAATAATAACACTCTTGTAATAAATCTTTATCATGTTGATAATGGTTTTCTTATCTTATTATTGTCTTTCATCCCGATTAGTTGTACATTGCTGAACGTCCTGACTTTTTCAGGATGTGCCAGCACTGATAATGAAGGGGGGGGGGGGGGGATAATGAACAGAATATTGAATGTATGTCGCCAGCCAGTCTAATACGCTAAATAAACCTAAGACCATTTAGCAACACACATCCAAAATCAAGAGAGATCCCCCCTCCCCCCCAAAAAAAAAAAAAAAATTATTCAGACCCAAAGGTGACTGCCAATCGTGTCTGCGCTGCCTGTATCTCTTGAAAAGAAGTACCCAATAGAGAAAGAAACACGCTTAGAAAAGATGGTTACAAAACAATTTATTAATATTTTGGGTAAATCCGCCTTGTCAAAACAGACAAACAAACAAACAGAGAGATCAGTCGCTACTTATCTTTGTCCACAGAAGGAATGTGCCCCATTCCTTCTGTGAATGAAGATAAGTAGTGACTGATCTCTCTGTTTGTTTGTCTGTTTATATAAATGTTATACAGTATACAAAATGATCCAGGTGGACCAACCCCATAGTAGCACTCTTGTAATAAATCTTTACGTTGACAATGGTTTTCTTACCCCTTATTATTGTCTTTCGTCCCCAACCATTGTTCCATTTGCAGTTCCATTTTCAAAGTTTTAAATGTTATACAGTATACAAAATGATCCAGGCGGACCAACCCCATAATAACACTCTTGTAATAAATCTTTATGTTGACAATAGTTTTCTTACCCCTTATTATTGTCTTTCGTCCCCAACCATTGTTCCATTTGCAGTTCCATTTTCAAAGTTTTAAATGTTATACAGTATACAAAATGATCCAGGCGGACCAACCCCATAATAACACTCTGGTAATAAATATTTACGTTGTCAATGGTTTTCTTATCTTATTATTGTCTTTCGTCCCCAGCCGGCTGTTTTCTTTTGCAATTATACAGTATACAAAATGATCCAGGCGTCCATCAGATAAAAACAAGCTATACATGCTGAAACCAACCCAATAATAATTAACACTCTTGTAATAAATCTGTATGAAAACGAAAATGCCGCGAGTGTCGGAGAATCTCAATTCATTTATTTTGTAACTTTTTCAGTCTGTTGCAGATGTAATCCTTAATGTTTGTCCAATGCCTATGTCTAAGTGCGGGCTCTTCAGTGATTGCCTGCTGTATCTCGGCCTTTCCAGGAAGTTTGTTCATGACGAGGTGTGCCTTGAAACGAGTTTGAACAGCTTTCTCTTTAGCTTTCCCCCATGGTTTCCTTGTAAATCTAGCTTTCTTTTGAACAGGAGCTGACGCAGTACTGTCATCATCAAAACTATCTAGATTGTCATCAGGCTCTGGACGTCTTTTCTCTGTCATGCTCAGTGATTCCTGTGTTGTTGACTTGCTACTTGCTTCATTCACAGGTGCTGTTTCCCCCGAGACCTCTCTGCCAGTTTCTGATGTGTCTTCATTGTCAAAGTCAATCTCTTCATCATCGCCCAGTTCAGCTCTAATGCAACTCTCAAAATCTGTCATCCCATTGTTAACTGACAGAAGAATCTTTGCCACTTTTGCCTTTTGAAGGACGTCTTGAGGTTGGCGGAAGATATGGCGATGTATCCGAATATCATGACCAAGGAAGTCTGCCAGCTGATCCTGGTCTAACTCCCAGATGGCCATTGACTGAGCCAAAGTTGCAACCTGCTTCCATAACTGAGTGAATGTGAACATGGCTGGGTTTGACACTTGTGCTTGTAGCTCATGTTCCTTCAGAACATCATGGCCTCTGTAAGGCCTCTGACCAGAAGGTGTGGCAAAGATGTACTGGGAACCAGCGAGAGCTGGCACTGATTGCCTCATTTGAAGGATTCTGTCCACAGTTGTCATCATCTTCTTCGTCAGCAAAACGGGAACACTCCTATTAAACTTGCCTCTGATTTCCACTCGCTGAAAATGATTCACCATTTTCTTCTCAACCTCTGTGAGACATTTCAAGATATCTTGATTGGTGATCGATTCAATCTTAGCATTCTGGAAGTCTGATACCTTCATTCTCTGAATTTCTCCCCCTCGTTTTCGGTTAAAAAGTGACACAGTGCAAAGAGTTGCTTTAACCACTGTCGGATAATCTTCCGAAACCATCCTTGTCTGAAGAAGCTGTTGGACCTTCCTCACATCTTCACATGATGGGATCAGCTTGGGTTTGTTCATGGTCATTTTCCCGACCGACTGGGCTGCTGTAGCTGACACACAATCGTATCAGTCCCCGGTGAAGACAGAGTCAAACCGCTGCACCTCAGAGAGCTCCTGTCGCCACCTGTCATCTGAACCATGCCAAACTGTTTGGATGCCTGCGACGGTTTGATCTGTGAACATTTTTTCAAAACATGGCCTATGCACATTGCGAGATTGCCTTTTTTGAACTGATGTGTGTCCTCATCAAATTTTGCTAGCTCTTTTACAGCCAGTACAACATGATCCAAGCTAGCTGAATTGATCACAGCATTTAAACTTGCGATTTGCATTTCTGACCTCACTCTAAGAATCTTTAATAGTCTCCCTAACTCCCGCATCCTGGAGCTGATTTGCCCAGCCATGTGTTCTTCAATGTCCCTGCGGTCAAATAATCTCTTTCCATACTCAAGAAGCAAGGGGTCAGTTCTGATGAGACGGCTTATCTCATAATCTCTCTGTCTGGCTAAAAGTCAACGTCTTAGGGTATTGGAAGCATTAGCCTCCCACGTCGTGCCGCCTCACATCTCTTAGTGAACTGAAACCCTCCTGGTTTCTGACAGCAACGTTTTGAGTGTACAGAGATCAGCTTTTTTTTGATAGAGCCCTTTGCAATGGCTACAGGCGAGAAGGTCGTCTAACTTACTAGTTTGGTGCGATACTTAGGAATCAAACATCCTGATTTCTTTTCAAGAACGGCAACGTTATGCATGTAATCACCCTCATCTTGTAGTCTGATCCATGCTTGACGTCTTTGCTTCGTCCCTTTTTTCATCACCAAAATTTTAGCAACGTCTGCCTGATCTGCATGGACATCTTGTAAGTGCGTGCTCATTTTCAAGACAAGCTTGCTACACAATTTGCATGCATGTTTCTTGTCCCATTTGTACTTTCCTTTCCCTCTCTGCGACACGTGCACACCCGTTTCTTCGGTAAGCGCTCTTTCCCCACCCTCAACGTCGTGTTCCTTCTGCCTATCCACATTGTCATTGCCACCCCCTAATTCACCCCCTAACGCTCACTACACCTTGCTGGTACTTGCTTCACTGACACCTGCCCACCCTGAACCAGCCACTTTGAAATCTAACATATTTAACATATTCAATACAATACTGTCTGTGTCAGAGACCCCAGAGATTGATGGTGACACACCGTCTGAATCGTATGAGCTCGAGCCAGGAACAAACTCCTCGTCATCACTGTCTTTGTATTGCGATGTGCTTGCACTCTCAGTCTTAGGTCCATCCCAGGCTCCATTTGCCAACTGGAAAAGGAAAGAAAAAAAAAAGCTGCATTAGGACAGAAACAGCCCAATTTTGGTTTAAAGGGCCTTGCACAAGAATATAAAGAGTAATCCCGTGTATGACCGATTTACATATGTGTGCCCTCGGTGACGAGGGCTGGCTTCTGCAGCAGCAAAATCCATGTTTTCTGAAAATGTAAGCAGTTTTCACACATCTGTCAACCCCGCGTGACCCTTTGAGAGAGGTCACTCAAATTGGTATGTTTACAAAGGTCTTGCCACAAAGTATCCTTGGGCCATGCTTGAAGAATGTGGCTTGAATAGTCTCTGAGAAAATGCCACTGTTAACGTTTTACCGTGGACGACGGACGGACGACAAGTGGCCCAGAACATAAACTCACTTTTGCTTTGCACGCGAGCCAATAAAATGAAGATGATCATAGAATCACTTACCAGTTTGTAATTGGGGGCATTTGGCTGCCGTCTATGCACCCTCCTACCAGACGCACCCTCTGCCATCATGCTGCAGTTGACTAATTTTGCCATGGGCCTTGGTCATGTGCCAGGAAGGGGCGTGCTTGTCCACTTCCATAGATCCCGATGGGTTGGGACATCCTGCTGCCATTTGGCGATGGGTGTGTGCCATCTGGCGCTGGGTGTGTGCAGAAAGTGCTGAGTGTGGCCAAAGCAGTGCTGCAATGCAGACATGTCAAATGCAACCATTGTAAACCGTTGACATTTTGGATCAGATATATACATAATTACTGCAGTACCCCCTGCCCCCTACGAACAATAACTGGTAATACAGTAAAAAGCGACACTTCAGTTGCACAATCTGAAAAACCTGTTCGTGGAAGTCTGTTCTTCGAATCGCGAGGTAGTTTTGCGTACGAGGATTGAAATATACACTGAAATCTGGCGCTATTTTGTTTATAGTGCATGCATGTGTCAAGTTACTTTTCGATCACAATCACACATGTCAGAAAAAAAGCAACACAATCGCGTGACAGATTGACTTTGTAATGATGTTATTGAACGAATTCCTTTCATTGAAGAAGAAAGCTTTTGTTAAAATCGTGGGGTTCTTTTATCTGTTACTACAAGACTGACTGAGCAGCAGACGCCGGCCATAGCAGACGTCTCAGTTTTCTCGGCCAAACGGGTCCATATAGGCTACTGTGCAATTATATCGGATTGGGAGCATCTCAGTTAAATAACTGCGCTGAAGAAGTACACTTGGGCGTGCTCTTAACTAAGAAATATTGCATAAAATCAATCGTACCTCTGCAAAATGGAACAACGGTTGGCGGGACGAGAGACAATAGAAGGGCCCGGAAACAACTCAGTTCATGTCACTGCGCAGCCGACCAATCAGGTATCAAGTTGATCCATAGAGACGCTCGCTTCCGTGGAAACACACAGGCCCAGTGCGTTGCAAACACACAACATGAGGTAAACCTGCGAAAATGGGACATCCTATTTTGATATTTTCTTCTGACTTTTGAATGAAAGATAATGCAGAAACAACCCTCAGAAAAAATGGGTGCCTGACTTGGTCACCCAGAATTTTACACACCCCCATTTTCCATAAGGATGGTAAAGAAAGTCACCCATTGTAGGGGTTTTGTGCACGCACGCACGCACACACACACACACACACACACACACACACACACACACACACACACACACACACACACACACATACACACACACATACACACACACATACAAAACTTACAATAAATATCGGACATTGCACATATTGCATCACCCTATAAGAAGAATTCACAGTCCTACAAATTAAAGAAAAAATCCTAATCCCATCCAAATTTTGTCCGTAATTACGTGGCATGGATTTTCGTGTGACAATGCAGCCGCAGACATGCTGAATTTGAGAAAGACGCAGGTCGTTACAAAGCGTGAAACTACTAAATTGAACGACAGCGCAGACAGCGGTGCAAGGGACATGAATCTAGGGGCGGGGTGCGGGGGTGGGGTGTGTGTGTGTGTGTGTGTGTGTGTGTGTGTGTGTGTGTGGGGGGGGGGTGTTTCTGCTCCGTGAAGCGGACACCGATGGTACTGAGAAAAGACTGAGAGACTAGCAGGAGCGGCGTGTCTTTAGGAGGGCCTCTGCGACCAGCAAACGGTCTTCGGGCCTGCGTCATGCCAGCTAACGTCGATGCAGGCCCGAAGATCTTTTGCTTGATGCTCACGTCTCTTTCAGATAAAGTGGCTAGAGCCAAGCGCAGGAGAAATCTCGGTAACTTGCTCTCTCTGAATAACACAGATGTCAAAAGGGATGCAGCTTGCCTGGAAAACGACGCGTTCCGTGGAGCTAGGTAAATACTGAGAGTCTATACTGTTGATCGTAGACTGAAGAGGAGTGGGAAGGCGGGGTAGACTACCAGACCGTGTTAGTGTCTAGTCTTGTTGTAGACTGAACGTCTGACTCGATCTAATGATGATTAGGACGCTGCCCTAAAGTGGTCAAGACCAAACGCCTCGAGTTAACTCATTCAGCCCTGACGCACTACAGCAGGAGATTGGTCGACCATAACAATTCAAGGGTAGTGCCAGATTAGCTTGGCGCCTGTCGGCGCCAAGCTAGTCTAGCACTACCCTTGAATTATCATGGTCGATCCATCTCGTAAAGCAAGTGCATAGTCGTTAGATGACGCCTCCAAAATTTGGGAAATACGTGCGTCGGGTTGAATCGTGCAACTTCCATAGAATGTTATATAGCAAACGACAGAAAAATGTCAAAGTAAGTGATGTGATGTTTTCCGTGAGCCCAGGGTGTAAAATATCTGGTCATATGGAAGGAAGGTTTGCAGGGATTGGGGAAACTTAGTCATTAGACTGGGTGTTCAAGGTTCTGGTCCGCTCATGTACTGGGACATCAAATCGATCAACTATATAAGTATCAAACTGGCTTAATCCGTTCATTGCGAGATAATTGACCCCCCCCCCACGCCTGCGTGAAGTATAGAGGAGAGTACACATGGTTGAGGGTTCTCAGTGTGAACGACGCGCAGCCAAAAAAGCTTTTTTTATTTGACACACACGATCCCCAAATACAGAATTCGTAAATACATGTAGTACAAAATTAATACGCTATGTGATCTACTGCACCACCTCAGATCTCGCTTTATGTAGTAACAGTGCTTTTGGACCTTACGGCTTCCAGCTACACGACACTTTCGCAACTGTTGATGCGGGGCGCCTAGAATGAGATTAAGGAAATCCCTCTTAAATCCAGGCGTACACCACTCTCTCTCAACCAGGAGGCATGTTTCGGACCAGTCGTCAACTCGGGATCAGTCAAGCCGCTCCGATGAGCAAAAGGTCCTCGGGCCGACGCCGGCCGAATCTGCCCCGCGTGCTGTGCGCACGTGCCAGCTTCGGCTGGCCGTCGGCCCGAGGAGGATCTCCTCCTTCCGTCCTGTAGTGTTCTTGTTCAGCGCCTGTTGTACTTGTATAATGTGGACATCACGTTAGCCCGACAATGCCGACTGCCGGCGCAAGCGAGCATAATTCGAAAATGGCAGCTGGGTTGGGACATGCCGCAGAGAGATTGACATTTTCCTGAGTTCCCGCCCCCCCCCCCCCTCCCCACCCGAGATGCACTCTTGACTATCTGATCAATAAATTGAAACAAAGAAGGAAAGCATCCGGGCTTGTATGGCAACATCGTTATTTTGAGAACAGTTATCCTCAGTACATCAGACTACAGACTAAACCAAAGCAACACCATCACCACCGCCCCCCCCCCTCCCCTACCTCCCCCCCAAAAAAACCCAAACAAAACAAAAACAACACAAAAAACAACAACAAACCAAAACCAAAACCAAAACAACAACAAACAAACAAAAAGACCCAAACAAAAAACAAAAACAAAAAACAACAACAATAAACAAGCAAACAAAACAAAAAACACCAACCAAATAACCAACCAACCATCCAACCAACACAAACAAACAAACAAACAAACAAACAAACAACGACCACAACAAAGAAACAAACAAACAAATAAAAAGCAGCAAGCAAGCAAACAAGCATGCAAGGAAGCAAACAAACGCTTTTGTGAGCTCAGAACAGGTTCACCTTCATACGGTGAGTACATATTTGTGCTCATCAGTGTTCGAATCTGCAACAATCAGCATCAAACCAAACATTCTGCCATCGGGCTAAAGTAACCCACGTCCCAGCTTCATGAGCCATTCTAAAAACCCGCAATATAGCAGATGTGACAAATCTCAATTGATAATAAATTTATAACTGATCTGTCTGTAAACCCATTCAGTGCCGAGAAAAATTGAACACCATCCATCTACAAGAGGTATAGAGCCTCATGAAACCCCGCAGTTGCGGAGTCTGATGAAGATTTATGCCTCTTGTTGACACCATTTTGAATCCACGTTAGTGGGACAGCTAGGGTTTTCTGGTCTTGAATGAAGGAAGATTGCAGAAACACGGTCTGCGTCAACTGGCACTGAACGGGTTAATGTTTCACCACATAAAGGGTCGAACTGGCCCCAGTGTCCCCTATCCTGTAAATAGCTAACCAGATCAATGGAGGAATCTAACGAGGCAGCGCGGAGGAGAAAGATCGTCAACCAAGGCCGAGGAAATGGAATTAGGGAACTTTTCTTTTCCTCATTCATTTACCACATCGATCAAAAACTTTCATTGCGGATTTCTGCATACAAAAACGCTATTTCAAGTTTTCAATTTTCCACGCTGCATCTTTCATCTGCAGGAGACATAGATTCACATCAGCCCCTGCAGCCGCAGGGGCTAATGTGAATCTAGGTCTGGTCTCTTGCTGACCAAGACAGACTCCAAATGCTCCAAAAATTGAGGATGACTTGAAAGGTTTGTTTTTCTTTCTTTTACGTTCTCAGTTAAATCTGCTCCAAGCAACATTCATTCATTCGTTCACGCTGCCTTTCTAAATATCAAGAAATGGAACAGCACGAAACAAGGCTGCAGGAACAAAGGAGATTTTTCCGACTTTATTTAAAAAAAAAATCGCTGTAAAAGGCGAGGCAAGGACAAGTTAAAGACGTGTTGCAGAGCCACTAAAATGTCTTCAAACCTTCAACGTTTAAATCAGACCTGTGCCTAATAGAAGCAGGAATGCACACAAATGGGTCCATTCCCAACAGGAAAAAAGTCGTAGAATCCCTGCGGCTGCACAGGCTCATGCCTCTTGTGGGCGGAGTGCTCGATGACTCGAGCAACCGACCAGAAAAAAAAGACCTGGGGTCAGATGTTTGAGGTAGCTTAAATCCTGCGCAAGCCACTAAGCATGCTTAGTGGCTTGCGCAGGACTACGTTCACTCATGCATCAAGGGCCTGAACTCAAAAGAGCAGCAAACAGACAGAAGAATATGAGAAATGAAAGTAAATGGTAGAAGATGAGAATCGTTCGATTTTTCACAAGCCCTTGCTGCTGCTGCTAGTGTTCACGAAGATCTGCATCTCTCGTACATTGAAGAAATTTGGCTCAGACACTGATTTAAAAAACGCCTGTGAAAGCAAAAGAAAATATTAAGATCTACGACTACACCAACTTCCTCTACTTAGCGTTAGTTCGAAATCACCACTGACCCTGACGCGAATGTAGGTCGTCTTTATGACCTCATCACCCTCTGGCCCATCCGCGACGTTCTTCTCCTTTCTCTTTTCTGAGAACTGCCAAAAACGTTTCTGAAATTCACCTCACCAGACCAGACCAGACTGGACCAGAAATGCATTGCGTTAGCCAACGCCTTCACGATGATACTATTACCAGAGGACAGTCTTCAGTCTTACTTTGAACCACAGGTGCGAGAAAGCATATACGAGTTCACTTGGTTGTCCTCCTTTGATTCGTTGCGCTGATCAGAGCAGCGAATCAAGGGAGACAATCAGTGTGGTACGAGTTATGTCCCCTGACAACGGCTCCGAGCGTCTGTAGGGGACATAACTCGTACATGCGTCCCTGCCGCTGTGCTCTGGACCGGAAATGCATTGCGCTGGGCTCTTTCACGGCTAGTCTTCTTATCAGAAGACTTTTCACAATGAGACCAGCGCATTGCATTTTCTGGTTCAGGGTGACACGATATCGCCCGTGTGGGAGGCGACAGAAATTCAAAGCTTCTTACTGGAAATTAAAAGGTTTTATACATTACTGTAATCGCCGAGGGGATGTGCCCGGCAAATGGCACTCATAAAACACCAGCTTGAACTTCTCAGATGGAAGAGCAGCTAGACCCTTGGAGCAATCCACGAAACTTTACAGTTAAAAAGTACGAACTTCCAAATTACAACATGAACAATTCACGCTTTCCAAGCTTTCAGGCACAATCTTTAACACTTCTATAAGTAATATGCAACCACACAAAAAGAAATCATCTAGTATATTCCCTACAACTATACCAGGTCCAACATGACACTCACAGAGACGCATAACGTATTCGTTAGGCCCCTGCACCAATTTTTATACAAAGAGGTCGACAAAAGAAAAAGTGCGTTGTTAAAGCCTATATCTTTCTCTTATGAGCTAATTTTGCACTTTGACTCTTAACATCTTTATTTCATAAGATAATTTTATATCAGAATTCCAAATAAACGACGAAGACCCTACAATCATTGAGTTGCAGTAACCACCACGCGCTATAGATCTGCAAGAGGCATAGATCCGCATGAGTCCCCGCAACTGCGAGGGTTCACGAGGATCTATGCCTCTTGTCGACGCTTATTTATATCTGTACTTTTTGTATGAGGATATCATCAGGGGGCTTTCAATTTTAAAATGGGTGACAGAACACGTGCGGCAAAAATCACCGTCATCTGCGAGCCGCATCAATCCTGTCTACAAGGGGCATAGGTCCTCAACTGCGGGGTGCTCACCAAGATCTATGCCCCTTGTCGACGCTTATTCATATCTGTATTTTTCAGTGAGAAAGATCACCAGAGGGCTTTCAATTTAAACTGTGTGGCGCAGTCTAACTGGTACGGCAAGAACAGCTCCATTTCCATCCAACTTCATCATAAAATGATGGATCATGTATGATTCTGGTCTCTGTTGGTTGATTTTCGCCAGGAAACGCCTCGCATGATGGATGACATAGGCGGCCATTTTCACAGCAAGCACCACGCACAAACACCTTTTTTCTGTTTTGGGACGTAGGCGAATTCTCGAGAGCTGGTTTGGGGAGTGGGGATCCTTGGGACAGCAGTCCACGAAAACACATATATACTGGGCACAATAATTATACAGAATTAGCTTTATCATAAGCTAATTCGATAATACAGGGCCGCAGGAGTATTATAGAATTGAAAGTAGTTTTGCCCTGTAAAGGCGTTCATAAGAAAGTAAGTCCACCTTTAGGAAAAGTTCAGTTCAGTTCTGTTCAATTTAGTTAACTCATTCTACCCCTGACACACCACAGCAAGATGTGGATGGACCATGGTAGTTCAAGGGTGATGCCAGAATAGCTTGACGCCTATGGGCGCCAAGCTATTCTAGCGTCACCCTTGAACTATCATGGTCGATCTGTGTAGTGCACTGCAATGTAGTCTTCAGAGGACAACGGGGAAAAAAATCGGGGATTTCGGCCTTAGGGTACAATGAGTTAACCCTTTCAGCGCCAACACCCTACAGCAGGAGATTGATTGACCATGATAATTCAAGGGTAGTGCCAGATTAACTTGGCGCCTTCAGGCGCCAAGCTAATCTGGCACTACCCTTGAATTAGCATGGTCAATCCACTTCCTGCAAGTGGTATATAGTAGTTAAGTAACACTTCCGAAATTCGGGAAATGCGCCCATGGCGCTAAAAGGGTTAGGTTCGAACAAGATGGGATCTCTGGGCTCCCTGATCATAAGTCTTCCCAGAGTTCCTTTCGATATCGTACCAACTATATTGGTTTGTATGACTATGGATCTCTCATGTCCTTTAACCCATATCATACTGGCTGAGGCTAAAAGCTTCAAATTTGTTCACTGCCATAATGCAAGCTACATTACAGTACTTACAGATAAGGATATAGACCAATGGCGTTAGTTCAAGGGTGGTGCCAGAATAGCTTGGCGCCTAGAGGCGCCAAGCTATTCTAGCACTACCCTTGAACTATTTTAGTCAAACTTATTTCACACACTGGTGTATTTCGAATGATAAGGGTTAAAGTCTGCCCAACGCCCGCCGCCTTTTTTCACACATCTGCTCCGGAGGCGATCGGTTGTGTGGTGCCTTTGGCTCTGTTCCTGGAAATGCTTTCTCAGGTTTCTCACCCCGTCTGATCCGCCCATCATAAGCCCCTGTGTAACCTCTGCCTTGCAAACGCAGGTGTTCTTCGCTCGATCATTGGCCCTGGACTCTAGCAAGTCCTGGGCAGTAGACCCGCAACAGCTTTCGAAGTTGTATTGTAGGAACAGCAAAATGTTCGTTGTAATACAATAACACTATGGCTTTGCAGAGAGAGAGAAAAACAAAAATAGACGTTTGCCTGGTAAGGCAGATTTAACTCTCAATGTCGAAACTCCTAAATATGGGAACTGTCCTGTGAAGAATACACGGTTTTCGCTTAACCAGTAATTCTAACGTTTTTTTTTTTTTTTTTTTTTTTTTTTTTAATTTACCCCTCCACTGCTAGTGAACGCAATTTTTATTCTTCTGAACTCCTTGTTAACCCATTCAGCCCTGACGCACTACAGCAGGAGATGTGTCGACCATGATAATTCAAGGGTAATCTGGCACTATCCTTGAATTATCATGATCGAGCCATCTCCTGCAACAGGTGCGTAGTCGTTAGATGACGCCTCCAAAATTTGGAAAATACGTGCGCCGGGCTGACTGAAGTTAATTCGACGCCAGAAAGCCCTAGCGGGGGCTCATGAGGATCTATGCCTCTTGCTGTTGGGTTGTGTTCAATTTTTCTCGGCAGTGAAGGGGTTAACGGCAAATACCGGGAAAGGAAAGTAGCAGCCGGTAGACGATACCGATCGGAGAAGAGAGATACAGAGTGCGGAGGTAGGGAGACTGAACATTGTTAAACATTACCCGAATTTACAATGAACTGATTGTGACGGCAGGCACTTTTTTTGGTCGGAAAGGAAATACCGCTTGTCAAAAACCCTGGCACTAACACCGATACATCACATTTCAGAAGACAGATTGACCATGACAGATCAAGGGAGGTGCGAGCTACAGCATAGCGCCAAGCTAGTGTGACTGGACACTGTCCTCAAGCCACCATTGTTCGTATCTGTATCGTTTTAGTGTTTTAGGCCGGGTTGAATTTGAAGACACAAGAAAGAAAGAAAGACAGAAAAAAGAAAGAAAGAAAGAAAAAAAAAAACTTGTTCTAAATCAACATTTAAAAAAAAGAAGGGCGCAAAGAAATCACGATTGAAAGAAAGAACGGAGAGACAGAAACCGAACGCGAACTAGAAGAAAGAAAAAGAAGAAAGGAAAACAAAGTTTCTCTTCAAGCAGAATAAAGACGGAGCTGCGACAAAACGTACATTGACCTAATGGGAAATCACTCCATGGCAATCTGATTATCCCGTGCCGCAAACCATTATGAAGACAGCCGTCCTCACGCAGCGGAGTCCTGGTAAGCGAACGGTAATCGGGCCGACTTTGGCCGCTCTTGGCCCGCGCACTTCGTGCGGGGGCAAACGCCGGCCCGCAAAGTCGTCCCGATTACCTTTCGCGCTCTAAGACGCAAGTGGATCTAAATGTTTTCTTTCATCTCAACAGTCAAGGGAAGACTTACACCCCGTTGACTTCCTCTGAGGTCTGAAACATGGGGCATGTAATAAAAATCACTCGCCAACAAGTGGCAAAGATTCTAATGAGCCACTGCTGCTTCAAGGGCTCCTGCGAATCTATAACTCTTGCAGAATTCATGCAATTCCCCGATCTTTCGTCTTAATACGGTTTCTGGATATCGCCGTGGTTCGTCCCAGGGGTACGCCATTTCTTTTTCATGTCACCGCTGTGTTTATGACCGATGACTGGCTAAAATAAAAAGGCACAGGTCCATGAAAACAGACACAGGCACAGGTGGTGATCAGGGACCGCTGAAAACGAGCTGCATTCCTTGCCCTCAGCCTTGTGTGTTGTGCGTTTCTCAACTGAACCTGTTCAGTGCTGAACATACTTGAACACGTCCAACTGCAAGAGGTATAGATCCTCATGAGCCCCCGCAGTTGCGGGGGCTCATGAGGAACTATACCTCTCGCTGACACCACTTTGAATCTATGTTCCTAGGACAACTAGGGTTTGTGGATGTTGAACAGACGAAGACTGCAGAAACACCGTTTCCGCCAACGGGCACTGAACGGGTTAACTCATTCTACCCCAGACACACCACAGCAAGATAAGGATCGACCATGATAGTTCAAGGGTGATGCCAGAATAGCTTGGCGCCTATGGGCGCCAAGCTATTCTGGCATCACCCTTGAACTATCATGGTCGATCTGTGTCCTGCACTGCAATGCAGTCTTTAGAGGACAACGGCAAAATTTGGGGATTTCGGTGTTGGGGTAGAATGAGTTAAAAGAAATCAAACTGTTGATGCTGGATGTTACTTTGAGGAAGATCTGACCTTCTCGGTTTGAGTTAAATGGCGAACGAGTGATGCAAATAAAGTACTTAGAAATAGCATCCTGCATTCTTTCTTTTCTTTTAGCTCTGATTTTCCTATTGCGCTTTATTTTTCTATATTGCCTCACGCTGGTTTGTGCCCTTTCTCAGCGGTTCTCTGAGCTCCAAGGTGGAATTCAGCAGCGCACTGGTTGTCTCCCTAGATTCGTTACCGCTGAATCAGCGGTTGTGAATCGAGGGAGACATCCCGTATGATTCAAGAGTTGTCCTCAGAAGACCACACTGCAGATCAGAATTTAGGGCCCACTTTTCAAGATTCAGTATATATTTACAGTCAATAAAGGACATTATATCAGTTGACAGTCCGCACAGAATTACATTAATAACACGCACTCTTACGCGGCACTTCAAACCTGCGAGCATTGATCAGTTATACGCAGATCTACCGCCGTATACGTTCTTTCAAAGTTGCTAGGTATACAAGTGTAACCCTTGACAGATGAATTTAAACAATTGCAAGAGGCAAAGAACCTCATGGCCCCCCGCAACCGCGGGGGTTCATGAGGTTCTATGCTTCTTGTCTACTTTATTTATTCCGTGGTCAGGCCGCCCATGGCGTATGTGCATGCTTCTTGATCCGACGAGCCGCATTTCAAAGTTGTTCCTATTTTTTTTAAATTAATAAATAGGAACAAGAATAAACGGACCAGTAATACAGCGCCGTGAAACAAAAAGACGGGGAAAGCGGCTGAGCTGGGCAATAAAAGACTTTCTTCTTACGGAACAACTGGTGGCCAAATTTATCCCCTCTATCCTGAGCTTTTCCTGGTCGCAACCTTCATAATGCCGGTCCCTATAATAGCTCCTTCTATCTACGACAGACAGACAGATGCACTGCACACCCCCCGTCTGCAAGCGACACAGAGTTACACAAGCCCTTGTAATAATATATGACTGCACACGTCGCAGCCTATCCCAGCATATCGTCTCACTGTAACCCATTTAGCCCGACGCACTACAGCAGGAGATGGATCGAACATGATCGAGCATGATAATTCAAGGGTAGTGCCAGATTAGCTTGGCGCCGTGAGGCGCCAAGCTAATCTGGCACTACCATTGAATTATCATGGCTGCCGGATCCATCTCCTGCAACTGGTACATGAGTCGTTAGGTGACACCTCTAATAATGTGGGAAATGAGGTTGGTTGGTTGGTTGTAATTGCGTAACGTCCCGACAGCAACAAGACTTTCTCAACACGTGCCTGCACTGCTTGTGAACAAAACAACTAAAACAGAATATTGAATGTATGTCGCCAGCCGGTTTAATACGCTAAATAAACCTAAGACCATTTAGCAACACAGATCCAATATCAAGAGCAAACAGACAGCGCAGACAGTAGGGAGAGTTTAAAAAAGGAAAATACAGGTGAATGGACCAAGGGTAGACAAAAACACATGCCCCAGAATAGAAGGGAAAACCTACCCTGTGGGGCTGACCAGAGTGACCCTGGGAACTAAAAAGTAGTTAATCCCACCCAAGTCCCCCAGGGCAGACCCGGGTGGAGGGGGAGGGGGAATGAGGACGTGAGGTTGAATGGGTTAATTAAAGACTATCTTCGACGATCTCGTTTGACCAGCAAAGAGGCATAGATCCTCGTGGGCAACTGCCTTCGCAAAGGCTCACGACATTTTATGACTTTTGCGGAGTGAGATCAGCTATGTAGTTATTCCTCAAACTAAGTTGTTGCTTTTTCTCTATCCGGGTTTAGCGTGCGACTGCGAATAATAATGTCAATTTGAAACAGGAAACCCCGAAGGACATGGGCTTAGAGAAGGATGGAGAGCCTGACACTGCAGTACTGTACCGAGCCCCTCTCTTCTGCAAGATGCATGACACGGAGGAGGGGGGGGGGGGGGCGGGAGAGGGGGGAGAGGGGGAGGAAGGTGGGGGGGGGGGGCGGGGGGATCGATGAGTTTCGTGGCCCTGATTTGCTCCGAGCGTCCAGACAAAACTCGTGAGAACTCTTCGATTCCCTCCTCCCTGTGAAGGCGTAGATCCTCACGCGCCTAACCAACCATAACTTGAATATGTCAAGTTGAAAAAAAGGAGATCCTACAGCCTGCACATGCTCATAGGAAAAAAGTGCAAGAGTGAAGTCGGTCAGCAAATCCATTCCTGCTGCAAGGGCCACAGATCGCCATGAACCTATGCAGGCAATAGCGGTTCACATAATTCGCTTCAAGAACAAGTCTGGGTTTCTTACATCTGCATCTTCTAAAAGATGGTTCAATTTTCTGCTGAAACGGTTAAACTGACGCGACGGAAACGAAATAGGAACTTTTTAATGTTCTTAATTTAAGTCCTTTCCTAGCAACCCTCCATCTGCAAGAGGCACAGATTCTCATGAACCCCTGTTAAAGCGGCAGGTGTTCATGAGAATCTATGCCTCTTGTTGGCAGAGATCAGCCACATTTTCATCCTCAGAGCGAGCAATTACCCAGGGTAGGTCATCGACTCTCTTCCGTCGTTTGTTGCTGCTGACATTCTCTTTACGTCTGCTTTAGCTCATTCAACGCGCCTCGCATCAATAGCTGCGAAAGCGTGGTATAGTGTTGCCTTCGACAACGCTATACGACGCATTCGCAGCTATTGATGCGGGGCGCCTTGAATTAGTTAGGATGGCGTGATGCTCGCATACGGACCATGTGACCTTTCCGGACTTTGACTGGTCATGTTTACGATGTGCGCGGAAGATGATGTGATCTGTTAATGACACGCTGCCCTCGTTGCACACAGAGAGAGAGAGAGAGAGAGAGAGAGCCCTGCAGCGCATCACGTCCTGCTTTGCAGACGCTGCCCAGCTCTTTGGACTCGAGGTCAGTCTGAAAAAGACAGAGGTCCTCCATCAGCCGGCACCCAAGTCAGTGTATCGCCCTCCTCACATCACCATTGGCGTTCGTGTTTGTGTATGTATGTTTCCCCTGCCTATTTCCTAAGTTCCGGAGAAAGACATGGGTTATATAAGAGACCTGATGCATCTTATTTGAAGATGCAAATGATCGTCTTATTCTATACCTGCGTATTTCTCTGTGGGCTGGCGACTGAGTGCCTGATAGGCGGGGGCAGGGGATCTAACTGTTGTCCAGCGCTGAGTAATTCCCCTTGGTTTGTTGTACAATTCTGCCAGCGCTAGCCTCACCTATCTGGTTTGTGAGTATCTCAGTATAACTCGAGGCAAATTTGTATCGTTACTTACATTGTTGTGTAATGTTCTGTGCATCTACTGTGGGAATACAGGGTATTTACCCGACCACATATAGTAATGCACCTTCGTGTTTGTGTATGTATGTTTCCCCTGCCTACTTCCTAAGTTCCGGAGAAAGACATGGGTTATATAAGAGACCTGATGCATCTTATTTGAAGATGCAAATGATCGTCTTATTCTATACCTCTGTGGGCTGGCGATTGGGTGCCTGATAGGCGGGGGCAGGGGATCTAACTGTTGTCCAGCGCTGAGTAATTCCCCTTGGTTTGTTGTACCATTGGCGAGTCTGAACTAAAGTCAGTGCACCAGTTTACTTACCTTGGCTGCATTATCACGTCGGACGCCAAGCTGGACAAGGAGCTCGACAGCAGGCTAGCAAAAGCGAACAGTGCTTTCGGGCGACTTTTCAAGCGGGTGTGGCACAATCAACAGCTGAAAACAGGCACCAAGATCAGCGTGTACAGAGCTGTGGTCCTCACTACCCTGCTGTATGGTTCCGAGTCCTGGGCCCTCTACCGCAGCCAACTACGACTCCTCGAACGCTTACACCAGCGCTGCCTGCAAACCATCCTGGGCATTCACTGGAGTGACTATGTCACCAACGTCGAGGTCCTTGAACAGGCTGAAACTGTGAGCATCGAGGCTTTGCTGCTGCGGACACAGCTCCGCTGGGCGGGGCATGTCTCCAGGATGGAGGATCATCGCCTACCAAAGATCACCCTGTTCGGCGAGCTTGCTACTGGACACCGTGACAGAGGGGCACCAAAGAAGAGATACAAAGACTGTCTCAAGAAGTCACTTAGTGCCTGCCAAATCGACCACCACCAGTGGTCTTCGCTTGCTGTGGACCGTGACACCTGGCGCTCCACCATTTACAAGGCAGCTGTCTCCTTTGAGGACTCTCGCAGAGCTAGCCTTAAGGACAAGCGGCTCAGGAGAAAAAACAGAGATGCCGCAACTCAGAACCCTGGCCATACCTCCCCCTGCAGCCACTGCGGTCGAACCTGCCTGTCCCGGATTGGCCTCCGCAGCCACGAACAAGCCTGCAGACGTCGTGGGCAACTCCTATAAAATCTTCGTTCGCGAAGTCAAGCCAAGAGAGCCTGTTATTGTTAAAGTTCAGTGCGTTCCTGATGAGATCTCTGTGCTCGGATAGTCCATACGCGCTCCACCCCACCCACAACCGTGTGACTGCTGTTGTTTGGTCGTCTTGTTGTTCACTCGTTCGCGACGTGACGCTCCGGATCCCGGGGTGGGGTGGTGGTGGTGGTGAGGTGGGGTGGCGGGTCGGGGGGGGGGGAGGGAGGGGTGGTGGAAGTGTGTGGTAAGTCAAGGACAGTTCAAGCTCGTGGGGGTTTGTGGGTAGGGTGGAGGCAGAGGATACCATTTTTATTTATTTATTTATTATATTTAATTAATTAATTATTTATTTATCATTATTATTTTATTTATTTATTATTTATTTATATTTCATTAATTAATTTATTTATTTATGTATCATTATTTTTTTTTTATATTTTTTTTTGGGGGGGAGAGGGGGAGGGTGGGGGAGGGGGGGGGGGCAGGTCCCTTACCGCTCCCTTGCTCCCCCGTCCGGTTCCTACGCCACTGACAATATCTTTGTGACGGTGTGCTAAAATGAACAGTATTTGCAGAAACGCGAAGGAACCACGCGACGCAGCCACACATACATCTAGCAATTCAAATCACACTAAATACTTCTACTAGATCCTTCGCGGGTCCCACTTTTTTCTTTTTAACTATGCCGACTTTTAAGGTTCTCCATAAACTAAACTTAACGTGACACGACCAGAAAATAAACGGATCATAAAGAGAAAAGAAAAACGTGTGACCGGCAAGACACAATCAGTAATCCGAATTAACCCCTTAACTGACGGGGGGAGTCGACGGATATCCATCTGCAAGAGACATAAACCCTCATGAGCCCCCGCAGTCGCGGGGGCTCATGAGGATTTATGTCTCTTGTTAGTCCTATGTTCTTTATGCCTATTTTTGGTTCCCTTTGCATTGTGTTCTTCACGCTGATGGCGGACAGTGTGTAGTGATTTCAGACGCGCATTTTGCGTCTGCTGGCAGCAAAGGGGTTAAGGGGATATTTTCACGCGTGTTGAAGGGACATAACTGTCAAAATGTCCCAAAGGGACGGTAAGAGGTGTAGGCAGCTGATGCACTGATTGCGCATACGCGGAAGCACCGCCCCGCACTGATTGTCTCCCTCCATTCACTGACTGTGCAAGCGAATCGAGGGAGACAAGTGTGCCGCCGCCCGGCCTGACCCCACAACTACTGTTTGACCCCACAACTACTGTTTGAGCCCACAACTACTGTTTTATCGGACATCACGAAAGTCGGATGCTATGCTATTTTTAAAGGATACGGACTTCCAGCTCTCGCTGATTTCGTCCAGGGGGGGGGGGGGGGGGGGGTGGGGGGGGGGGGGTGGGCCGGGGATTGAGGGGGGAGGGGGGGAGTTATGTTCTGACTGGTTGTCGCTGATGTCCACGCATCGCTTTTGATCTACCTCTCGTCATGTCTGTAGTTTGGTTAGATGTATCGGATTAGTGGGTGCTTATTAAGCAGGTGTATTGTGTATTTGGTGGTGGTGGACCATGTTTTAGGGTCGGGGTTTAGGAGGCCTTCAACGGTGAGAGGTGCGTTGAGTTTATCTGCTACTAGGGTTCTGGTTTGGGCTATGCTCGGGCAGTCTAGCAGTATGTGTTCCGTCGTGAGTAGGTGGCCGCATGTGCACATTATTGGGTTGGGGTGGACTAGGTATCTCTCGCCCCCAATCGGATCCTTGTTAGTCGTGACTGGTCTCTCTTCTTACCTATTAGGAGGGTGGGTGTATTGTTCAGTACCCTCGTGAGATTTTTGCGTCTTCCTTTTTTGTTCTGGTGGAATTCTTTTTCCCATAGTTTTTGGAAGGCGGGCCGGAGAGCATTTGACCGTTCATTTGCTGAAAGTGGTAGGTTGAAGAAGGTCGATTCTTGGTCGAGGCCTTTCTTCGCTACCCTGTCTGCTCGTTCGTTGCCTGGGATTCCCACATGGGAGGGGACCCACATAAATTTGACTGTTTGGCCGCGTTCTGAGAGTCGGATATAGTAACATTGTATATATAGACAACACCTTTCCTGTGCAAAGTGTTCAACTAATGGTACTTACTTACTTACGCCTGTCACCCCTCCCCAGGTATAGGCCGTCGACGAGAGACCTCCAGCGACTCCTGTCCTGTGCTTCTCCTTCGATTTTACTCCAGGTGGTTCCCAGTCTCTTGATGTCTGCTTGGAGGTCTCGACGCCAGGTGTTTCTCGGCCTGCCTCTTTTCCTCTTTCCCTGGGGGTTCCATGACAATGCCTGCCTAGTGATACTAGGTACACTAATGGTACACTTCCAATAATAATACTGAATCACTAGGTATTTTCTTACAGTCTGAACATCACATTAACACATTCTGTCCCAGGACCGAAATCCCCAAATTTTGAAGTTGCCCTCTGAAGGACTGTATTACAGTTCTAGAGACAGATCGAGCATGCTAGTTCAAGGGTGGTGCCAGAATAGCTTGGCGAATATGGGCGCCAAGCTATTCTGACACCACCCTTGAACTATCATGCTCGATCCATGTCTTGCTGTGGTGTGTCGGGGCTGAATGAGTTAAATAATATGCGTACAATTACCGTGAAAAATGTGCAGGCAGTATATCAGGCTGTAAGAGGTTTAGAGAGGCTTACAGAGAATCGGGGGATGGGGAGGGGGGGGGGGGAGACATCAATAGTTTACTTTTGTAAACTTTGGAAGGTTTCTTAGGGCACCACATAAGAAAACTCTGCCGCCAGAAGGTAACAGACGGTAAGTCCACTTCTTTGAATAGCGAGATTTTCATTGTATATATTAGTATATTACAATGAAAATCTCTCTCTTCACAAAAATAGACTTACAGTCTTTTGCCTTCGTTGGGCAGACCTGTTCCGTCTCCCTTAAAATAAGCGCGAGCTACTGGTGTGAAGAAAGTTTATTAGAAAGACTGTATTTTAACCGCAGGACTATTGCTCAAATGAACACTGTGGCACAAAAAACAACAACAAATTTGTATATAAAATATAATGCAGTAGGACGATCGGTCAAAGAACCGTCAATACGTAAGATCACGGTAACGTAGGACCATCGGTACCCGATGCATGGTACAGTGTTAAGGTTACGTACCGCCACCCCCCAAGAGCTCTTTAAATTTCTCTCGAATGGCGAACACGCTGACAGGCGGGCAAGAGAGGGCAGCCCCTATAAACTTTTCTACAACACTTTTCAACTTGATAATGGCCTCCATAACTTTTGGAGACGTCTGCAAAGACTGTCTAGTGAGTTAGTGAGTGTGGGACGATGGCTGGGCAATGACATTTCAAGGGTAGTGCCAGATTAGCTTGGCGCCTTGTAGGCGCAAAGCTAATCTGGCGCTACCCTTGAACTATCATGGCCGTAGCTCAGTGGACATTCATCGTTCCCTGCCCGGTTTCGAAAGACGATGCGATCAGGTGTCTGAATGGGTGTTCCTTGGGTGTTTCATGCTGCGTATCCGGATGCGGCACGTCTCGAATGAGTTAAATCCTTCGCTACGGAGACAGTCACTTTTGCTCTCATGACTTGTGCATTGAACCGGCGCCTGGGCGACTTGCAAGTCAGTAATGGGCCCGCATGCTAAACGTTTCCGTACTGCGTGTAAGACATAGTTTCTTCCTTTCAGCTCCTTAACGCATTCCAGACGTGCTGCCTTCGGGATACGGCGGCTTTATACCGCATATCTGGATGCGAAACGCCTCGAATGAGGTAAATGTCGCCCAATGTCGCTCAATTCATGAACGGCTTATCTTTGACAGCAAGAGGCACACATTTCGATTAGCCCCTGCTACTGTCGGCACGGGTTCATGCGAGTCTATACCTTCTGCCCACGGATTATGCTTGTCGCCAATGGCTGGACTGACTATGAGTGCATATCTGCCGGTCACTGGCTCTGATTGACCCATGCAACCCCAAGGCCGAATATCCTCCAAATTTTGGAGGAATCACCCCACCGACTATGTACCACAACCTCAGGAGATGGTTCGACCATGATAATTCAAGGGTAGTGCCAGATTAGCTTGGCGCCTACAAGGCGCCAAGCTAATCTGGCACTACCCTTGAAATGTCATTGCCCAGCCATCGTCCCACACTCACTAACTCACTAGACACTACCCTTGAATTATCATGGTCGAGCCATCTCCTGGTGCGGTGCCCTGGGCTGTAATGGGTTAATCCAGCTAACTGTACGGTGTTATTGTCTTCGAAAATAGACACCAGAAAGGCGGGCTTCCATGATGACTTCCCTAACACAAAATTACGCCTTGTTCCTCCACTGAGTGGCCATCTGCAGTCGGTGGGAGCTAATTAGCCATCATTTGTGTGCTAGTACGTGATTTTGGACCTTACAGCTTTCAGCCGTAAGGTCCAAAATCACGTACCAGCACCCAAATGGTGGCCAATCAATTTTCACTAACTGTGCAAGATGATCATTGCAAATGGACATCGATAATGCCAAGCCAGGAATTAAAGATTACCTCAGTGATCATGAGTGACAGTCCAGCTGTGCAAATGGACACTCAGTGAAGAGACGGGGGCGGACAGAGTCAGGATTCTCTTTATCAGTCTCGTCAGTTTGCCTTCTATTGCCAATTTGTCCCTTTTTGGTTAATTGACTAAATTGTGCGTTACAGGCTTTCTTGGAAGCAGAGAAGTTAATAAAACATCTCTCACTAACTGTGCATTACTGTCCTTATAAATGGACCGGTAGACATACCAGGTCACCTGCCCTCTTCTGTCAGGCATCCGATCGCCAGCCCACAGAAAGACACGCAAGACGGTCATATACATCCATAAAAGGATGCATTGCGTCAAGTACTCAACCGTGTACCTTTCCCGTTACTCAGGGTGTAGACACGGTTAAATACTTGACGTGATGCATCTTTATAAGTTGAAGCTGAAAAAGGCAGAGGTTCGGAGAAAGCCATATACACAAGGTTTTGTTTCCTAAGATAGCATTAAACCATGTTGATAGGTCGAACCAGCAAATCAGCTGTTGGTCAAACACTGCGTTACAGCCTCTGTAATGAACACTGGCAAAGACAAATTTCTAAACCCATTCAGTCCTAGTTGACCCAGACTGTTTTTCTGTAGTCTTTGTTAATTCAACACCAAAATGGCCTAGGATGATGTCCCCTAGGAGCATGAACTCAAAGTGGTGTTAGCAAGAGGCTCATGAGTATATACATTTTGCTGTTGAGTGGTGTTCAAATCGGCACTGAACCAGATTGCAGTGTCCACAGAGGCGCAATAATTAGTGAATCAACTCCAAGTCAACAGTGAACCTAATGCATGGAATGCACACAGATGGATTGTAACTAAGGGTACAAGGTCTGACACACTGGTTGTATTCCTCGATTCGCTGCCGCTGATAAGCGGCAGCGAATCGAGGCCGGGGGGGGGGGGGGGGATAACCAGTGTGGTGATCGGCAGGCAATCCGCAAAGATTCTCATAATATCCTGTCCATGGATAACAGCTCTTTCTGATCCACAGGAAAGAATTACATGAGTACCTCAATGTGATGACGTCATGGCCTGTACTTGCCAGCAAGAGACATAGATTCTCATGAGCCCCATGCGGTTCCGCAGGGGCTCATGAGAATCTATGCCTCTTGCAGATGGACATAAACTTGATGTGTGCATGTCTGTCGGTCTGTTTGTTTGTGCGCGCCGGTTTATATTAACAGGCCAATTACGGTTTTTATTAACAGGCCAATTACGGTAAAGGTCAACCACCTCTTGAAGAAAGAGGAGCTAAGATAAGTGTGTGCGTGGGCGGGTCAGAGAGAGAGAGAGAGAGAGAGAGAGAGAGAGAGAGAGAGAGAGAGAGAGAGAGAGAGAGAGAGAGAGAGAGAGAGAGAGAGAGAGAGAGAGAGAGAGAGAGAGAGAGAGAGAGAGAGAGATTTGTACAACCGACTTTGCTTATTACGAAGTATTTGGGAGAGTCCAATAAAACAACGATTTTTAGACTGTTCACAATTTTTATGCTAGAATACTTCACTTCGTAAGACGTGTCGGTTTTAACACCTGAAACTAGTGGGTCCCATTGCATTGTGTGCTACATCCGACTTTAACTCCATATCGGCTTTCAAAAGGAAATAAAAGCCCACATGGACAATAAATATAAAAACAGGCAAATAAAATTATCCAATCACTAATCATAATTTTGAAACGTTTTCATCCTTGCAGCAGGGGAATATATTTTATATTACACGACCAGGGATGACATATTGTTACATATCCCACAGACAAAAAGCGACTAAACGCCGTAACTTTCAAACTGATTGAAAAGAATACGGAAAGAAGACACACTCATATTTCACCAACCGCGGGTAGATTATAAACAAATGTTTCAGTTTTAGATAAATCCTTTGGCTGTCTCAGACAGTGTCTGCAGCGCCTTTTGTCGCGATGATTCCTGCCGGAATCATCGCGACAAAATGCGCTACCGACAGGCAAAAAGTTAATATAGCCTAATATTTCGAACCACCCACAATGCAGACGTATATTGAAAATGATTGGCCTGATATCACAGCTCTGTGGTAGTGCGACTAACATGGCGAAATGGTTCGATAGGTCAACTCAGCAACTTGTTGACGTGAAATTAGAATGAGCGACTGTGATAGTTCAAGGGTAGTACTTGATTAACTTCGCGCCTTATCAGACGCCAAGTTAATCAAGCACTACCCTTTCGTTGTCATGGTCGATCCATTTTCTGTATTCCGCCCTGCACGTGAAAAGGACAGAAACATCCTCACTGCATGTCCCTTAAAGAAGCTGATTACATGTGATTCTGTAAACTCTTAATCATAAATCACGATATCTGCGCCTTTAGGGAAATGAAAAACCCAAATTAAAATAACTTAAAAAGTCAGAATGTATGCCGAAAGAAAAAGAAATGTTGTAATGGCGCATGCTATTACCACCGAAAACGAAAGAAAAGAAATCGTCGGTTTTGTAGCCTTGAATTAGCACAGCGGCATTTATGCCAGTGTTTTGCGCGTCAAGACACGCAACCAGCACTCTTTGCTACCAAGTGTGGGACAGAAAAATGTAAACTAAATGTGCGCTGGTCTCTAATGTTTGATAATCCTGCTCTAGGCCAACCAACAAAGCATTAACCAACCAAGCAAGGGACCAACCAAAGCAAGCAACCAAACCGATCGAGCAAACCAACAATATAAACATCCGAAGGCGCACAAGCTCATCGAGCCGACGACGGCCGCTGTTGACTGCAACGAGACATCGGGCCGCCGTCAGTCGCTGTTGACCCGTTGTGCGCGGCCAACAGCGGCTGACGGCGGCCCGATGGCTTTCTCCACACTGGGATACTGGTGTTCCTTTATCTTGAACAGAACTGAAGCGTGTGTCTGAGATTCTCCTAATACCAATCAATGGCGATGATAATAATTATAATGACAATGACAACATTTGTGAGGACGGTATAATGAAAGCAATTAAGATGATAGAGACAATGAAGATGATGAAGACAGTGAAGATGATGATGAAATTGAGGACACTGAAGATGACTACAATGAGGATGACAACAATGAAGATGACGATGATAATGAAGACAATGAAAATGATGACGACAATGAAGACACTGAAAATGACGACGACAATGAAGACAATGAAGATGATGAAGACAAGAAAGATGGTGAAGACAATGAAGATGACGACAATGAAGACAATGCAATGATGAAGACAATGATAATGACGACAATAAGAAGACAATGCAGATGATGAAGACAGTGAAGATGACGACGACAATGAAGACAACGAAGATGATGAAGACAATTAAAATGATGACGATAATAAAGATGATGGCGACAATGAAGATGACGATAATGAAGGGAATGCAGATGATGAAGACAATGAAGATGACGACGATAATGAAGACAACGAAAACGGTGAAGACAGTTAAGATGATGACGACAATGAAGATGATGGCGACAATGAAGACAATGAAGATGACGATAATGAAGGGAATGAAGATGACGACGGTGATAAGGACAATGACGATGATGATGATAACGACGACAATGACGATGACGACAGACAATACAGTTGACGATGATAAAGACAATGAATATGATGACGACATGAAGATGATGATTATGAAGAATGCTAAAAACGACGACGACCACGAACATGACGACAAGAATGAAGAATATGCCAACTGTGATGATGATGAAGATAACGACAATGAGATGATGACAACGACGATAATCCTGATGGGGATATGACTTACTGGCACTCCTCCACGCCGTGCAGTATGGAGAGTATGTGCGGGTGCTTGAGCCGCTCCAGATGCCAGATGTCTTTCCGCAACACCTCCGACACGATCTCGCGCCTTCTCGGCTTGTGCAGTTTGTCCGCTATCTTCTTCTCGAAGAGGAACACTGAGGCCTCCTGCAAAATAAGACAACAGCGTCAGTACAGTGAAGCAATTTGCTACAAATCAATGACACGTATTATTTTGGCGACTTCAGATGGATCGTAAACAGCACTTTGTCAATTGAAAAAAATCAAAAACGAAAATTTTCAACTTAATAAGTATAACAAATGAAAAAGAAATCATTAGGTAAGAGTCTGAAACATATATGAAGTTAAACGAAAAATAATGGAGGAAACCCCACAGACAACAAGCAGGACACTCCTCTCAGAATTCGGTCAAATCAGTTTTAATGGGGTTGTGCTGTGTTTTGTTTACAAGGAGGAAGGTGGGGGGGGGCTACCTGTTTGTGGGGGGTGGGGGGTGAAGGGAGGTGGGGGTGTAGGAGAGGTAGGAAGGCGTCCCCATACCCAGAAAAGGGAGAATTAACCATGTTCCTAACATACTACTGCTTGAGATTAGTTTGACTGTGATAGTTTAGGGTGGTGTCAGAATAGCTTGGCAACTGAGGCGCCAAGCTATTCTGGCACCACCCTTGTACTAAAATGGTTGATCTATCTCCTAATCTGTAATGTAGCCTTCATAAACACATCAGCATCAGGATTAATGGGTTAAGCAACAGCAGAAAAAAACATAAAAAGAGAGAAGACCCCAGCCCTGTGAAGGCAAAATCCAGTAAGTTCATTCTCTTGAAAAGCGACATTTTCAATGAAATACAACGAAAATCATGCTTTTTAAACTTTTTTTTTCTTTTTACACAAATGAACTTATTGTCTTTGCCTTTGCGGAGAAGACCCTCACCTCGCCTCCCGAAAAAACAACACCCCAGATCCCCACGGGGAAATGGGTTAATGGATTTGAAAAAAAAACAAACCTGCATTGTCATTGATCGATAGAGAAGAGAAAGACAGAGAGAAGAAGAAGGCACGTGTGGCAATTAGCCTGTCTAGAAAAAACAGTGTACCAGCTCTGGGAGATGGATCGGCCATGATAGTTCAATAGCCTGGCGCCCTTCCGGGCGCCAAGCTAAATCTGGCACTACCCTTGAACTATCAAGGCCGTCTTATTTCCATCAGCCGGTAAATGTCTAGCGCAGTTTTGTTTCTACGCACCGCCCAACGTTGTAACACTAACAGTCATTAATAGGTAGGTGACCTGAACCCCCCTCTCTGACAGTGGACGCAAAACTATGGTCAGTCTTTGAAAGCACGGCACATTCAAAACCGAACAACCGCATCTACCCACGGACATGAATAGGGTTAGCAAGAGGCAAAAAACCTCATGAGCCCCCGCAGATGCTGGGGCTCAAGAGGTTCTTTGTCTTTGGTAGTTGGGTGGTATTAGCAATAATCCCATCGAGAGAGAAGGCCTCTGTTCCTCAGCCAACCTAACCCTAAACAACCCCGTGTCTGCAAGAGGCGTAGATCCTGATGAAACGTGTGAGTGCCTATGCATCTTGCTGGCCTCATCTGGTCATGTGCTCCTCAGGATGAGGAGTATCCTCGGGCGTTCAATGAACGCTGATGTCCGTGACCGCTGATTCCAGCTAATGTAAGAAGGAGAATAACACTTTGCCTGCGTATCCCTGAGGGAGTGAGCGAGATTGAAATGGGGCTTTTACCGTCACCCCTGAGGGAAGCAGAAAATTAGCTCTGTTGCCCTTGTAGTTGCATTGGCGTGTAGATCAGGTTTTTTGTGTTTAAATCGACCTGACTCAGGGAAGAATCCAGACCAAAAAGGTGACACTTTCCATCGCCACAGGCAAGGCTATGTAGCACATTGTGCACTTGTTTGTATGGACGCGTATCTTTGTTCCTCCAACGACCAGATGCCACAACCGCCCAAGGGACATGGATACAAATTGGTCTCAGCAAGAGGTATAGATCCTCATGAGCCCCCGCCAGTACAAAATTGCAATTTTCGCCTATCGGCATTTTGACGGATCTCTCCCGCCGTACCTCTCTGCCAAGCTGTCTGCCTATCAGCCATCACGCACCCTCCGTTCCTCCAGTGAAAAGCTGTTAAAAATCCCGAAGCTCAACATGAAAACTGTCGGGGAGCGTTCTTTCACCTTTTTCGCCCCAAGTGTGTGGAACACGCTGCCAACGGAAATGCGGAATCTGCCCATATTGTCACAGTTCAAGGCTCACTTAAAGACTTTTCTTTTTTGTCGGGCATTTAAAACTTAGGTCATATTTAGCTAACTGTTGACTGACTGCCACCTATTCTGATCCCAGAGGAAGTGAATGTAAGGTGTGGGGAAGGGATGGGGTGGTTTAAAGTAGTGTATAATTATGCGTGTGTGTCTGAGAGAGAAAGGGTGTGCTGTTGTGCATGCGCAGTGAGTCCAGTGTTTTCCTGGAGAACGGCGCTATACAAGAACTATGTATTATTATTATTATTATGAGGATCTATACCTCTGGCAGTTGGGTGTTCAGTTTTTTTCTCGGCAGTAAAGGGGTTAATAAACTGTGTTGTGATTGTCGTGTTTCTTTGTTTCTTGGGAGTTTCTTTGCTTCAGGACGGTCTCGTATTTCCAAAATTGCCTGATTTTCATTGTTGTCCTCTCTCAAATAAGACACTCCTACCCTTCTTGTCACAATCCATGTGCGTAGGCACACAGCACGCAACAGAGGATGGCGCGAGTCGGTGGTCTTGACATCAAGCGAGACACATCAGTTAACTCATTCTACCCCAACACCGAAAGCCCCAAATGTTGCCGTTGTCCTCTGAAGACTGTATTGCGGTGCAGGACACAAATCGACCATGATAGTTCAAGGGTGATGCCAGAATAGCTTGGCGCCCATAGGCAACACCCTTGAACTATCATGGTCGATCCTTATCTTGCTGTGGTGTGTCTGGGGTAGAAGGAGTTAACGTCCTACTTTTAGGTTGCTCGAGGACCAATCAGAATCTACTATCGATGCTGCGCTGTGCTCTCTGCGTTTGTAAAAGACAAACCTTCACATCCTACATATACATAATTATATGCTTGTGCTGGTTAGTGATTTTGGACCTTGCGGCCAGGGGCCAGGGGCCGTAAAGTCCAAAATCACAGACCAGCACAAACATACGCATCTAATAGACTCCAATGAACCGGCCTTGTTCCAAGAAGGCTTACGTGCGGAACAAATGGATCCTTCTGTCTTACGTCGGCGTTCTACATCTGACGAGCGCTTTTAGCGGCCATAGATTGGTTGGTTGTACATTGCTGAACGCCACGACAGCAGCAAGACTCACTCAGGACGTGACTGCATTGATGTGAAAAGAAAATCAAACAGAATATTGAATGTATGTTGCCAGCCGGTCTAAAATGCTAAATAAACCTCACATTCTAGGGACGCAGCACCTTCATGCTAATTTATCGTACCATGGTTTGCAAAAAAAAAAAAAAAAAAAAAAGGAAAAAAAAAAAGAGAGAGTAGAAAATCATTACAGCGGCCATAGAGTTGACTCTTCCCAATAAGCGCCAGGCGTGGGTGATGGACAAATTGGCTCAAGGTTAGTGTTTGATTGCTGAAGAGAATTTACTGGAGGTAATACCTGATTAGTTGGAGTGCCTAGAAAAATACCAAGAGCACTTACGCTGATCATATTTTGTCACGAACACGATGACGGTTTAAATAAAAATCTGTTTAGTCCATTCAGCGTCGAGAGAAACATAATTAACACCACCCAACTGCAAGAGGTATAGATGCTCAAGAGCCCCCGCAGTTACTGGGGCTCATACGGATCTACGCCTCTTGCTGTAACCACTTTTTGTCCCTGTTCCTCATAGTTATAGCCGGCTGGAGATCTTTGACGTTGACTTACGATGATTTAAAAAACTCAGCCTGCGTCAATTGGCCGTGAAGGGGTTAAACCAATACGCTTGAGTCATCAGAGTTGGTCCATCTCCCATTAGTGCATTCTGTAAACGGTACCGGTGGCTGCATGAGCAAATCTCCTTCACTGCCGATTAACGCAGACCGCTGCTAACTCAACAATGAACTAAGGCTGTCCAAGGCACATGGATTCATTTAAAGTGGTGTTAGCAGGAGGCATAGATCCTCATGAGCCCCCGCAACTGCAGTTGGATTGCCTTGGCCTTTTTTCAGCGGTCAAAGGTTTAATTTGACACCACCCACCCCCCCTCCCCCAACTCCTTTTCCGGGATTCTTATATACAAACGGTCACTGGGCTGCCTTCGCTAGGATCTAACTAGCCCTGGGGCTGCAGAGGCTCATGAGAATCTACGCATCCCAAAGACAACCTGCAGGTAGAGGGGTTTGGCGGAGGGACTCTATATATAGACGCTAATCAACACTTTTCCTTGCCCAAAATAAAAGCCAGAGACATGTTCGCCTAATGATCAAAGAACATGAGCAAGTATGTAAACATGTAGGCGCTAATTTTCTCTTGTTCCTGTTACGTCGGCAACAAAGTGGCGGAAGAGTTCTATGCTATCAAGGATGGTGCATGCAGGCATTGCGCACCATTGCATATGTCATTGATGACAAGTTGTTCTCTCACTGCGAGTTGGTAGGACTTTCTTTGCAATTACTATTATACATTTTACACAGTGGTTCTATTTTATTTTGGTACTTTGCTTAAAGTACAAAGTGGCTAAACTAAGCATTTTTTAAACTCTTTCGGTGCTAGCGTACGCGAAATACGCATTTCAAATCACTGCGCACAGACCGACATTCGCGTGAAGAATACAATGTAACGGGGGTCAAACATGGGCATAGTGTGAGAACACAGGGCTAACAAGACACATACATCCTCATGAGTCCCCGCGACTGCGCGGATTTATGTCTCTTGCAGATGAATATTCTTTGACTTTCCCTGGCCATTCATGCGGATGAAACCTCGCCACCTCAGCAGGAGTGGTCAATGGAACATCCCAATGCAAAGGGGAATAGGCACATGTGTATGAGCTGGAACACACATCCACCTTCACAAACCAAGGGGAATAGGCACATGTGTATGAGCTGGAACACACATCCACCTTCACAAACAAAGGGGAATAGGCACATGTGTATGAGCTGGAACACACATCCACCTTCACAAATGTAATGAGTAGCGTCTTTCGCGAAAATATTTCTGTGTGATTTCAATCATAATACAAGATCAGTTAATCATTTTTGGCTGTCCGTAGTACTTCTTGTCAAAATGATTCCTGCGAGAATCATCTCGACAAGAAGTGCCACCGACAGCCAAAGGGTTAACTCTTTCGAGACGTGCCGCATTCGGATTCACGGCTTTACGCCGCGAATCCGGATGCGGCACGTCTATAAAGAGTTAACCCCGTCAGTGCCACCTGATGCAAACTGAGTTTATGTAATCTTTGTCAGTTCAAGACCAAAAAAACCCTAGATGTTCCAGGATAATGAATTGACAATGGTGTCAGCAAGAGGCATACAGCCCCTCATGAGCCCCCGCACTGCGGGGGCTCATGAGGATCTATACCTCTTGCGGTTGTTTGGTGTTTGGAGTTTCTCGGCACTGAACGGGTTAAATACGTATGACAGACAACACAAGCATCGTTGATAAACCGTCTATCGACTCTGTACTAAAAGTAAGAGCAGCCGCTAAGTTCTGATGACCCCGTAGTCTGTTGTCTCCCGGTTGACACCGTTTACACTTTGATAGCATGCAAACGCTAGAACATCTTGTAGTACGAGCGTTCGAGGTGTGGAGCCGTTTACTTCAACAACGCTATTCTCAAGGATGTCAAGGAGACATGCTGGTAGAACGACGCAGGAGCAAAACAACGGCCAATCAGACCCTCTCGTAACAAGATCTTCCGTAGTTGCGCTAATGGGCCCGAATATGTCATCAGTGCAAATGTTCATCTGCCTGTTTGTGTTAGTGACCACATGAGCACAACGGCGAATCGGGTGGAGAAGGTTACATTTAAAACCATGACATGCTCGTGTATGAGTAACACGCCAAAACGACACTCAAAGTACGCCAAAGTGACCCTAGGCCGATCTGGAGTGAGAGCCATATTGGCGTGTTACTTTCCTCACACACACATTGTCACAACAAAGTGACCCCAGTCGATTCGGCGTTTGTCAACGTGACCTCAGTAAGATCTGGCGTGTAAGTCTTTTTGACGTGTTACATTGGCTAGCATTCACTCACTCTAGATCTAGAATGAATGCCAGCGCACGTGCTAGGGTGTAAAGTATGACTGCTATCTCTAGCCTATTAGTCCATAAGCTAGCCAGATATACCGTGCACCCTCCCCCCACCCCCCTCCTCAGTACTCAATAAGATGGGTTTCAAAGTGTACCTTAGTATGTCTTGAGATGTTTAAGCCATGTTCCCCGAGAATTCTTAGGAACACACCAGAGATATAGCCGATGGCGCAAGAGTACCCCCATTCACGCTCTTCGCAGATGCTAAAATGAGGTTGAGAAACATTTTCCTCTAAATAAATCAGAATTCATTCCAGAAGCCCAAATCAGGCAATATTATGTTACAGCACACCTTCTGCATCCTCTGCAAAAAAACAAAAAAAAGAATGAAAAAATGTTGAATCTGTGGCTCACAGTGAAGGTATTTGTGCACCAAGTAAACGGCCATTTCCACGAAATAGCAAAAAAAAAAAAAAAAAAAAAAAGAAAAAAAAAAGAAGAAAAAAATAATGTGTCAGATGCCTTCAGACATTTTCTATAGCACTGGCATTCCATTTTCAGGCTTACATCATTAAAACAGGATGTCACAATTATTATAAACTTGACTAGGTGATGCTGTGAGCCACAGATTCAATATTTTATCATTCTGGTTTTTGCAGAAGGTGTGCCTTAACATAATATTGCTGATTTGAGCTTCTGGAATGAATTCTGATTTATTTAGAGGAAATAGTTTCTCAACCTCATTTTAGCATCTGCGACTGAAGAGCGTGAATGGGGGTACCCTTGCGCCATCGGCTATATCTCTGGTGTGTTCCTAAGGATTTTCGGGGAACATGGCTTAAACATCTCCGGACACTAAGGTACACTTTGAAACCCATCTTATTGAGTACTGGGGGGGGGGGGGGGGGTTGCACGGTAGACCTGGCTAGCTTTTGGACTATATCTCTCTGCCTATCTCTTTCTGCATTTCCGATGACAATTCAAACCAAAACGAACTGGCCAAGACCAAAACAATTAACAGTAAACACTGATGTGAAATCTCCGTTTATCTCCGTGGTTTTGTCAGACTTTCATAATTATGTGAACGTCACACATATCCCATAAAATGAAAATTCATACGTGGCAAACAGACGAAACCGTACAGTTGTGTTGGAAAATTTACAGGGCGAGTATGGCCCTCAAACGACGGTCCATTTCATTTTCACAGGTAAATGACTTTGTTTCTGTGCTCGCGCTGATTTTGCCCATTTGGCGGTTGGCATTGGTGGCTTGTACATTACTTAACGTCCCGACAGCAACAAGACTTTATCAGCACGTGCCTGCACTGCTTTTGAAAAAAAAACTAAACAGAATATTGAATGTATGTCGCCAGCCGGTCTTATACGCTAAATAAACCTAAGACCATTTAGCAACACACATCCAATATCAAGAGCTCCAGGCAGCGCAGACAGCAGGGAGCGTTTAAAAAAGGAAAATACAGGTGAATGGACCAAGGGTAGACAGAAACATATGTCCCAGAATAGAAGGGAAAACCCACCCTGTGGGGCTGACCAGGGTGACACTGGGAACTAAAAAGTAGATAATCCCACCCAAGTCCCCCTGGGCAGACAAGTGTGGGGCTAAAGTGGTTTCAGCAAGAGGCATAAATCCTCATTTGCGGGGACTCCTGTTGATCTATGCCTCGTGCAGTTGGATCGCGTTGACCTTTTCTCAGCAGTCAAAGGTTTAATTTCGCCACCCCCACCCCCGCCCTTCACTTGCGTAGCGGTTGGCGCAGGCCTAGGCTCATTTATGCAGTTCGCCCCAGGTCTACTTTTATGGGGGGGGGGGGGGGGGGGTTGGAGGGGAGAGAGGAGGTATAGCCAAAAAGGAGGTTTGGCCGTAAAATACTCAAGCCATGCTATGTCTAGAGAAGGTATGGCGAAGCCATACCTGACCCCCAGGGGCCCCTCCACGACTGCCTTCAACTCAGTTTCAACTTAGTCATGCCCCGCCTGTGACAGCCGCCGTTGACGAGTAACGAAAAAAAATCCTTAAAGAAAGAACGATTAACTCATTCAAGGCGCCAGCGTCAATGGCTGCGGAAGTGTCGCATAGCGTTGCCGCCGGCAACGCTACACGACACCTCCGCAGCTGTTGATGCGGGACGCCACGATCAAGTGAACCCTTGGCTGTCGGTAGCGTTTTGGGTCTCAGAGGTGATTCCTGCGGAAATCACCTCTCGAGACCAAATTAACAACAAACCCGTTACTAACAGCTATAACATGCATTCTAATTAACCGCACTTGCCGCCATAGGTTAGTTATTGGTGTTTAACGCCGAGCAGGCGACTACGGCCATCTCACGGCGGGATGGGTAAAACTCTGGTCAGCCAGACTAAAAGCAAGGTCTTAAGACAAGATGTAAATATATCTTAAAAATAATTATGTCAGGCTAAAATGTCGCACGAGTCTTTAAAAGAAACGTCTACAGACTCTCAAAAAGGACAAAATAGTGAAATTCACATAGTCTATGAATGCTCAGATCTTGTTAAAAATATTGCATTTTCTTTAAAGAAATTGAAGATTTTCTCCGGGGGAACATCCCGGAACAAAACCTTCAAGGAGTCTGCTGTGAAGTGTTTATATCTGGTGTCAATTAGATCGGAACAATACAGCAAAAAGTGTCGAACAGAAAACTGCTCGTCACATGCAAAACACCATGGACGCTCATCCTGTTTTAGTAAGTAAGAGTGCGTAACATACGTGTGCCCGATGTGGAGCCGAGTAAGGACAGTCTCCTCAAGGCGGCTGCCGCAGCGATGAGGTAGACTGTCGGACACTGCAGGAAGAGCTTCATGCAGCTTGTTCCCTTCCTCTTTGTCCCACTCGGACTGCCACTCGCGGGCTATGTACGCACTAATCACAGGTTTAAAATCACTATAAACAGTCTGTGTGTCAGGGACCGGGTCACTGCGGGCATCGTTGGCAGCAGAATCTGCGATCCTGTTGCCTTCGATACCCACATGGCCCGGGACCCAAATAAAAATGATGTCATAATATTCCTTCATCAAGTCCGCGTAGAGCTCTCTAATCTGCACCAGCAGTGGGTGGTCTGTTCCCGCGCCCTGAGACAGAATCAGGAAGTTCCTTTCCCGAGACTGATAGGCATGCTTGAGTGCCAGCAGAATTGCCTGCAGTTCTGCACTAAATACAGAGGAATGGTCAGGGAGGCGGAGCTTAAATGAGCGTCTAGGATGGCGAGAAGACTGCAGCCGCAGACATTCTCCCATCCTCAGACTTGGACCCATCCGTATAAAGACGACAATAGCCAGAAAACTTGAAAGGAGTTCATTGAGGCTGTGTTGGTATATGGCTGGTGGAGTAAATCCTTCTTGTGGGCGGTCAAGTCCAGCAAGATGTCAGGAACTGGTAATAGCCAGGGTGGAGTGATGTGTTTTAGAGATTCCAAAACTTTGTCCAGGTCCAATCCGGCCGCCTGCAGATGAGGTCGGACACGGAAGAAAAGTGGACGGACAGCTCCCGGATGGGCATCGTAAATCCCTGCAAACGATGGGTTAAAAACACAATCATAGGCAGGATTGTCTGGATGGGCCTTCAGCTTCAGAACATAGCTGAGCATGAGGCGGATGCGGCGGAGCTTGAGAGAAGGCTCCCCTTCCTCGGCATACAGACTAGGAACTGGAGATGTCCTGACGGCCCCCAGACATATTCGCAGACCTTAATGGTGAATTGTGTTCAGACGCTGTAGAATAGACTTGGAAGCGGAGCCATATACCACAGAGCCGTAATCCAGTTTGGACCGAACAAGGGCCCGGTACAGTCGAAGTAAGACAACGCGGTCTGCACCCCAGTCAGTACGACCAACGACACGAAGAACGTCGAGGGCCTTCTGACAAGAGGTTCTAAGGTAATTAACATGGTTGCAGAAGGTCAATCTTTTGTCAAAATTGACCCCCAAAAACTTTGCCTCCTCGGCCACCTTAATATTTCTATTGGCACTCCAGCAATGCTCAAGCTAGGTTCTGGATTTTTTTGTCTGGTTAGTAAAATGCGAATCCGCTGAGAGACGCCCACCCCTGGATGCGATCAACGCACAGCTGCTGCAAGCGCCTCTCAAGGGACGCAAGTCCTCGACCTCGTGCACACAAAGCAAAGTCGTCCACAAACAAAAAGCATCCAGAATCATCCTTGACGGCCTTTACAATGTTATTTATTTTAATGCTAAATAAAACAGGAGATAGAATGTTGCCCTGCGGGACACCCATCTCCTGTTCAAAGGAGTCGGAGAGGGTGGAGCCCACACGGACATGGAACGAACGGTTAGACAAAAATATTGTGAATAAAAACGGGCAGGTGCCCTTTAAAACCCATGTCCGACAAATCAGATATTATACCATACTTCCAGGTAGTGTCAAATGCCTTCTCAAGATTAAAGAAAATTGCATAGACATGCTGCTTGTTGACAAAAGCATCTCGGATAAAAGACTCAAAGCGGACAAGATGGTCAGTTGTACTACGGAAACGCCGGAAACCGCACTGGAGGTCTGTGATGAGACCCTGTGACTCAAGATCCCACACCAGGCGGGCGTTGAGCAAGCGTTCCATACTTTTACATAAATACGATGTCAAAGCTATTGGCCGGTAGTTGCCCGGGTCGGAAAGATCCTTACCCGGCTTGGGGATTGGCACAACTACAATGGCGCCAAGATGGCGGAAAATGACCGGTTATCCAGATATGGTTAAAGGCCTTGAGAAGTACAAGGAGTGAATCCTCTAAGCAGATGTGTTAGGAGCTGATAGTGGATGGTATCTAATCCAGCAGCAGAGTCAGTACATTTTTGCATGGCTTGCTGCAATTCTGAAAACGTAAAAGGGGCATTATAGTCTTCCGAGTTATCCCACATAAAATCACAAGTACAAGACTCTCGCTTTTCCTTCTCTCTCTGGAAGAAAGGTGAATAATGCTCTGTTGAAGAATTATGGGCAATGGTGGAGGCAACCAAATTGGCCACAGCCTTTTTATCCGTGACCAAACTGGCACCATCTCTAAGATGGCCGACAGAAGCCGAGCCACCCCTGCCCCTAATTCTTTGAACAGCCTTCCAGACTTTTTGGGACGGAGTCTTAGAAGATAAAGAGGAGACGAAGCGTCTCCAGGAAGCACAGCGTTCACGTTAAAAAATGTAACGGGCTTTCGCCCTCTGTCTTTTAAAGGTTAAAATATTCGCTTGTGACGGATTACGAAAAGCACGTCGCTGAGCAGATTTGCGCGTTTTTTGGGCCTTGCGGCACTCTTCATTGAACCATGGTACTCTCGGCTTCCGAGGGACTGATGTGGAGGTTCTAGGGATGGTTTCACTTGCTACGTCCAACAAAATAGAAGTAAAACAAGAGACAGGTTCTTCAGATGACATGACCACCTCCTCTGTAATACGAGACTGACAGAGGGAGGCGAACAGAGGCCAGTTAGCTTTCTTGAGATTCCACCGGCGAATCCTCCCCACAGCTGACCGATGACATGACTACTGGGAAGTGGTCACTACCACACAGGTCGTCGTGAACCTTCCAGTCAAAGTCCAGCATGAGAGAAGGATCACACACAGTGAGGTCTAGAACAGAACTAGATCCTGAACCTGAGTTAGAGTATGTAGGTGAGCCATCGTTAAAGACACATAGGTTGAGAAAAAACATTTTCTAACATCTGACCTCTGCCATCATAGTGGTCACTGCCCGAAAGGTGAGCGTGACCGTTAAAATCCCCCATGAGAATAAAGGGAGGAGGCAGTTGATTTACTAAGTTAAAAATATCATTACTACAGATCCGTAGGGATGGTGGCAGGTAAATACTGCATATGGTTATGGTCTTCTTCAAGGTGACCCGAGCTGCGACAGCCTGAGACAGGTGAGATGCTAACGGGGCTACATAAAATTTGGCAGCTAATAAGAAGAGCCACTCCACCCGAGCGCCTTTCCGAATCAGAGTCTTTATGTATAACGTTAAACCCATTAAAGGACACAGGGTCAGAAGTCTTCAGGTAAGTCTCCTGAAGAGATATTACTGAGGGATTATAGAACTATACTTAAAGACGTAATTCCTCAAAGTTAGAGTGAAAACCACGACAATTCCACTGAAGCAGAGAGTCCATAATAATATATGTCTTATCTGGGGGTGAGGAGTTTTTTCCCTTTTTTACTTTGCCTTGGAAGGAGTTGAAGGCTCCCGGGCCTCCCCTGATTCTTCGGAGATGAAGGGGGTGGAGCGGCCGCAGCATCAGAAACGACAACTTCCACTCCCTCCATCCGCTCCTCCAATCCAACATATTTGTTTTGAAGGGGGACATCAGTGTTCCCCTTCTGGGCCCGTACGCACAGCGGTCCCATAGATTTCTTAGACTTCTGGTCCTGGACAGCGTTCCTGCCGCTAGAGTTAGCGGACTTAAAATGCCGACCAGAGCCAGAAGCCTTAGGAGTTGACAAACTAACAGGTTTGGGTGGGGGCTGAGGCTTTGGGGCAACAGAAGGCGACACTACCGGACCGGCAGTGTCCGCCTTCTGCGTTCCCTGGCTCCTCGTCACCACCGGAGGAGGGTTACTCTCCAGGGGCGAGAGGAGCCGAGGCTCCGCCCCCAACCAAGAAGTTGGGGTTTGACATGAGAAGTCTTTGGTGGGGCGCTTGCCTGCCACCGCTGCACTGAAAGTATACACAGAGGTGTTACCAGAGGTTGGAGCAGCCGCAGCTTTTTTGGCGTCCAGAAAGGACAGCCCCTTCTCCACACGCACCTGCTGAATCTTGCACTCGGATATCCAACGAGGGCATTTCTTGTCCGAGCCCCCCCATATGCGCCCCCTGGCAATTCACACACAGGGGGGTGGCTGTGCAGGATTCAGCAAAGTGTCCGGGCTTAGTGCAACGGGCGCATAGAGCCTCTGCCTGGCGGCATGGCCATACTTTTGGCACTTAAAGTACCGGAGGGGGAGAGGGACGTACTTCCTCACTTTCAAGGAGTAGTAACCTCCCCAGATGGTAGTAGGAGAGGTGGGGGTGCCAAACGTCAGGATGATGGTAGGGAGACGGATATCCCCACCACCTCACTTGCAAGCGAAGCGACTGACGTAAGTCACCCCCTGCGACTTAAGGTTCCGTACAAGTTCATCTTCTGACAGTTCTGCCAAAGCTTGATCTTTGATCACGCCTCTTGATGAATTCATAGTTTTGTGGGGTGTGACTTCCACTTTAGTGTCTCCGACGGAAGAGAGCCTCAGTAGCCCGCTGGAGTGTGCCCGGCACTATACCAGCAAGTCACCAGACCTGAGGCGCTAGGCATCAGGCCTGCCAACACGGCTCCTGAGGGTCTCCCCACCAGAAAAAGGATGCAGCTTGGAAACAGGTTTGTCTTTCACCTTGCTATGGACAATAAGGAAGCGAGGCCATACGGCCGACGCCTGAGGCGTCGCTTCCTCACAGTCCGAGTCACTGTCATGTTCAATGTCGGTGGCTATATGCCGCTTCTGTGCCAGTTTTTTGTGTTTTTGTTTTTTCCATATTATAATAGTAGAGATATTCATCACCCGGGGGCCCCCGCCCGCCACCGAGCCCAACAAGGGAAAGAGCAACTGTCGGCGGGTCTCCAGCCGACGCACAATGGAGACTGCCCGAAAGATATACTCAAGGGGGTAAGCCCGATTGAACCGTTTGAGCCACCGCCTTCTAACACACTGTTGAATGCAGGGGAATACTGGCGTAAAGCACCTAATCAGCAGCAGAGGTTATAGCATGGTGCTCCGTATATCAACCCGCATGTCAACAGTGGGATAGGGCTCAACGTGACAAGAGCCGATTGACTAGGCCGGTACGACTAGCCTCCCGTTTAAGTAAAAGTCAAGGCCAAAGTGGAGTGTTGGCACCAGTGAGCCGCAACCTAAAGGGAACCTCAGCCACCAGGATCCTCTTCTCCCCCGACACGAGTCTCCAAGCACGGCAAACACTTGGGATCCAAAGGACCAAACGCTCACGAGTATTTTTAAGGACCAATCCAACACGGTAGGACCTGGATTAGCACAGTTCCTTAAAAACCGGACCAGTGAAAAAGACTGAACAACATATCTGCTGACATCAAGTTTTAATCCTGGACAAAGATGGCACCCCTTTGCCAGCCCACTCAGTCGGTGACTGAGCAGACTACCCCGGCACCCACGCCACGTGGAGGCCGGTTCCAAGCGGACACTTGCCATCGGATGGAAAGGATGGAAACGAAGATACAAGAGTGCTTTGTGTGATTCAGTACGTGGTCAGTGACCTGATGCATCTTAATTGCGCAGTTTTTATTTGCGGCAGTAATGAAAGACGGGGAAAAAAGAAAAATAAGATTAAACTAAGAAAATCAGTGTCGGGGAATAGCCAATAACACCATCAAACTGCAAGAGGCGTAGATCCTCATGAAACCCCGCAGTCGCGTGGCCGTCTTATGAGGACCTACGCCTCTTGCTGAAACTACGTTGTCTTCATGATCCTTGAACGTCTGGAGCTATCGAGAAAAATAGTTCAAAAGCTAGCCCGGTCTACCGTGCACACCCCCCCCCCCCCCAGTACTCAATAAGATGGGTTTTAAAGTGTACCTCATGTCCTGAGATGTTTAAGCCATGTTTCCCTAAAATCCTTTGGAACACACCAGAGATATAGCCGATGGCGCAAGGGTACCCCTATTCACTCTCTTCGCGGATGCTAAAATGAGGTTGAGAAACATTTTCCTCTAAATAAGTCAGAATTCATTCCAGAAGCCCAAATCAGGAAATATTATGTTACAGCACACATTTTGCGTCCTCTGCAAAAAACAGAATGAAAAAATATTTAATCTGGCTCACAGTGAAGGTATTTGGGCACCCAGTAAACGGCCATTTCCGTGAAATTGCAAAAAAATACAAAAATAATGTGTCAGATGCCTTCATACATTTTCTATAGCACTGGCAGTCCATTTTCAGGCTTACATCATTTAAACAGGATGTCACAATTATTATAAACTTGACTAGGTGATGTTGAGATTAATGTGAGTGCCACAGTGGTTGATTTTGTATCCATATACCCAAGTTGTAAAAATACACAAAATTAATTAGAAAAAATTACTAAAGTTATTCCATTTCATTTTGACCTCTCTTTACCTATTAAGTTTCAATAATGTGAGCATAAAGTGCAAGAAAATAAGGAAAGTCGGCATCCTTTACGGTACGTTCGTGGTGATTGATAGCTTTTTCCCATTTAAAATTGCCGAATTGGGAAACGTACTTTGTTTCCGATGCCCTCAGAAATTTTGTCTACAACTCATAGGTTTTTTTTTTAGGTTTTATTGGCTAGGATAGAGTACCACAGTTACCCCGAACCTGATGTTATGATGCTGTGATGCATTTAGGGGCCACAGTGGCTGAATCTGCTGCCCTACCCCCGTTTTACAAGTACGCAAAGGAGCGCAAAATGACCGTAACAATTGCTTACGTCATACTTCTCTGTTTAAATATTTTTTGGGCCAGTTTTCTTAACACAGTATGCATATTGAGCATACAAATTTGTGATCGTTTCATTAATTTCAATGTGACCCATCAATTTAATTTTTTTTTTAATTTAAGGCATTATAAGGGGAAAACGTCTGTAAACAGGCCCTGCCGCTGAAGCTTCTACGGTCTGCACCTTCAGTAGTCTTGTAAAACTCGGGGAAGTGTACATCAGGGAGATGTTGTGTCTGATGCTGTTCTTGGTCCACATTAATGACAGCAGTACCAAGGTTCGTCTCGAACATCCTCAATGTGGATGACTTTGCAGTGTGGAGCGCAGCAGAACATAGCATCCTGCAGAATTCAGGATGCTGCCAATAGTCAGCAGCTGGACTGAAAGATGGCCACTCAAACTGAGGTAGACCATCTCTTTCAATCAGATGGAAAAGGTCACCTTGAAAACTGGAGACCTTCCAGTATCAAAACGGAAGCCATGCTGGTAGGCACTCGCCAGAAACTTTCCCAGCTCCCTCCCTCCCTCCACCTTCAACTCGACAGCACCCCCATCTCCCTCTCTGACTCGGCCAAAAACCTCGGCGTTATCCTCGATTCCTCTCTTTCCATGACCAGCTTTGTTTCCGCCACAGCCCAGGCATGCTACTTCCACCTCAGCCGCATCGGTCAGATCAGAAAATACCTCACTACCGAAGCTGCCACCAAACTTGCTGTCTCTCTCATCCTATCTCGCATCGACTACTGCAACTCTCTCCTTTCCGGCCTCCCTCACTCCACCACTTTCACTCTCCAGCGCGTCTAGAATAATGCTGCCCGCCTCGTCCTCAGAAAGAAAAAATCCGACCACATCACTCCCCTGCTCAAACTCCTTCACTGGCTTCCCATCCCCCAACGCATCCAATACAAGATTCTGTCTCTCTGCTACAAATCCCTGGACAACTGCGCTCCCGCCTATCTCTCAAACTTACTTCACCCCTACACTCCTCCCCGCTCCCTCCGCTCCGCCTCCGACCCTCTCCGCCTCCACATCCCCCGCACCAAACTCAGCACTTTCGGCCCCCGCTCCTTCTCAGTATACCGTCCATCCATCTGGAACACTCTCCCACTCTCTCTCCGTCAGAAACACTCTCTCTCCTCCTTCCAGTCCGCCCTCAAAACTCACCTCTTTCAACAGTTCTAGCACTATACCACCACACTCCCCACCCTAAGCAGACTGTCGTAATGTATTTCACTATTTGTGGTTCGTGAGTCGTTGTCTAAAGCGTGCGCATGCGTGCGCGAGTTGTGAGTGCGCGCTTAGAGTTATAATTATTATAAGATAAGCGCATTATAAATACCGTAATTATTATTATTATTACCATAGACAGATAGGCCAACTTTACTGGCAACAAATAAATTACTGGATTCACGTGGAGTTTACATCGAAGCCATGGAAGCTAGAGCTGTGAAAAAAGACTCTGATGAAGAAACTGGTGGGGACCAAACTGGCGCAAATTACAGCATCCTGGCGTAAGCAAACACCAGCTCGTTCAGACCAGTAGTGCGGTACCAAGATACTTCGACAACATGAAACACTGCCTGCAAAACCCAAAAAGCCAGGCTTGACACGATGCAGAACATGGGTCATTCTCATGATGCAGTGTCATTCTTAGAGCCATCTGGAGCACCCCAATTTAGGAAATGGAGGACATTGGAGCCACTGGAACGCAGAACAGCACACACGATGACGAGACTTACTAAACACCGACAGCACTGGAGACTACAGGAGCATACCAAAAACCGTCAGAAACGCCCAAGTCTGAACCGCCAACTGAAGGTCCTACAAAGGGCTAAAACTGACGTCCTGGAACCAAGCCCTTCAGATACCTGAACATCTCGAAAGAGCATTCTAGACAACATAAACGATTGTCCAGGACTCTTTGCCAAAGATCGCGGCACTGCACAAAGCCATCTCGCTGGATATTATGCACAAGCGCTACCCTCACAGCAGCTGTGCTCACATCTACACAGGCGGGTCCGCACTGCGAAACGAAGGAAGTGGCGTGTACATCTCCTGTGCAGACCGCACTACTACCTCCCTCTCCTTACCAGCTGGCGGCAGCAGCTCCAACTATCGTACAGATCTGCAGGGGCTCAACACAGCAGCAGAGCACTAGCTAGGGAAAGGCAGCAGCTTGATCCACTGATCTCACCAGGACGCCGCTTCAAGATACACTGGATGTCCTGTCCACAAAATAGTGCTGCAGTGGATTCCAGTGCATTCTGGGTAGCTGGGAATGGAGAGGCTGACAGCCTAGCCAAAGCAGGTGCCAGACTACCTCCTGTAAAGAAACCAAGACACTACAGCAACAAAGTGATTGGCAAAAGCAGAATGGCGGCTGCAGCCCGTGGGCAGACGACATCAACAAGCTGAACAGGGAGAGCCAGGCCACCATCTTTCATCTACGCACTGATTACTCTGGACAGGGTCCGTACAGAAAGCAGGGACGAAGTTCACAAACTTTTCATAAACGTTTCACAAACCCAAACTGAAGCCTGAAGGTTTACACACTTTAATTAGATCACTCTGTATCAGCAGCTCATATGACGCTTTCGTGCTTAATGCATGAAGAGATACCAAATTAAAAGAACGCTTAGAGAATGGCAGAGCTCGGTAGAAGCGTAAACAACCAATCAGAATGTTCAGCAGAAACGCCATGCAGTCACTTTATGATCAGAGCTAAATATAGATCCCTTGCAACAAGCGTCAGCATGATCGTTCGCAATGGAATAGTCACAAATTGGGGGAGAAAAAAGAAAGAAGTAGACAAAAGTTTGCCAGCACTTTGTCATTTTTTACAAACTTTCACACACTTTAAGAAAAAGGACTGAAATTGACAGACTTTCCAGGGCCCTGAAAAAGCCTTGTCATTTTTTTAAACAAATTTCACAAATGTTCACAGACCGTACGGACCCTGCTGGACTCACCTCGTGAAACTGGGTCATGCGGAAACAGCACTATGCCAGTGCATTCTGGAGTAGCTGGGAATGGAGAGGCTGACAGCCTAGCCAAAGCAGGCGCCAGACTACCTCAAGATCACAACCTCCTGTAAAGAAACCAAGACACTACAGCAACACAGTGATTGGCAACAGCAGAATGACGGCAGCAGCCCGTGGACAGGCGACATCAACAAGCTGAACAGGGACAGCCAGGCCACCATCTTCCATCTACGCACTGATCACTCTGGACTCACTTCGTCAGACTGGATCGTGCGGAAACAGCCCTACGCGAATGTGGCGTAGAAAATCAGACTCCTTAGCACATTCTCCAGACCTGTCAATACACAGAAGTGGTCCGCTGGCAGTTCTGACCAGAAGACACGCCCCTATACACCAAACTCAGAAAACCTGCGGCCGAGCTCTTGACAGCTCTCTTATTGGCAGCCATCAAGGAGTTAGACGTTGCAGAAGAAGAAGGCAAAAATCGGGGTAAAATATCAACTAAAAGACCAGCCAGTTCAAAATAGTTACAATTAAATTGATGGGTCAGATTGAAATTAATAAAATAATTACAAATGTTATGCTCAATATGCATACTTTGTTAAGATAACTGGCCCCCAAAATATTTAAACAGAGCAGTATGACGTAAGCAATTTTTATGATCACTTTGCGTTCCTTTGAGTACTGGTAAAAAGGGGGTAGGGCAGCAGATTCGGCCACTGTGGCCCCTAAATGCATCACAGCATCATAAAATCAGGTTGGGAGTAACTGTGGTACTCTATCCAAACCAATAAAACCTAAAATTGACCTATGAGGTGTATACAAAATTTCTGAGGGCATCGGAAACAAAGTACGTTTCCCAATTCGGCAATTTTAAATGGGAAAAAGCTATCATTCACCACGAACGAAGGATGCCGACTTTCCTTATTTTCTTGCACTTTATGCTCACATTATTGAAACTTATAGTTAAAGAGAGGTCAAAATGATATGGAATAACTTAAGTAATTATTTTCTAATTAATTTTGTGTATTTTTACAACTTGGGAGTAGGGATACAAAATCAACCAATTTGGCACTCACAGTGATCACAACATCACCTAGTCAAGTTTATAATAATTGTGACATCCTGTTTTAATGATGTAAGCCTGAAAATGGACTGCCAGTGCTATAGAAAATGTCTGAAGGCATCTGACACATTATGTTTGTATTGTTTGCGATTTCACGGAAATGGCCGTTTACTGGGTGCACAAATACCTTCACTGTGAGCCAGAGATTAAATATTTTTTTCATTCTGTTTTTTTTTTTTTTTTTTTTTGCAGAGCACGCAAAAGGTATGCCTGATTTGGGCTTCTGGAATGAATTCTGATTTATTTAGAGGAAAATGTTTCTCAACCCTCATTTTAGCATCCGCGAAGGGCGTGAATAGGGGTACCCTTGCGCCATCAGCTATATCTCTGGTGTGTTCCTAAGGATTTTAGGGGCACATGGCTTAAACATCTCAGGACATACTAAGGTACACTGAGTACTAGGGGTGTGGAGGGGTGGGGTGGGGTGGGGGGTGGGGGGGAGTGCACGGTAGCCAGGACTGGCTTATGGAGAAACACAGTCTGCGACGAATGGCAGGAAAGAGGTCAGTGTACGCTGACAGAAAAATAACTATTGTAAAAGAGAAAACCCATTTATTTCATGGGTAAACAACCTCAAACGCGACGAAAAAAGACAAAAACATGTGGAAAAATATTAAAAAGCGAGGTCACATGTTAAAACGCGCCGAATTACTATGAATTTTACTTGGGAAAACTGAACTTTCAGCAAACCCCACCTTCCCTTTCGCCGCTTGTAAACAAGAGCCGCGCGGAAACTAAATTATCTGGACATTCGCAATGTCGCAATTCGTTTTGTCTCCCTCGGAGGGTTCAGGTCAGTTGGAGTTCAGTTTTAAAAACTCAAAGCTGTTCGGCGCTCATTAAGGTTTGCACTAGCAGCGATTCGTCGTGTGGGGTGGGAAAAAAATGAAATGTCTTGCCATTCGTAACTATCTCATAGAGCAATTTCCAAGAACAGCGTCAGCTTAAACCCGAAACAATTAAACCCCTTCAATTTCAATTCAGAAACGTCTGGAGCCGATCCCGATCAGATAGAGGCATAGATTCCAATGGGCTCTGGCGAATTCAAGGGAGTATTGGATATGTGTATCTGAACCCATTCCCTAGCTGCCACTGGACGCATATTCTGTTTCTAAAATCTTTGTTCATTCAAAGACCAAAAGCCACAACCGTCCAGGGAACATGAGAAAAATTGGTCTCAGCAAGAGACACAGATCCTCACGAGCGCCCGCAGTCGAGGGGCTCATGAGGATCTACGTCTCGTGCAGTTGGATCGTTTTTGCCTTTTTTCTGGGCAGTAAAGGGGTTACTGAACTCATTCGAGACGTACCGCCTCCGGATACGCGGCTTATGCTGCGTATCCGGAGACGGCACGTCTCGAATGAGTTAATATTACAGACCGGAAGGGGCTGGATTATGGACTGAACCGTGAACTGATAGCATTATAAACTTTTTTTTCTATTTTCCCTGTGATCAAACACAAACGTTTCATCGAAGAAACCGTCGCTGCTCCAACACAACTGCGTGCTGGATTGTAATTTCGGACCTAATGGCTCTAGGCTGTAAAGTGCAAAATCACAGACCGACACACAAATGCATGATTTCAACCGTTACGACAAATACACACCTCTGCACTTTGATACGCTTCGCGGTCAAAAATAATTCAGGCTCCCATTCATTTCCGCTCAGCAACAAAACTCTCCGTCCAATTTTGGGATCCAGTTGCATTGCAGGCAGGATCTCCGCTTGTTACGATAAAAACTCGTGACAAATGTAGCTTTTATTCTGCGGATGCTGACCTGTTGGCAGACATTTTTTCAACGATGCAATTAACGATAATCAAGTCATTAACAAATAAAGTGTGTGGCTGTGTGGTTTTGGGGCTGCACTTACAGATTTGTTTCAGCCAAATGCCTTTCTAGATGAGCACAGCACAAGCGCTGCACATCTTGCAGGCTCATTTGCATCTTCGGCTCTCTGGAGGAGGACATAAGACGTCCACTCTGGTCTCATAAAAGCGGGTTTAACCTACCTCCTTTCCTGGCTTTCACTTCTTTCCAGACCGAAAATATTTTCTCGACCAACATAACTTGTCGGCTGAGGCAGCCAAATGATAGCTCCTTAGATTGTCACAAACCAGTCCAACAGTCAGCGCCGTTCCGTCTGCAAGAGGCATAGATTCTCATGAGCCCCTGCAGTCGCAGGGGCTCATGAGAATCTGTGCCTCTTGCTTGCAGAGGCCGGATTGACATTACCGACTGACTAACACCCTCTCTCCTCAGACGAAGAAAGTGAGGGCGAAACTGCGGCCGTGTCAGAATTCGAAACCGTGGCTGTGAAAACATGGTGGTAATTGGTGTTTGGCCCTCGCGAACTCCGCCGCTTCCATCAACCCGACCGCAAGACTCACACGGCAGTGGCAACAGATCGATGACTGTAATTACCATGTGAATAGAAGCAGGTGCTAACGCGGCGTGGCCTTACAAAAGGAATGTGAAACGACTCTGTCAGCTTCTCTTTTTTTTTCAGTTCCAGTTCAAATTTAGAATTTAGAATCGCCGACTCCGTCTAACATGAGAACTACGTGCAGTTTTTGGAAGAGAGATTGACGATGATACCTTGAAAGTACATGTACACATTGCTTCTATTTGCGGTTGTTCAGCCACCTGTGCTTCATTCTTGAGCTGTTAGACTCAGTCTACTCCTTGCGGTTTGTGCTCAACGGGAGAATGGAGTTATTGGCCTTACTAGTGAGCATGGCGCTGACCTTTGTGACCAGAAAGCCTATAATGACAATCTCTGTCAGAGACTGAAGGAGACACAAACATAAAAGCTGCCAAAGGGACACATATCCTCATGAGCTGACGAAGATCTAGATATGCTCTTGCATAGGACGTCACTGATGTGCGGCATAGATCTAGAAGGACTGTATGTTTGCCTTTTCTATATATGCATTGCGTTTTTTCTTAGAATTTGGACTGAGTTGACTGACAAGCGTGTCACAAAACATTGCGAGATACAATACTGAATCTGGATGAAAGGGTTTCATGAGACTGTGAGCCTCAGTCTTACCGATGCACTAACATTTCCTTGACACTGATTCGGGACATCGATAGCTGTATGAGAGAAAACACAGCCATAGTCTCGGTGACCGCCAATTTCTGGAACGTGGATTCAGGACTGAGGGTAATGAGACTCCGTGCCTCCATCAGACGTATCGGACGTTCATAGGAGAAAACACAGTTACATTGTCTGCAACCGCCACTTTTAGTAGATCGTGGTCAAGCCAGTCAATAGCTCCAGTCGTAGGCGGCTCAACACACGATACAACCCTGCCCAGGAGAGACAACAGAACTAAACATGGCAAGCAAGAGGTATATATTATTATGAAACCCTGAGACTGTAGGGGACCATGAGAATCTATGTCTCTTTCAGATGCCAGATGTGAGTTACTGATGGAGGCGTCATCTCATCGGTCAATAATACAAGTCTGTGAGTAATGAATGGCCAAGTCTGTCAAAGGAACGGGAGCGTGACCCCTCATAGACATTGCCTTGTCATTGACGGGGGCGAAAAAAACTGGATGATTGTAATTACAGACTGAAAATCCGTACCTCCACCAAACCCCTTCCATCTGCAACAACCATAGACCCACACAAGTCCTTGCAGCTGCAGGAACCTTGCCTCTCGCTGAAAGATCAGATTCAGCTGTTACCAAAATTTACCGGTGTTACACCGTGTTGAGTGTATACGTGGTTCGGACTAGAGAATCTTATTGTAGATAGATTTTGTTTTCTTTTGGCTAAGGATTTACTATCACTATCGAGAACGAGTAAGTCCATTAAGCAAAAGGTCTTCGGGTCCACGTTAGCCTTAGCTGACCCGCGCATGGCCATGCGTGGGCCAGCTAAGGCCGCTGACGTCGGCCCGAGGGCCGTTTGCTCACTTTTCACCAGCTTAGTTTCTGGAGCTACTAATGTCAAGTCAAGTCAAAAAACGTTATTTTATCCCACACAGGAGAAATTCAAGTTTGCACTGGAGCATATAACTGTGTAAGCTTCAGTGAAATTAAAACGGATAAGACATATAAAAAAGCCCCACACACGCAGAATTAATATCAATGATAGCAAAGGGCATTGAATATAAATATCACAAGCACACCTGCGACATGATTATAGAAAAGAGACTACTATGCTGTACTCCGGCCCACCTGTCCATGTGATTAGCACAGGTTAACTCATTCGAGACGCGCCGCCTCCGAATACGCGGCTTATGCCGCGAATCCGGAGGCGGCAGTCTCGAATGAGTTAAACCTTGAATAGTGATGATTTTTCGAACCGAGACTTGCCTGTGACACACCATATTCTGACTCCAAAGGCTTTTAAGAGCCTCGGAGCCAGAACCTGTGTGTCAAAAACAAGTCTCGGCTCGTATATTATCACCACTTACGGTTTACCCGTTGAGTGCCAGCTGACGCAGACTGTGCAATGTCTGTTAGTTCAAGTCCCCCCCCCCCCCATCCTCCAGATAAAAAAGAAACAAAACAAACTAAGATGTCCCAGGAACATGGATTCAAAGTGGCGTCAGCAAGAGGCATAGCTCCCCATCTTCTTCTGCTTCTCGAACGCCGTCACACTTGGAGTTTGGCTCTCAAGATGAAATCTGTGGTCTTCTGTAGCGCCTCCACAGGCCCGTACAGTTTCTCTTGTAGGGTGGCGGGCTTCGGCCATATCTCCTCCCTCAGCAACTGGTGGTTCCCACAGTCCTGGAGGATGTGCTCTGTGGTCTGCTCTGCTTGTCCACAAGGGCAAAGGGGAGATGGCACGAGGTGGAAGCGTCTGTGCAGGTGGAAATTGAGTCGGTTGTGCCCGGTCCTCAGACGGAAGATGGTCACCTGCTCTTGTCTGGACAGCTGATGGTAACTGTCTAGGGGCCGTTGTGGTGGTCTGTACACCGACTTAATGATGGTCTTCATCTCTGTGAAGCTGACTCCATTTTCGTCTTGTTCTTTCTCTGCGCCCACATTTGCCATTCTGTCAGCTTCTTCATTGCCGTAGATGCCACAGTGTGAAGGGATCCACTGCAGCACCAGACTGGTGCACTTGATGTTTTGCAGTGCCTCTTGTAGACGTGGCAGTTTGCTTGCTGTTGCTGCCTCAAGAACAGACATGGCATCAGTCAGGAAGACAATCTGGGCATCAGGGTCTGCAGTGCCACTAAAGGTGTTTGCAGCATGAACCAGGGCTTCCACTTCAGCTCTGTAATTTGCGGGGGCTCATGAGGATCTATACCTCTTGCAGTTGTTTGGTGTTTAGGGTGGTGGCTCACGAGGATCTATGCCTCTTGCGGTTGGGTGGTCAAATTTTCTCGGCACTGAAACGTTTAACTCCAACTCATGATACTAGAAGTCGCAGACTGATCTCAGGTTTGCTGGGGCTCCTGAGGATCTCTGCCTCAGGCAGGTGGGTTGTGTTCACCGCTGTGATGTTTAGACTCACAGACCTTAAAAAATTGAGTTCAGAATTGAGTGCGTGACGTAATGGCGAAGATTCAACTCAATCAAGCTTGTGTAGGAAGAAGCAACATGGTTCCCCAAAAAGAGTGGAGAAAACTAATATTTAGCCAGACACTGGCAAAAAGTCCAGGGCCGCACTCATTGTGCAAAAGTGTACTTTTCACTTCCAAGGTCAATGTGGTAGATAGGCCATTTTACGCGTGCATTCATTGTGCAATACTGTTTTCCACGTCCAAGATCAGTGTGGTAGATCATCGGTCATGTTGCTTAAAGTATGTTTTCACGTCCAAAGTCAATGCGGTAGATGCGGTCATTTCACAAGCCAGACAGATCGCCTGTGATAGTTCATGGGCTTATGAGTAGTGCCTGATTATCATAAAGTTGGCTTGGTCATAATACATTGGCGAGATATTTACTGCAAAACAATTAGATCAGCATGGTGTGATCACTTCACGATCACAGACTGATAACCTAATGCGCAAAAGGCCATTGGGATGATATCGGCACGATGACCTTTTTCGCATTGGGAATAATTCAGTCAGCCGCTTACAACAAATCTAAGCTCGCCGAAGTCAGAGAGAGAGAGAGAGAGAGAGAGAGAGAGAGAGGGAGGGAGAGAGGGAGAGAGGGAGGGAGAGAGAGAGAGAGAGAGAGAGAGAGAGAGAGAGAGAGAGAGAGAGAGAGAGAGAGAGAGAGAGAGAGAGAGAGAGGAAACCACACTACAGCATCCTGGCTAACCCACACAAAAAAAAAAAAAATGACAGATTAGGTCGAACACGATCCTATAAATCAACACGGAGACGAGCAAATCAATGCTCTGTACACAGTCCCTCCCGTCTGCACCGAGACAAGGAACGTAACCCCTTCACCGACAGGACGTATAGTCGCAGATTGTCTTCCTGAAAATCTCTGTCGAATTCAACGGACCAAAGAGCCCCCCGGGCATGCATCCAATAAACGTGGACACAAACTGGCGTCCCGCCGTCGCGCAAGAGGCATAGATCCTCATGAGCCCCCGCGACTGCGGGGGCTCATGAGGATCTATGCTTCTTGCATTTGGATCGTGTTCAGTTCTTCTCGGCAGTGACGGGGTTAACGTTAACCCCCATTACCTCCCTCCAAATGGGGCCAGTCTCTGCCGAAATACATTCTCGTGAGTAGCAACGCGACTGCAGGGACCCAGGAGAATTGAGTCTTGGACGCAAATCTTGGGGCCGAGCTTTGCGAGAGCAAGATGCATACAATCTCATGTGCTCTTGCAGATGGAATCGGGTGGTTGCGTGAGGGACTGACAAGACCCCCACCCACCCCCCAAAAAAAAAACAAAAAAAAATTAAATTAAAAATCGAACAGATTCAGATTTAGCAACAGAGTCAAGAAACACGGACTTGAATAATCGAGATAAGACTAGGATGACGCTGAAAACAAACATAATATCAATTGCAGACCGATGCCAAAATCTGCGTTTCTCCCTCGTGACGCAATACATACATTTAATACGCCGTCTGCTGTCGGTAATGCTTTTTGTCGAGGTGATTCCTGCAGGAATCACCTCGACAAACAGCCCTACAGACAGCCACAGGTTTAAATGCGCTGCAAAATGGCCTTTGACCTTCGGTAGCGCTTTTTGTCGAGGTGATGCCTGCGGGAATCACCTCCACAAAAAGCTCTACCGACAGCTAAAGGGTTTATAATTATGCACTGTAAAACGTAGCCCAGGGTAATGGGCCTACCTTTTTTGTCGTTCCTTTTGGTTTTTACGTTTCTTGTCAATTAGTGAAGATAGACAATGATATAAAGAACAAACACGACTGACATCAATTAAAGAAAGAAAAGAAACAACGAACCGATTTTTTTTCATATGCGATGGAAGACGTTTTCTTAATACACAGGTCAATATGTCAATGTTCAATGTATGTTCAAGGAAGCACGTGCTTAGGTGTACAATGTTATATACTTAGTTTTCCATTCTGCCACATGACATGAAAAGAAACTAAACATCTGCAACGCGCACGCACGCGCACAATTTTTTTATTTTTTTTATTGACTTGACACATCATAACCGGAATAGATAGAAGAAAGCTGTGTGAAAGAAATCCATGACAACTGTAGATACGATGCAAACACAAGAGGAAACCTAAATTTACTCATGATCATTTATATGTATACGCATGTCGCAGTCCCGGTAAGCAAAATCTTCTCGGGCTGACGTAAACCATAGCGCTGGCCAGGTCAGGCCGAAGTAGGCACGAGCGCCTTTTACTTTTTAATTGTTCATTTTAGTATTGTGTATATAATTGATATACCTTACGTCGATGTAAACCCTGCAATAAATGAATAAATGTTAGGTCTAATTGTGTGTGTTATTTCCAATATTTGATGACATTAATAACTACAACGTCATATTTGTTTTCTTTTTTTTTTCTTCAGATTATTTGTCCTAACTATGCAGAGTGACAAATAGTAAACAACGTTTCATCTCTGGGTTGCAAAACCCCGTGACAAAGAGAGTAGATACACAAGTTTAACCCTTTTAGCTGTCGGTAGCGCTTTTTGTCGAAGTGATTCCTGCAGGAATCACCTCGACAAAAAGCATTACCGACAGCAGACGGCGTATTAAATGTATGTATTGCGTCATGAGGGAGAAACGCAGATTTTGGCATCGGTCTGCAATTGAAGGCTCACTTAAAGACTTTTCTTTTTTGTCGGACAGCTACAGGGTTAAACGTTCTCGACAACTGCACACAATACAGTCTAACCTCACCTTTCGATGGGTATAAAAAGGGAGCCCTAGTTGTAAGCGGCAATCATAATCATGGACTCCACGAGCGCTGACGTGATGGCGCTGAACTTTGCAGACAATTCAACAGTGACCAGTGGTGAGAGATTACAATCCTATTCATGATGGAACCTGCACGACTGTGATCATGATTAGTGTCCTGTGCAACAACCAGATCGTTTCACAATTCCGCAGTTGCAAGAGAAATAAAAATTCACATGAGCACTTGAGGTCGTAGGGTCACACGAAAATCTGTCTCTTTGTTCGTACAGACTGGTCACATCTGTTGCTAGTTTGGGGTTTAACTCATTCGAGACGTGCCGACTACGGATAAGCGGCGAACCGCCGCGTATTCGTAGGCGGCACGTCTCGAATGAGTTAACATCCACGACATTGCGTGGATAATGGACGGCACTAGTGGGCGGGTTATGGTGAACAGGGACAGTTATTACCTATGGAGTACGACCTGAACACTGATCAATTCGGCCGCACTGCAACTGTGCCACTTTGATTTACAAGGACCTTATAACGGACATGCTGTCGGAACAAGCCCGTCGTTTTTTTGGTCCCATCTAGTGCTGACATCCCTTAAAACCAGGTCGGATACAACCAAATCAGACGATCAGACTTATACAACAGCTATTGAGGCGGTACAAGCAAGAGCGACCCGACTGTGGCACAGCACCGCTTCAAAGAGAAAAGAATATGTGATTCTGATGTTAAAACCCTATCAAAAAGTCGTTGTATAAATAATTTAAATTATACCTGACCTCCAGTTACGAAACATAAATCACGAGTGCTCAGTTCGGCCGATAAAATGCGAGCTTTAGCTCGCATTTTATCGGTCGAGCTGAGTACTGTGATTTAGTTTGCGTATCGGGAAGTGAGACATACTTATATATCTCTATATTTCTCAGGTCCCGACCATATTCTACCACACTAGAGCAGCAGAGAATTTATTCTCATACGACATCGGGAAAAAATGTGGGTCACTGAGCATTTTGTTACATCTGAATTTCAATTTCATTCTTTTTTTTTTTACCCTTTGGCTGCCAGTGGACGCGGATTTCGCATCTGAAACCAATGCACACTGACCGACATTCGCGTGCAGTACACACATGAAATGGGATCACAAACGTGGGTACAAATGACTAACAAAAGACTAACAAGAGACATAAATCCTGATAAGCCCCCGCGACTGGGGGGGGGGGGGGGGGGGCTCATGAAGATTTATGTCTCTTGCAGATGGGTAGCGTTCTTCTTGCCCCGACAGTTAAGGGGTTAAACAAATCTAATTTCAACAGTTACAAGTGGAGAGAAGACCACTTCTGTCCAGGTTCAAGTGATAAAATGGCTGTGGAGAACGTGTCCTCCCGTCATCCTGTTCCTGGGGACCTTCGGCAACGTGATGACGATCGTGGTGTTACGTAGGAGGGGGGCAAGGCAGTCTGCGGCCTCCATGTCTGTCTATTTTACTGCCCTGGCTGTCTCGGATCTTACTTTGTTGTATGTCGGACTACCGAGGTTGTGGGTTATGGCAATCTTTGACCGCCACTACGATACTAACTATGATATCACCGTGGATAACAACTACAATATCAGCCTGCTTCACGATGCCGTCTGCAAGATACACGTCTTTGCTCTGTATACAAGCACAATGACGTCAGCGTGGTTTCTCGTCATCATGACGATGCAAAGAGTGACCTCAGTGATGTGGCCTCACCGTGCTGAGATCTTATGCACGCGAAGAACAGCGCGTGTTAGTGTAACGGTGATTACTTTCATTTCCGGAATAACATGTGCTCATTTTCTGTACTCATTCGAAGTAATCTCCGATGAACACGAAAGAAAAAGCTGCACGGTAACACGCGAAAAACTAGAAACGTATTTCTTTGAGGTAAATGTGTATTCATGGATGGATTTGATTTTGGCTTCCATTTTACCGTTCTGCATTTTGGTCGTCTGCAACGTGTTGCTTGTTTGGAAAGTGGCTGAATCCGTGCAGACAGCACGCAAGATGGGGCAGTCCAGCTCGGCCCACGTCAGTTCTCGTCAGCGGAATGCCTCGTCACTCACCGTAACTCTCGTTCTGACGTCAACTGCGTTTCTGGTGCTCACTCTGCCAGTTTGTGTGTGCTACTTCTACACAACGTACACGTTCAGTTTCGAGGACTTGGGTACTGTGTGGGTGGCATATACAGTCTCTGGTCTCCTGTGGTACACCAGCAGCGCGGTCAATTTTTACCTGTATTGTCTGAGCGGCACTAAGTTCAGGAATGAATTCAAGAGAGTGTTTTGGAATGATAACCGTGCACAGGCGAGAGCAGTATCCGTAACGAACATGTAGAACCTGGAGCATCGACGGAAGTGAAAAATATCGATACCCATGGGTATATTTAACTCATTTCCGCCGATGTACGAAATACCCACATTTTAGAGTTATCCTCTGAGGACTGCATTACAATTCTGGAGACAGATCGTCCATGATAGTTCAAGGGTGGTGGCAGAATAGCTTGGCGCCTATAGGCGCCAAGCTATTCTGCCACCACCCTTAAACTATCATGGTCGAGCCATATCTTGCTGTGGTGTGTCGCGGGCAGAATGAGTTTTTAGAAAAATAGTTTTCGAGTTGTTGCCTTGAATATTCGTTCGAGAGTTGTTTAACCCATTCATTGCCGAGAACAAATTAACAGCACCCAACTGCAAGAGGTATAGATCCTCATGAGCCCCCGCAGTTGCGTGGGTTCATGAGGATCTATGCCTCTTGCTGACGCCACTTTGAATCCAAGTTCCTGGGAGATCTAGGGCTTTATTGGCGTTGAATTAACGATGATTGCAGAAACACAGCCTGCGTCGGATGGCACTGAACGGGTTAACCCATTATCCGGTGAGCGAAAGGTCATAAGGCTGACATATTCCGCTGTCGACGTCGGCCCGATGGCCTTTTGGTTGCTGTGTAATGCCCTGACACACCGCTTCATATGCTTAGCAATCATGATCGACATGTGTCCTGAACTATATGGAACGGTTTCTCCTCAACCGGCGAAAATGATGTTAGGGATTTTGGCCTTAGGACTCAGTGTGTTGAACTGCGATGGGACTCTGACCCAGAATAAAGCAGATAATAAGGATGAACCCTCGTTACAAGAATAGTCAATTACAGTGGCATCACCTACATATAGGGGTTTCGATCAGCTTCCTTAACGTTTGAGGCCTCACGTAGCAGATCTCGTCAAATGGTAACGAACCGACCAACTGCATCACGATCTGTTCAAAATGGTAACCAACCGAACAGTAAGACTTAATTTTCATAGCAAGACGCCGGAGATGGATCGACCGTGTCTTTTTGCAACTTTAACGCTACACAAAACAGTAAATGTAATCCCGCGTCAATCGCTGCAGTGTCACTTCCGGACTCGAGAATTTTCCGCCTGATTCATCGTTTGACAGTTCTTCGTTACAGAGAGGCCACGCAATGATCTGCTTACTCATTCGTTTCCTATTACGCAAAAGACCGTCGGGCCGACATCGGCCGCAGCAGGCCCGCTCACAGCTGCTGACGGCGGCCCGATGTTCTTTTGCTTACAGCGTTACGCACTGACTTTCCGACTTGATAAGGACTGTCGCAAATCTGGGAGGCGTGTGTGTGTGAGAGCGTGAAGACGCAGTCTGTGGCGGGCGTGCGGGTGCTGGATCGATCGTGATAATTCAAGGATAGTGCCAGATTCACTTCCCAAGCTGCTCTGGCACTACCCTTGAACTAACATGGCCGAACCATTTCCAGACGTCGTGTTCTTCATCTTTCGTTAACCCCTTCGCTATCACTGATCGCAAACTGAGCGTCTGAAACCACTACACACAGACCGACATTCGCGGGAAAAACGCGGACGCCAATGGGACCAAAAATAGCACAGGACTAGCAAGAGACATAAATCCTCATGAGCCCCCGCGACTGCGGGGGCTCATGAGGGTTTATGTCTCTTGCAGCTGGGCAGCGTTGGCCATACCCCAGCAGTTAAGAGGTCAAATGATTCCATATCGCAAGTATTAAGTTATACGGCGGAGTGCTTGTTTAACCGTGTTCTCTGCAATTCAAAGTAGGTCACCATTTTCGAATAATTTTGAGAGTTCAGAACGACATTGACGTACATGTCGCGAGAGACAGACCGACCGATAATAAACTCAAGAGTTGTGCCTGATTATAGCCATACGCTTCCTTCTCTTGGCTTGACTTCGCGAACGAAGATTTTATAGGAGTTGCCCACGACGTCTGCAGGCTTGTTCGTGGCTGCAGAGGCCAATCCGGGACAGGCAGGTTCGACCGCAGTAGTTGCAGGGGTAGGTATGGCCAGGGTTCTGAGTTGCGGCATCTCTGTTTTTTCTCCTGAGCCGCTTGTCCTTAAGGCTAGCTCTGCGAGAGTCCTCAAAGGAGACAGCTGCCTTGTAAATGGTGGAGCGCCAGGTGTCACGGTCCACAGCAAGCGAAGACCACTGGTGGTGGTGGTCGATTTGGCAGGCACTAAGTGACTTCTTGAGACAGTCTTTGTATCTCTTCTTTGGTGCCCCTATGTCACGGTGTCCAGTAGCAAGCTCGCCGAACAGGGTGATCTTTGGTAGGCGATGATCCTCCATCCTGGAGACATGCGCTGTGTCCGCAGCAGCAAAGCCTCGATGCTCACAGTTTCAGCCTGTTCAAGGACCTCGACGTTGGTGACATAGTCACTCCAGTGAATGCCCAGGATGGTACGCAGGCAGCGCTGGTGGAAGCGTTCGAGGAGTCGTAGTTGGCTGCAGTAGAGGGCCCAGCACTCGGAACCATACAGCAGGGTGGTGAGGACCACAGCTCTGTATACGCTGATCTTGGTGCCTGTTTTCAGCTGTTGATTGTGCCACACCCGCTTGAAAAGTCGCCCGAAAGCGCTGTTCGCTTTTGCCAGCCTGCTGTCAAGCTCCTTGTCCAGCTTGGCGTCCGACGTGATAATGCAGCCAAGGTAAGTAAACTGGTGCACTGACTTTAGTTCAGACTCGCCAATGGTGATGTGAGGAGGGCGATACACTGTCTTGGGTGCCGGCTGATGGAGGTCCTCTGTCTTTTTCAGACTGACCTCGAGTCCAAAGAGCTGGGCAGCGTCTGCGAAACAGGACGTGATGCGCTGCAAGGCTCTCTCTGTGTGTGCAACGAGGGCAGCGTCATCAGCAAAAAGCAGCTCACGAATCAGTTGGTCTAGGGTTTTCGTGTGGGCCTGCAGTCGTCTGAGGTTGAACAGGCTGCCATCGAGACGATACCTGATGTACACTGCATCGTCATCATCGAGGTCCACTGTGGCCTGCTTCAACATCATGCTAAAAAAGATGGTGAAGAGGGTCGGTGCCAGCACGCAGCCCTGTTTTACGCCGTTGAGAATAGGGAATGGTTCGGAGAGGTCATTGTTGAGTCTGACCTGGCCTTGCTGGTCCTCGTGTAGCTGGACAATCATGCTGAGGAACTTTGGGGGACAGCCAAGTCGCTCCAGGATCTGCCACATGCCTTGCCTGCTGACAGTGTCGAACGCTTTTGTTAGGTCGACAAACGTTATGTACAGCCCTTTGTTCTGCTCGCGGCACTTCTCCTGAAGCTGTCTCAGCACAAAGACCATATCGGTGGTGCTCCTGTTTGCTCTGAAGCCACACTGGCCCTCTGGGGGGGTGGTCTTCAGCGATGGCAGGTACCAGCCGATTCAGGAGCAGCCTTGCAAGAATTTTCCCAGAGTCCAAGCTAACCAAGGACTTTGGCTGTCGGTAGCGGTATCACTTTCTGTCGCGATGAATTCCTACAGGAAGCATCGCGACAAAAATGCACTGCCAACGGTCAAAGGGTTCTTCCATCTCACTCAGCCTACAGTAAATGCAGATGTGTGTGGTGGTCTGTGGTGATTTTGGATTCTGCTGCTCTGAGCCGTATTATGCAAAATCACAGACCAGCGGACGTCTACATACTGCATTAAATCAATCACAAAGTCACGACCCGCTAATAAAAAGAAAATCACATTGGAATTTTTATCAGTCGAGTTCAGAATAAAGAAAATATGCCTGGCGTGCACTGCGGTAACGGAGGACAATACATTCTTGTTTTCATCCCTACGTCACACGACCAATATCTTTAGTGCAAACCGTACCATGTGACCGGGATACAAAAACCCTTGTAGCGACAAATGGCCAACTTTTTGTAGCCCTCTTTCTGACGCGTCTCGGATGCCAGATTTGTTCTATAAAAGATCATCAAAATGGTTTAAAGTACAAAGTTTCTTAGTGTTGTTCGAAACAACAGACACACTACTGGAGACGGCAACGTCGTGAACGATTTTAAATTACGTCATGTCTATAATGTATAAATGTATATTCGTTTGTCGTCATCATGTCTGGCATGATCCAGGTCGGAAGATTTCTTCTTGATTTCTTTTACGAAAACATTGGAGGAATGAAAACAAATACGTTATTGGTATCAGGGGCTTGCTGCACGGACCCTTGTAGACCTTCGGGAGGTCAAAGGAACCATTGTACAATGGTTCCTTTGACCTCCCTCAGGCCTACAAGGGCCCGTGTAGCAAACCCTTGCGACCAATAACTTATATTGTTTCTTTTCTATTTTCATAATGCCCCACGATCTATACCCTTGACAATAACGAGATGTTGAAGGGTGAAATCGCCTTGCTCGAAATTGCGTATTTTGTGGAGAGAAATTTTGCATTAAACCATAACGAGGTCTCATACTCATATAAAACCAGTCCCGGCTATCATAACTGCTCCTATCGTGGGATTATGATTGTGGCGCAGATGATTACAAAATAACTATATAGCAACAATGCGCCTCTGACATGCTCAGCCACGGACATACTCTGTGTGAGGAAAAGAGAAATACGTGGTCCGATAGAAACAAGGCCCGTACTAAAAGGGAAATGGAACAGAAATATTTTCCATTCAGTAAGAGGCATAGATTTACATGCGCTCATGTAGCCACAAGTTCTTGAACTCGTGGCTGGATGAGCTCATGATAATCTGTGCCTCTTACTGTGAATTTACCTGTTTCACATGCCTCGTTTCTAACCACAAAGACACGTCTGAAAGGCATCCAAATAAAAGGAGAAGAGGGGGGGGGGGGGGGGGGGGGAGGGGGGGGGGACGCGAATAAGTAAAACCAGAAGCAAATGAAGTCGAACCTCTCAGCAAAAGACGTATATGGGCTCATGCGAGTTTATGCTCCTTACAGAAGAAGCCGGTTTCTTGAGGTGCTATTGATAAATATAACAGGTAATCTGCTGTTCAAAGGATCACGGAGTGGCCTAAATGCGCTGGCCAAATTGATACAAAATTGACCAAAATTTATACAGGGGCAATAACTCTTTCACCTCAAAGGGGCAATTACGAGTGATGAAGCGACCGTATAAACAACATAAAGATGGCGCCGGATCAGTTTGAAACCTGGACAGGATCTCATCTAATGAAGCACTACTTACAAGTCCATCCACCATGGCGACATAGCCCTTTAGATGTCGGTAGCGCGTTTGGTAGAGGTAATAATAATAATAATAATAATAATAATAATAATAATAATAATAATAATACCGGTATTATATAGGCGCTTTTTCTCAATTTTTGGGCGAATCGACTCAAAGCGCCGCGAACTGAAACCCAACACGCACACTCACGTGACGGACACGAATTTACTCCGAAGACAAACACGGTACAAGACAGACGAAGGGTCAGCTCAGCTACTGAAGTTACAGAAATTTTTGATCGCTTGTATTTGAAATTTATAAAGTGGCCTGAAACCGGTACCAAAGTGTGTGTGTGGGGGAGGGGGGTGTGTGGGGGTGGGGTGGGGGGGTGATTCACCTCGACCAGAATCTCAACCCACAGCCAAAGGGTTAACTGTTCGTCGCCGTGATTTGAACAGGAGCGCAATTTGTCTCTGGCTTATTAACCCATTCAGCCATGACGCACTACATCAGGAGATGGATCGACCATGATAATTCAAGGGTAGTGCCAGACAGAATTATCATCAGAATTATCATGGTCGATCCATCTGCTGCAACAGATGCATAGTCGTTAGATGACGCCTCCAAAATTTGGGAAATACACTGACGTGCGTTGGGCTGAATGAGTTAACAATATCACTACGCAATATTGGGGATCGTATAAGTTGTACAATTTAGACCAAGAACAGCCGACAACGTGCCTTCAAGGTAAAATCTTGCTCAAATAAATGCGTGTTGGTCTGTTATTTTGGACCTTACGCGCTGTACAGCGGTCATATAAAAAATGACAGACCAGCACACATACCAGTCGGTGTAGTGACCGCTGTCATGAGCAAACAAAAAAGTAATTTTATTTCCCTACTTCCGGTCACCACTGAGACTAACTAAAGATCAACAGGACAGATTCGTTTTCCGTTAGCACAAAATATCACCAACAAAAAAGAAAAAAGAAAGGCGCTTTGAAAGGACGAGCACAAAACTGTAAATTTCTTATATTTCTTTTCAAAGAGTGTGCTTTTCTTTGTTGGTATTCCCCCCCCCCCCCCCCCATTTTACACGCTGGATTTTTTTTTTAAAATGCTTCATTTGTGGGAGGAAAGAACCGGAGTATTTATGATGACTCTGCTGTGTCTTGTTTTGTGTGTGCAACCATTGACTGGAGTACTTTCATTAGAAGCACAGCAACGATTTTTACTTTCACGGTGATTCTTCATTTCCTGTCTCGGTTGCAAATGCTAAAAATGGTCGATACTCTCGCATGATTTGTGAGTATTTTTATCAGCGGCAGACCTGACCACAATGACAGAGGTTATCTTTCCCAGTGTGATTTGTGATAATTTCATTCTTTTTCTGGGAGCACAATAAAAGCACATAAAACGGTGTCTGGTAATTTATGATGAAATCTTGCAGCGACGACTTATTTACTTGCAAGAGACATAGATCTTCATGAGCCCCCGCAATTGCGGGGGCTCATGAAGATCAATGTCTCTTGCTGGCGTTATTGGCATCTGTATTTTTCAGACGGAGTCGTCATAGGAGAAGTAGTAACCCACTTAGTCATAAGCAGCAGAATATAAAGATCATATAATGGCCGCTGGAGGTAAATACGACATAAAATGTTATGCCTGCTGGCAGTGCAACCGGGTCGTACGTGCTGTTCTGTGATTCTGTGTTCTGTGATTTGTGACGCTGAGCTGTACGAAGAATCGGTCTCATGTTTTTATTATGTCAGAGCAGAAGACATCACCGCACTGCCGTGAGATAGGCGATCGATGACCCCTCAGTATTGTCGGAGGCCAGATTGTGGACACGAATGAGACTGACCAGGAAGAAGTTTATATCTTGACGAGCTCCTGATGACTGAGTAGAGGTGGGGAAGGGTTGGAGAGAGAGAGAGGCGGGGATGGGGGTAAGTGGTTGGGTTGGAAGGTGGGGGTGGATTTACGAAGACAGTAGAGAGGTTACGTTTACGCCGAACGACTCCCAACAACGAACGAGATCGAAGTCACGGCTTTTACTGAACCAGCTCACATCAGACGTAAAACAACATTTCAGACATCCTCAAAAGGCATAGATCCTCGTGAGCCCCGAGGGTTCATGAGTATCTATTCTCTTGGGGATGTTTGGAGTGTTGTCTCTTCCCCCCCCCCCCCCCTCAGGGCTCATAAAGATCTATGCCTCTCGGAGATGTTTGGAGTGTTGTCCATGCTTTTGGTACAAGCTGGTTATAATAATAATAATAAGCGCATTAAATAGGCGCTTTATCCCAATTGAAAATCGGCTCAAAGCGCCGCCGCGAACTGAACCCAACAAGCACGCTCACGTGAATCACGCGCATTCACTCACACACTGTACATAAACACAGAACATTCACGTGGTGCTAAGGGCAAGCTCAAGCGAGCTACTGTAGTTTTTGGAAAAAAACTGTAGTTATCCGCCATGATTTCGCTATCGCTGTTGTTGGGGGTCGTTCGTTTCAAACGAAATCTCACTACGGTCTCTCCCACAGAGGTATCGTTCTGATCTCACTACGGTCTCTCCCACAGAGGTATCGTTCTGATCTCACTACGGTCTCTCCCACAGAGGTATCGTTCTGATCTCACTACAGTCTCTCCCACAGAGGTATCCTTCTGATCTCACTACGGTCTCTCCCACAGAGGTATCGTTCTGTGCACCAATACTGAAACAGCAAAGTGGTGGGCATCGTGCTCTGCAAATAATTCACTTCACCACTGCAACCTTTTTTTTTTTGGGTACACGTTTCTTTAACCCATTTAGCCCTGACGCACTACAGCAGGAGATGGGTCGACCATGATACTTCAAGGGTAGTGCCAGATTAGCTTGGCGCCAAGCTACTCTGGCACTACCCTTGAAGTATCATGGTCGATCCATCTCCTGCAACAGGTGCATAGTCGTTACATGACGCCTCCAGCGTCGGGCTGAATGAGTTGAGGAGGAACAGCGGAGGAAGGGGAAGGGAGGGAAGTGGGCGTGGTGGCGCGGATCACTGCTGGGAAAATGGGCAATGCTAGCCGGAAACCAAAGTGAAGAAGTCGAGCGTGTGGGGACCGGCCACGGAAGGGTCGGTGACCAGCAGCCATGATGCTAACCATGCAGCCTGCACTCTTTCCTTAACCTAATTTCTCACCCTCGGTCGTGCCTAGAATGTCTAATGACCTCCTCGGAATGCGAAAAACAGAATAGATCTTTGCAAGCAAAAGATATATGCAGCTGATCTGGGCACTTTGTTACACAAGGGGCCAGTTGAATGAGTGAGTTTAGTGCTGCGCCAGCCACTAAGAAAGGTGCTCCGCTACAGCTCTGTAATTCATAGAATAGGTTCAGATGACCTACTTGGAATAAATAACATCGTTTCGAACATCACAAGCAACAGGTAGGTCTATATGTATTCAGGATTTTGCGAGTCAACTCCCAGCCCCCCACCCCCAACCCCTCTCCACCCCCACCCCCGCCATCTCATGAGGATAAATACATTTGTATGGACACTGAGCATCTCTACACCATGTCTCATGCGCGCGGTCGTTTGTGCGGGTAGTTTGATCACCAAGAGACCAATTTTACCATAAGAAGACGGCATGAAAATGACGGCAACAAGTGGTTCAGATCCTTGTGAGCCCCCACTGCTTGCAAATGTCAGCCGGTATCAGTCTGCAGGACGCACAGATGTTCACACGCACTCTTAGATGCCAAAGGCATGGATATTCATGTGCCCTCGCACCTAGCGGGGGCTCATGAAGATCTATGCCTTCTGCAGATGGCCATCATTCAGTAAGACAATACCCATTCCCCCCTCCCCACCCACCCCCCACCAGTTTCTCCCGCACACCGTCGGATACCCTGGCAGATGTGACTTGATTTAATACGTATCCAGTGCATAAGCAAGCTTAAATTTGCGCAAGCCACTGTGCAAGGTGCTTCGCTATAGCGGAGCACCTTGCTCAGTTATAGCGGAGCACCTTGCTCAGTATAGCGGAGCACCTTGCTCAGTTATAGCGGAGCATCTTGCTCAGTTATAGCGGAGCACCTTGCTCAGTTATAGCGGAGCACCTTGCTCAGTTATAGCAGAGCATCTTGCTCAGTTATAGCGGAGCACCTTGCTCAGTTATAGCGGAGCACCTTGCTCAGTTATAGCAGAGCACCGTGCTCAGTTATAGCAGAGCACCTTGCTCAGTTATAGCGGAGCATCTTGCTCAGTTATAGCGGAGCATCTTGCTCAGTTATAGCGGAGCACCGTGCTCAGTTATAGCAGAGCACCGTGCTCAGTTATAGCAGAGCACCTTGCTCAGTTATAGCGGAGCATCTTGCTCAGTTATAGCAGAGCACCGTGCTCAGTTATAGCAGAGCACCTTGCTCAGTTATAGCGGAGCACCTTGCTCAGTTATAGCAGAGCACCGTGCTCAGTTATAGCAGAGCACCGTGCTCAGTTATAGCAGAGCACCTTGCTCAGTTATAGCGGAGCACCTTGCTCAGTTATAGCAGAGCACCTTGCTCAGTTATAGCAGAGCACCTTGCTCAGTTATAGCGGAGCACCTTGCTCAGTTATAGCGGAGCATCTTGCCCAGTAGCTTTCGCGAAATTTTAAGCTCGATCATGCAACTGGCCATAGCACCATAATTCCCTTTTCTCTGTCCAGTAATGTTGTGTCTCTCGTGACAGCATGTTGCAGCACTTGCCGGCATGTCAGGGACTGGCAAATGGCCCGGACGGACGGTGGATGGACTGACAGTGGCCTACACAATGAAGGTATACAGTGGCCTACAGAATGCGCACAAGGTCATCGGGCCAACGGCGGCCGACGTTGGCCCGATAAACTTGTGCGCATTGGGTAGGGACCCAGGGAGAGGGAGGACGGAGAAAGAGAGGGGGATGTAGACCGTGCTTCCTGGCTAGTACCTTTTGTTCATATCTGGCTTCACCTTTGTAACGCCAGAGAAACAGAAAAAGACACAGGAAGGTCATACACCTCCTGGCTAGTACCTTTTGGCCATACCCTCATTTCCCAAGGAACGGCGGAGACTCGAAAGAAAAATAAGGGCAAACCTCCTAGCTAATACCTTTAGGTCACGCCTGTGTTACCCGGGGAAGGCCGCAGAAAAAGAAGACTAAGAAAAGGGAAGGTCAGTGATACATACTGTCTTCCTGTGTGTTCATACGTCCCCATTATCTCTATAAATAAAAGCTGACTCGGACCTCCTCTAGAACCATCTTCAATTTGCAGGGTAGGGAAGTGGTACATTAACGGGTAAAGGCCCAAACTTTAAAAAAAAAAAAAACAACAGAACTGATGCCTCAACCCCCCCCCCCCCAAACCCCCCTCGCCACTCCAATTCACACACCAACCCGGTCACTGATCGGCGCCGTGATCTTTAAGAAGTTTGCCATTCTACTACACGGAGTACTAAACATCTGAGTAGTCTTACGACGAGAAAAGGTTGATGTATTGCTAAAATAATTTATTTCCCAATGTATTACGTTGTAAAACACGAAGATGTCCATGCACGGTTAACCGTTTGGCTGTTGGTAGGCGTTTTTATCGCGATCATTCCGGCAGGAATCATAGGACAATAACCGTTACCGACAGTCAAGGGCTTTTAAGGCCTTAAATCTAAAAGTGTGTTAGTCTGTGGTTTTGGACCTTCGAACGGTTGAACGCTGTAAGCTCCAAAATCACAGACCGGTGCATCAATTTGGAATAATGAAAAAAAGATGTACGGCTGTCTGAAACATCCGACAGCAAATCGTATTTTTAGAATAAACGTATGGAACTTAACTAATTCTACCCCAAGACCGAAATCCCCAAATTTTGCCGGTGTCCTCTGAAGACTGAATTGCAGTACAGGACACAGATCGACCATGATAGTTCAAGGTGATGCCAGAATAGCTTGGCGCCCATAGGCGCCAAGCTATTCTGGCATCACCCTTGAACTATCATGGTGGATCCTTATCTTGCTGTGGTGTGTCTGGGGTAGAATGAGTTAAGCTAGACTAATTTATTTGGCTTTTTCTGCCACTGCGACATTTTCCTGCCACACTGTCACGCGCACGTCACGCGCACATTACACTTTACTTTACAGAATCTGATATATTTAGCTCTTACGCCAATAGTTTCGAAACAAATCGAGTGATTCCTTGTACTAGAAGCTGCCATGGCCTATTCGACTATACAAATCTTAACTCGTTCAGCCCCGACACACCACAGCAAGACATGGATCGAAAATGATGGTGCAAGGGTGGTGCCAGAATAGCGTGGCGCCCCGCCATAGGCACTAAGCTATTCTGGTACCACCCTTGAACTCAGTATCATGCTCGAGCCTTTACAGCAGGGTTTGAGCGAAATTTCCACTTGGTGTTCAAACAATGAAATGATTTTAAATCCTTCCAAAACGGAATGCATGACGATAGCAACCCGTCAGAAGCACCAGCTCAAGCCACTTACACTCAGCCTGAATATCCATAACGACATCGTTACACAGGTCACGGAACACCGATTACTTGGTGTAGTTGTTGATGACCAGATGAAGTGGCAATTGCACATAAATGCTGTATGTAAAACTGTTGCTAGAAATGTTTTTATGCTTTCAAAGTTGAAGTACTTTATCAATGTTGATGCCCGCAAGTTATTTTACAATGCACATGTCAAATCCCACATCGATTATGCGTCCACGATATGGGATGGCAGCGGTGACATACACTTGAAGAGGCTTAACTCCCTGCATCGGAGAGCAGCGAAACATATCCTGCCTGATTCAGCCCTGACAACTGACGAAAGACTTAAAAAAACTGAAAATGCTACCTCTTAGCAAGCATCACCTCTTAAACAAGGGTGTGTTTATGTATAAAATCTGGAATGAGATTCACCCAGAATATCTTTGTAAGCTCTTTACCAAGGCAAGTTCAGGTTATTCTACTTCAAGACGAAACTTTATTACACCTCGCCCCAGGATAGATCTATTTAAAACCAGTGTATCTTTTTCAGGCGTATCTTTCTGGAACAAGCTGCCTACATGTATAACACACGCTAGCTCCCTCTCCTCTTTCAAGGAATGCCTCCTCAAGTACTTGTCTGCTGATACATAATCTACCACAAGTATCCGTATCAAACATGTGCTTATCGTATAATCAGTGCATGCTGCCGTATGGTTTGTCCATACTAATAATAATCGCCTAATTACATAATTCAAGTCTCTGTTATAATCCAAATAATTTTTGCTGCCTGAAGTGAATTTTCACTATTGATCCAAATGATTTGCTTCGTATATAGGTCAAGTTATCATTAGCGCGTGTCTGTGTGTGCGCGCGAGCGTGTATGTGTGTGCGCGCGTTTCATGTACTTTATGTTTTCGTTTGTTTTTGTATGACCGAATGAATGAATGAATTTTGTTTAATGTCTTTTCATGTGTAATGTCTCCTAATTTTTCTTTGTGTAATTTGGTACTATTAGTATTACAATTATTATCCTGTGTTTGTAGAGTAGCAACGGCAAGTATGAAAAATGGCATACGTGCTAATTACTTCATCCGTTGAGAAATAAAGTTTCATTTCATTTCATTTCATTTCTAGAATTGTAATACAGTCCTTCAGAGGGCAATCTCGAGATTTCGGTCCCAGGGCAGAATGTGTTAATCTGCCCTGTGAAGGAAACAGACGGTAAGTCCATTTTAGTGAAAAGCGCGATTTTCATTGTAAATCAATGAAAATTTGCTGTTCACACACACACACACACACACACACACACACACACACACACACACACACACACACACACACACACACACACACACAGTGCTTCATTGCTATTGTTTGGCATCCTGTCTCGGAAGACAATGGGTATATGCGCTTGCTGGGTCAGTCACTGGAGTGACCTCTCCAGGGCGCAAGCCTGGGCGAAGTTTATGGAGATCCTGGGGTGCCCAGTCGTCAAGATCCCCCTCTCGGCCTCGCTGATGTATCCAAAGGAATGCAAAGCAGTACGTTTGGCACCAGTTTGGCTGCAGGAGCTGCCAGAACAGTGCGTGAATACAGGCAACTGTCTGCCTTCGGGGCTCCACTCCTGATTTGAAAGGTTTACTCCCCCACATTTGGCCGTTGGATCCAACCTGATCTCCTCCGTCCTCTAGCCGTTGGCTGTCAGAAACAGCTCATCCGCCTAGTGGTGCAATGTGAACACCACCCCCTCACGTGGTTTAGCCCACCAGCTGAGGTGGTTTGCCAGGGTGTGGCGCTTGGAGCCAGCACGTGAGAGATTAAGGAGATGGATGAGGACCAGTGATGCCCGTCCGTCCTATGTAGGACGCAGCTGCCGAACAGCAAAGGTGCTACCTCTATCCATTGCTATTACCTTTTGCCTTTCACAGGGCTGTGATGTGCGCTGGTATATGATTTTCAGCTGACAGCCGACAGGTCTAATTAAATTAATTTAAACAATTCTCGCGCTTTTCCAAACCGGGAATCAGGCTGCCTCAGTTAACGAATGGTGATATACGGGGCGCGCTATCTCTGCCGCACTGCTGACCGTTTCTTTGCAAGGGCATAACGGTCAGTTCGGCTTCGGCGGAGCGTAAGTTGGCAGCGACTCAGTCACGTGCAAGACACGTGGCACCGCGCCGTTTTGAAACTCTTTAAAGGGATAAACGTGTTGATTAAAGCTAAAAAGACATTCAAAAGTCGTTGCATAAATAAAAATAAATAAAATTATGCCTGACTTCTGCTACGCAAAATAAATCACTCTTGTTCAGTTCGACCGATACTCACTTAAAATTCTCGCTAAATCTCGCAATTTATCGGTCGAACTGAACACTCGTGATTTACTTTGCGTAACGGGAGGTTAGGCACAATTTAACTCATTTAGTCCCAAAGCAATACAGCAGGAGATGGACTGACCATGATGATTCAAAGGTGGTGCCAGATTAGCTTGGCG
>BTPG01000005.1:156271047-156272596 GCA_036245525.1 Semisulcospira habei
GTGAATGAATTTTGATTAAAGCATTAAAGTTGCATCATTACGATCGCAGATTACGGTGGCAAAGGGAGCTGTAGAAGCGAGCAGCAAAACAAAGCGGTGTGTGGTGTTGATTAGATGAACCTTGATTAAAAGGAAAAATTATACAAAACTCAATTTTGCATTACAATCAACTTGGACTAAACAATGGAAATGCAAAGCTTGCTCAGTCAAAGTTGACTGCAATGTTGCAACAACAACTACAAAAATAACAACGGGGGGAAAAATGATCAACAGAAAGAAGGAAGTATTTGAATGATTGCCTGAACTTAAATTAACCCCTTCAAAGCCAGTGAAGGCAGACTGTATTTTTGAAATCATTGTCAAGTCAACGTGAAATATCACCTGTCGCTAAGGGAACACGGATAAAAGGTGGTTTAAGCAAGAGGCATAGATCCTCATGAGCACCCACAATTGCGGGATTTACCTCGCAGTTCGGTAGCGTTATCGTATCTCGGCAGAGAAAGGGATTAAAAAGGTTCCACGGTACGTTTACGAGAAGCCCCAAGATGCAATGAACGACATTAATAAAGCTGTGTGGCTCACTTCTTCAACTTTGAGGCTCTTTGTAGTGATATGCAGGGCATTAAATCTCAAAGATGTAACCAACAACAACAACAAAAAAGTGTGGTGGTCAATGATTTTGCATCTTGCAGATTTCAGTTGCAAGGCCTACAATCAGACCAGCTCACATATAATTAGAGTGAGCACTGCTGGCCGGAATGCAAAAAGGAAAGAAAAATCGAAACACGTTTCGAAATTAACAGCAGAAATAGTTGACAGCAATTTATCGACAGACCAGACAATTCAAGGAAAAAGGAATACAAAAAAAGAAGAAGAAGAAGAAGAAAAAGAAGAATACCCCCCAACCCCCTTCGTCACTCTCAAATGTCTCAAGTAAAGAGAGTTTCCATAGCTATTAGATCCTCTGAATCGACCTCATCAATAAATCCATCGGCATTCCTCGTTTAATGGAAACCGGTGTATGAACCTTTCTGACCCCAAATACAAGACACTATTTCATGTCTCGCGTCAAATCTTCAATTTCAAGCGACAAGCGCAAGAGACGACTGACCATGATCGCTCAAAGGTTTACGTGATTAGCTTGGCTCCTAAAAGGCGCCAAGCTATTCAGACACACCTTTGAGCAGCCATGGTCGTTGATATCTGTTACACTATAAGTGTATACGACCAATATCACGGTTGGGTAATTTTATAATTTCCCTTGATATGAAAATAACGAGAATATAATTAGTACCACGGGCAGAGCACGGAGAGGGTTATGACACGGCCCACTTTGGCTACCACGGGCTCACGTGAAGTTGACAAGTGGCCGGCCCTACTAAGCTCGGACTAATGAATGATAATTTCGAGTGGAAATACATCAATCTCACTCTAGCGGTCCCAATGCGGGCAGTAGCGAACTGGGAGCTGAGACTAATGAATAAATAATAGGTTACTGGTCAGCTAAGATCAGAGGACGCTGGCCACCATAATAGATGTGGAATAATTA
>BTPG01000005.1:156273285-156460785 GCA_036245525.1 Semisulcospira habei
GATCAGAGGACGCTGGCCACCATAATAGATGTGGAATAATTAGGAGAGACAGTAATGAGTTCCTTTGATAGCTAGGATCAGAGGACGCTGACCAGCATAATAGATGTGGAATAATTATGAGAGACAGTAATGGGTCCCTGGTCAGCTAGGATCAGAGGGCGCTATCCACCAGAGCAGATGGGGGATAGATTATGGGCGACAGTAATAGCTCCTTTGACAGATAGGGTCAGGGGACGCTGGCCACCATGATAGATGTGGAATAATATGGGTGACAGTAATAGCCCCTTTGACTGGTTGAGACAAAGGGGCGATGCCCTCGGCCAGAACGGGTATATATATTGGGGGTAAACACCAGAACGGGAGAGCTCACAACGAAGAAAACGAGATAGAGAGAGAGCTCGCACAATGACCAGAACGAGAGAGCTCACAACGAAGGGAACGAGATAGATAGAGAGTACACAACGAAGAGAGTGAGATAGATAGATAGAGGGAGCTGAGAAGCGAGAGACCGAGCTCCGGTATTTTCGCCATATTAGTATGCCATGCTAGTAGGTTGGTTGTGCCCAACCTATTAGACCCACGATGACCAAGAAATAAAAGACTCTTCTGGAAACACTCTTGTCTGGCTGCGTCTTCCATCTACAACACCTTGCGTGTGGCTGCGGTAGTGTAACACAACCTTATCTTCTTATTTGGTGCCGTGAATCAGGATCTCGGAACGGGAAGAAACAGAGGAACGAAGAAACAGAAAAACTAGACTATCAGCACCAAATCGACAGCCAACGACGCGAGGGTGGAAGAGCAGACCAGAAAGAGAAGAGAAGAGTGCAAGCCAACAACCCGAAGAGAAGAGAAGAGTTCGAGCCCACTTCAAGAAAAGCAGAGTTCGAGCCCACTTCAAGAAAAGCAGAGTTCGAGCCCACTTCAAGAAAAGCAGAGTTCGAGCCCACTTCAAGAAAAGCAGAGTTCGAGCCCACTTCAAGAAAAGCAGAGTTCGAGCCCACGTCAAGGAAAAGCAGAGTTCGAGCCCACTTCAAGAAAAGCAGAGTTCGAGCCCACGTCAAGGACAAAACAGAGTTCGAGCCCACGAGACGTCTGCGACTCATTCAAGACCAACAGCCGAAAGGATCACGGGGTAAGTGACTTTTTTCGTTTAACCCTTGTTGAGTCTTATATAGGAGCCAGACCAGTTAGCTAGAGTTGTGTTGTTGTTACAGTTAAAAAGAAACAAAAATGGCAGAGGAAGTGTTTAGGATTTTAGGCGAAAAAGTAGAGGAAATGAGTCAGGCGATTAACGCCCAGAGTATAGGGCAGATGGTAGGAACGTTTGACGGAAAGCCTACCAAATTTAGGGAGTGGATAAAAGAAATTGACAAATATGCAGTGCTAATAATGCAAGCCTCAACAGGCGCCGTCATTGCTATCAAGCAAGCTCGGGGGTGGTGAGCGATTTTATCCATCGATTCTTACAAACGGAAGCGGCAGAGGATTGGGATGAACTGAAAAGGCAGCTAACCGTAAGGTTCGGCAAAATCGCCGATGAAAATCATGCTTTTGCGTTGCTACAGCGGGTGAAACAATACCCGAGGGAAAGTGTGCCTCTGTACGCAGAGCGACTAATGACTCTGGCCGGCGAAGCCTTCCCGAGTCAGATGGGCGCTGCTGTGGTACAACGGCAACTAACAAATTTCTTTGTTGACGGATTGGCGCACGACTTTCTTAAGATGAAAGTCCTGAGGGATAACTCAAATACATTTGATAGGGCCGTGCAGGTGGCCATGCAAGAGGAAAACCTTCGCCATGAGCTACGCACGATAAACAATCGGCCAGTTAGCCAGCCGAGAGCGACAGCTAGGGGTGGAGAAGAGGCTAGGGAAGTAGACCATGCTCGTCACCGTAATTGTTTTAAATGCGGGAGAGTAGGGCACCAGGCAAGAAATTGCCGAGTGATAGGGGCGGTTGGTCAGCAAACAATGCGTCCCCCGATTCAATGCTGGAAGTGTGGGGAACGAGGTCACATTCAGCGGGAATGTAGAAAGGCCGGAAACAGACGGCCACAAGGTCACAGAAGGTTTCCGCCGAGGCAGGAAAACTAGAAGGTTCTGCGGCACACGAAGCCGTTACGCAGGACCGGAAAAGTAGAAAGAGTCAGTTGTTTAGCATTAATGTAGCGGGTAGCCCTAAGTGCATAGTGTTCAAAATTGGGAAGCAACGATTTCGTAGCTTGATCGATACGGGAGCAGAGGTGTCTTTGATTAGCAAGGGGGCTTACGATAAACTCAGTCATAAGCCAAAGTTAGGAAAGGGAGATGTGTCGTTACAGTCCGTTAGTGGAGAAGCTTTACAAGTATTGGGGAGTTCAGAATTAGAATTTACGGTAGCGGGGCAAAAGTTTAAACATAAGTTCTACGTGGTATCAGGGCTCAACAGGAACTTTATTTTGGGAAATGACTGGTTAGACAAAAACGGGGTGAGGATTTATTTTGACTTGAAGAAACTCAGAGTCGGAAGTGTTTATGTGCCCTATGAACAGGACATCCACATTTCGTCTTTGGTCAGAGTGACTAAGACGAAAGTGATAAAACCTCAGACGGCAGAAGTACTCCAGGTACGGATGAAGAATGCTCCGTATTTTGCAAGAGAGACACTCTTAGAGATTTCGGAAACAGACAAGGGATTTATAGCACAAGAACCGGGACTGTTAGTGACAAGCACGGTAGTCAGGCAAAATAATCACCAGACGTATCCCATACTGATAGTAAACAACACAAACAAGACGTATAGAGTTAGAAGGGGTTGTGTTGTAGGGAAGGTAACAGCAGTTCAGGAAGTACATGAAGTACAAATAGGGTCGGTTGATCGGCAGGTATCGGCAGTCGACTTGACGGAAGTCACTGCGCCGGAGAATATGAAAGGTGTAGTGTCAGAGCTCATTACGAACAATCAAGACTTGTTCGCGAATAGCGACCTTGATTTAGGGGCTACTGACACTGTCACGATGAAACTAGATACCGGCGATCATCCTCCCATTAGGATAAAACCGTATAGAATCCCGCTTCAAGATAGAGAGATTGTTGACAAGGCTCTAGAAGAGATGTTACAGGCAGGTGTGATAAGACGTTCTCAGTCCCCATGGTCTTTTAGTTTAGTGATTGTATCCAAGAAGGATGGGTCGAAACGTTTATGTGTTGACTTTAGAAAACTGAATGAGGTTACAAAGAAAACATCGTACCCACTACCGCTGATAGATGACATTTTGTCACTGCTTGGAAAGGCCAAGTATTTTACCAGTCTGGACCTTAAGTCGGGATACTGGCAGGTCAAGATGGCGGATCAGGAGAGTAGGGATAGAGTAGCATTTGCATGCCACAAGGGATTATTCGAATTCACGAAAATGCCTTTTGGTTTGGTGGGAGCACCGGGATTGTTCATGATGCTTATGAATATCGTGCTAGCCGGTTTAGAAAGTTTTGCCTGTGCCTATCTCGATGACATTTTGATCTTCTCAGAAACAATAGAAGACCATCTGTGTCACCTTCAGACAGTCTTTGATCGATTGAGACAGCATGACCTGAAGCTGAAACTCAAGAAGTGTCAGTTCTTTGAGGAAGAAACCAAATACTTAGGGTTTGTCATTAGTAACCAGGGGATAAAACCGGATGAGGAAAAGGTAAAAGTCATTAGGGCTATGGCGGCTCCGACCTGTGTCAGAGAGTGCCGTTCGTTCATTGGTATGATTGGGTTTTACAGGAAAATGATTCCTAATTTCTCGCAGATGGCTGAACCAATCATAGCACTGACACGAAAGTATGCGAGATTCAGTTGGACAGAGGAATGCCAGAAAGCGTTTGATTTGATGAAGGAGACGTTAGCCGTAGCACCAGTGTTAGCCTATCCAGATACACGGCGTCCGTACATCCTTTACACGGATGCCAGCGACACATGCGTGGGGGCATGTCTCGCGCAAAAATGTGATGAGGATTCAGACATTTCCCCAGGCTCAAAGGTAGAAAGACCTATTTATTTTCTATCCCATAAACTTAGTACCAGCCAAAGAAAATGGTCAACAATAGAGAAAGAGGCTTTTGCGATCCATTATGCGCTTCAAAAGCTAAATCACTACTTGCATAATGCGGAGTTTGTAATCCGCACGGATCACATGCCTCTTAAGTATTTGCTTAATTCACCAATGCAGAATAAGAAGGTGCAGATGTGGGCCCTTGGCATTTCAGGATATAACTGTACTATTGAATATATCCCAGGTCCCCAAAATGTTTTGGCAGACTTACTATCCAGAATGCCGAGTGGTACTCACATGCCAGAGCATGAGGAAGAAGAAGAGTTAGCCAGAGAGGTCAATGACAATGCTTTTGTCATTGGAGTCATAAACTCCAACCATTTCACACCCAAGCAGTTTGCTAGTTGTACAATAAGGGCAGGGTGTGACGAGAAGCTGGAAAAAGTTGATCTTCCAGGGTTTGATATTATTGAGGAACAGGAGAAGGATTCTGAAATAGTGCGCTTAAAGGACTTATTGATTAGTGAACAAGGAACCATGACAGTCAATAGGAGATACATGCTGATAGAGGATGTTCTATATTTCTTGTCTCATCCTGATGATGAACCAGTAGCCAGATTGTATGTTCCGTCTCACTTGGTAGAGTACGTAGTCAGACAGTACCATGACGAAAATGGTCACTTAGGAATAGACAAGACGCATGACACAGTCAGCAGAAAGTATTACTGGCCTAACATGTACAAACAACTGTATGAATATGTTAGTGGGTGTGTCATCTGTCAGTCTAGAGTGTTACAAAAGAAAAGGGCCCCCGTACAGGAAATGGACATTCCTCCATACCCATTCGCTAAGTTGTCATTGGACTTGGCAGGTCCGTTTGACCGCTCCCTTAGCGGGAATCGCTATGTCATAGCATTCATCTGTCATCTGACAGGTTGGGTAGAGGCGTTCCCTGTACCAGATAAAACGCCGCAGTCAGTGGTACAGCTGCTCGTAGAAGAAATTCTACCCAGACATGGCTGTCCATTGCAGATAGTATCAGACAATGGATCTGAGAATGTGAATAGGGTTATGGCAGAAACGCTGGCAGAACTGAACATAGACCAGGTCACGACCAGTCTTTATCATCCACAGTCCAATGCTAAGGTCGAACGTTTTCACAGAACTTTTAACGACATTCTGTCCAAAAAGATACAAGAGGATTTTTCGACATGGGACGTGCATATTAACCAGGTACTAGCAGCTTATAGGGTTTGTGTTTCGGAAACTACGCAGGAATCTCCTTTATTTTTACTGTACGGTCGCGATCCAGTGCTACCGTTAGATAACATCCTTAGACCCCGAAGAAAATACGCTGGTGAAGATTTTCACAAGATAGCGCTTGAGCAGCAACACAAGGCCTTCACCCAGGTGTATCGGCGAATTAAGAAAGCACAGAAGAAGGGGGCTAAGTATGCTAATAGAGGTGTACAGCCTGTCGAGATTAAGGTCGGTGATCCAGTGTACCTTCGTAATCACCGTAGACACAATAAGTTAGACAGTAAGTGGAGGTCGCACTATAGAGTGGTGGAACAATTGTCGCCTGTCACATTCAGGGTACGACATCAACTAGATGGCACTGAGGTCAGTTCACATGCTGAACACTTGCGGATAGCCAAGATTAGCGAGTGGCCTATTCCAAAAGCCAGGGGGAGAACATTACGTAAAGCCACACAGGTTGTAGCTCCAGAATCATCCGATAGCGACAGTGACGATGCAGTAGGGCAAGAGAACGCACGAGACAGACTGACTAGGGGGTGCGAAAAGAGCGTGAGAATTCTTCATCCGAGGAGGACGTTCCGTTAATGGAGTTAAGAAAGCGCCTAAAGACAAGAGAGAAAAGATCTCTCTCAGCAGTAAACGTTAGTTGTAACAAGGGCACATCAGACAGTTCTGATGATGGGGAGATCGACGACAATCGTTCGATTCAGCCTAGTTTACAGACTAATGGGGTTAGGGAAATTCTTGAAGCTATACTGACTCTTCTGCCAAAGAAGGCTTCAAATTAGAAATGCGACTCTCAGACGGTATCTGAGAGAGGACTATTGTAATGTGTAAATCATGAAGCATGATTTGAGTTTTGTCAGAGACAGTGGTATAAGTCTCTGGTGATATCTCGTATGTTGCAGACAACAACAAGATGAAGTTTTTTTTTTTTTTTTTTTTTTTTAGTCTGATAGTATTGGGGCTAGCGCAGGGTTTAAATATTAATCACAATGTCGTATTTCAAAAACTTGATGAAGTTACCACTAGTAACTGGAGATTCAGGTCGGCCTGCGCCAGAATCAATGACGGCTCAGTATGACTTAGAATCCACAACAATAGCAGTAGACGCGCAACGTACGCGGTTCGCGCTCCTTACGGAAGCTGAACGTGAAGCTTGTTCCAAACCCTTGATAGGATTCTGTGCGATTCGAAGTGCAATATATCCTATGAACATTAATCAATTTTGTGTTACGGCGCTGTTTTTAAACAATTCAGACGTAATTGCAACACACTGCCAAACAAAGGTCAAGTTGGGTACAGTGTTACCTATGGCACGGTATATAATGGATGGGCTATGGGTCATTAGTAATCATAGTCCACTAAAGATGAGTATTAGTTGTCACGGTAAAGGGGTCACGTACCAACAAATCAACCCACCATTATCGCTAATCCGCCTCAATGAATCATGTACGGCTATTAGTGATAGATTGATGTTAACCCCTTACTACCAACAAGAAAGCCAGTATCAGGTGGAAGACAAATTGATAGGATGGATGGAAAACTATGCATTTTCCAATATAACGTTATGGAAACCATTTCATAGCGCTTTACCAGACTACGATCCCATCTCTTTGCCCAAAGAGTTAGATGAAATTAAGGAAATGCCAATGGATCATCTAATTGCTCGACTTCAGAGCATGCGATTCGTTAAGCCAAAACAAGAATGGGCGGTATGGAAACAGATCATCATTGGTTCTATCGTAGGGACAGTTGTAGTGATCAATAGTTGGGGTAAGGTGTATACGATATAAGAAAAAAAACTAGCGCATGGTTTGGCTCCATATTATCACGACTCAGGAAGGGTGAACGTGAGGTCACTGTGCCTACGTTGATTTCGGCGGCTGTGCAATCAGCAGACGTGAATGACGTCGCAAGAGCGAAGGACTCTACGCCGATGATGGAGGGAGGAGTGCAGTTACTCCCCGCCTCGAACGTTGTCAAGTTTTACCCGTCGTTGGGGTAACCAAGGATTAACGCTGTTGCGATCCAGGAAGGATCGTGAAGAATAACGAACACATGTGCAAAGACATAACTGAGTCGACGATTTTGATGTGAACATTTATTGGCGTGATTACGCCGGACAATAATAATTTTTAATAAGGAGTGATCGATTTAAATAAGCGGTCATTCCGAAAAATGATGTATTTTGTCGATAACATGTTTAATTGTTTGAAATGATTTTGTGGTCTGAATATTGTGTAATGAAAAAAAAAAAACGAATCTTGTGAATTAAGATTCCTTTTTTTTCGGGTAGGTTTGGGAGGAATGTTACACTATAAGTGTATACGACCAATATCACGGTTGGGTAATTTTATAATTTCCCTTGATATGAAAATAACGAGAATATAATTAGTACCACGGGCAGAGCACGGAGAGGGTTATGACACGGCCCACTTTGGCTACCACGGGCTCACGTGAAGTTGACAAGTGGCCGGCCCTACTAAGCTCGGACTAATGAATGATAATTTCGAGTGGAAATACATCAATCTCACTCTAGCGGTCCCAATGCGGGCAGTAGCGAACTGGGAGCTGAGACTAATGAATAAATAATAGGTTACTGGTCAGCTAAGATCAGAGGACGCTGGCCACCATAATAGATGTGGAATAATTAGGAGAGACAGTAATGGGTCCCTGGTCAGCTAAGATCAGAGGACGCTGGCCACCATAATAGATGTGAAATAATTAGGAGAGACAGTAATGGGTCCCTGGTCAGCTAAGATCAGAGGACGCTGGCCACCATAATAGATGTGGAATAATTATGAGAGACAGTAATGGGTTCCTTTGATAGCTAGGATCAGAGGACGCTGGCCACCATAATAGATGTGGAATAATTAGGAGAGACAGTAATGAGTTCCTTTGATAGCTAGGATCAGAGGACGCTGACCAGCATAATAGATGTGGAATAATTATGAGAGACAGTAATGGGTCCCTGGTCAGCTAGGATCAGAGGGCGCTATCCACCAGAGCAGATGGGGGATAGATTATGGGCGACAGTAATAGCTCCTTTGACAGATAGGGTCAGGGGACGCTGGCCACCATGATAGATGTGGAATAATATGGGTGACAGTAATAGCCCCTTTGACTGGTTGAGACAAAGGGGCGATGCCCTCGGCCAGAACGGGTATATATATTGGGGGTAAACACCAGAACGGGAGAGCTCACAACGAAGAAAACGAGATAGAGAGAGAGCTCGCACAATGACCAGAACGAGAGAGCTCACAACGAAGGGAACGAGATAGATAGAGAGTACACAACGAAGAGAGTGAGATAGATAGATAGAGGGAGCTGAGAAGCGAGAGACCGAGCTCCGGTATTTTCGCCATATTAGTATGCCATGCTAGTAGGTTGGTTGTGCCCAACCTATTAGACCCACGATGACCAAGAAATAAAAGACTCTTCTGGAAACACTCTTGTCTGGCTGCGTCTTCCATCTACAACACCTTGCGTGTGGCTGCGGTAGTGTAACATATCACATGCCAGTGACGTAGAAACCGGAGTGAGGGGATGCAACTGTAAGGATAGCCCGAGAGTATCCGCTGCTCCTCCCCCCCTACACACACACACACACACACACACACACACACACACACACACACACACACACACACACACACACACACACACACACACACACACACACACACACACCCACACCCAAATAGGTTTGGGAGAAAGAAAATCATTAAGATTTGATTTTCTCAGACTAGAATATTATCAACCGCCCCCACCCCCCACTTCTCTAACCCTCCCTCCCCGTTCACTTTTGGTGTAGTACTTATTATGGTCGATTTATCTCCACCGACTGAAACGAACAGCGCAGCATAAGATTATGTAGTGTCAGTCTTTCGGCACCACCCTTGAGAACAACCAGTTCAATGCCGCGAAAAAGTGAACTGCAAGATCCACATGTGGATTTATGCACCTTGCAGAAACCACTTTGTAGCATGCAGGTTTCCGCAGACGGCTGGAGATCTTTGACGACAGTTGAATTTACAATTTTGCCTGCGTCCGCTGGCAGTGAAGGGGTTAAATGTCATGGTTTTAGTTTGTCTTGCAGGGCACGTCTCCCAATGCTTAGACAAAGTGCTTATTACAAGATTACTGAAAACTGTGTGCTGGTCTGTGATTTGGGTCGTAACCGCTTTTAGCCGTAAGCTCCATGAACACAGACCACCACACAAGACAGATGTGCCAAATTGGCTGTGGCAAGCAAATGCACTTAGATCTTCCAGTCTTTCCTCCCGTAATCCCATGCTTTATTTTTATATCTCACACAGAAACGACCAATCACGACCAAGCGCGGTAAATAACGGTGGGCTATTTTCTACTTCTCTACCAATTGCCCGTGGACGTAACAGAAACAATTTGCATGAGCAAAACGTAACTCATTCGAGACGTGCCGCATCTGGATACGCGGCGAAAGCCGCGTATCTGAATGCGGTACGTCTCCAATGTGTTAATATTGGCCAGAGGCAACGGACTTCCAAAGCTCCAGCTTATATCCGCAAAACGCAGTGAGCCGCGTTTTGGAAACGAAGGAAGTATGGTTTGCCTGTGGGACTTCAACCCAAAACGAATGTACCAATACAAACGGCAGAAGGGTGGGTGATTTTGGTTGTAACCGCTTTTAGCCGTAAGCTCCAAGAACACAGACCATCACACAAGACAGATGTGCCAAATTGGCTGTGGCAAGCAAATGCACTTAGATCTTCCTGCCTTTCCTCCCGTAATCCCGTGCTTTATTTTTTTATATCTCACACAGAAACGACCAATCACGACCAAGCGCGGTAAATAACGGTGGGCTATTTTCTACTTCTCTACCAATTGCCCGTGAACGCAACAGAAACAATTCGCATGAGCAAAAAGTAACTCAGTCGAGACGTGCCGCATCTAGATACGCGGCGAAAGCCGCGTATCCGAATGCAGTACGTCTCCAATGTGTTAATAGTGGTCAGAGGCGACGGACTTTCAAAGCAACAGCTTATAACCGCATCCGCAAAACGCAGTGAGCGTCTTGGAAACGAAGGACGTATGGTTTGCATGTGGGACTTCAACCCAAAACGAATGTACCAATACAAACGGCAGAAAGGTGGATGATAATATGTGAGATTAATTCACGTACTGTAACGACAAACCCGTTTGGCAAATTGTAATGAAGACGATAGCAAATCCAACTTAACCCTTTGGCTGTCGGTTGCACTTTTTATCACGATGATTCCTGCAGCGCTAACCACAGCCAAAAGATTTAAGGTGTTTCGCGTATCTGAATTGGAAAAAATAATATGTTAGACAAAGTAATTTATATACAAGCTTTTCTTAAAAAATCATATATAAATGAGGAACCATGCGTTTGCCCTTTTTCAAAGCATAACATACCAACCCATCTGTACCTCCTTCCACTGCGCTGCGCGCAAGGTTTCTAAACAACGATATTCTACCGTCTGTATAAGGATACGTACATGAAGAGTGAACCACATGAATATTCACAGCTTTTATACTGGTCTGTCATTTTGCATCAGATAACAGTCACCCAGCTTTAATTTTTGCTGTAGATTCTAAATCTGAACATTCGGCATCAAAGGAAAAAAGGTCCTAATGATAATGATAGAAAAGATTGCAAGGTTTTGTCCTGATTGTGTCTTGCTTGTCTCGTCAGGGAGATAATCTCTCCATGTCTCTTGTCTTTTCGTGGAAACTTATCGAAGATGGAAGGTCTGACAATCTTCTGTGGTGAAAACGGACTCTAATAGGGCAAGCAAGAGGCAGAGAACAACACGAGGATGGTACAGCCGACTCGTCGCAGCGTTTAGCTCATTCGTGACGTGCCGCATCCGGACAAGCGGCTTCAGTCTATGCACTGTCCAACTAACGCTATGGAGACTGGCAAACTCGTGAAAGCGCTTATCAACACTGGCACCCCGCAGCTTTCCTTTCTACTACACTGCACATATCTGTCGCTTCCAGCACATCAAGATGTTTCCACAAAAACAAAAACCTTTCTCCTTGCCACGCTTACGCTTGTTTTCTGGTGTCGTTTTGTGTGTTTCGCAATAACGGACGAACAGACAAATCAAAAGCGTTAATTCAAGGGCGGTGCCTGATTAGAGCTTACATAGACACTTCCCTTGACATAAGCTATAATTTATCGCGATATACTGCGGAATCTGTTTAGAGCATCCACCTTTTTCTGCAAGGAGAAAGTGTTGGCCAAAAGGTGTCACCTGTCATTAAAGACTATCATTTAGGTGGCTACAGCCACCTAAATTATGGTCTTTAATGACAGGTGAACTCTCATAAAGGTTGTCGCTCAAAACGGGTTGTGCTGTAACAGAGCGTGAGTTCTGCCCTTCTAAGAAAATAGATCAGCACCATATCAAGCGATCTGCGATGTTCCATGAAATGTCACTGCCCATTGTTAGGTCCCAACCTCGAGGTTGGGACCCAACACCCATCCCTGAAAATGTGAAAGAATTAATACAATAATATATCGATAATATGACGTAACATGATTATTCCGTCATTTGCTGGTAGACCGTACATTTCGGGCATTTCCAGTCTGACACGTACATCGCGCTGTTTTCTGATAAAACAAAACACACACCCAAAAAAATGATCTCCTCGCCTACACATGTTTTTTCCCAAACAATTTCCGTAGCTTCTAGACGCCAAAGACAGCTTAACCCCTTCGCTGTCGAGAAAAGGGTGAACCCAATCCAAACTGCAAGAGATATATATCCTCATGAGCCCCCGCAGTGGCGGGGGCTCATGAGGATCTATGTCTCTTGATGACACCAGTTTGCATCCACGTTCTGGGGCTTTCTGGCGTTGAATGAACATAGAATTCAGAGGCATAATCTGCGTCAACTGCCAGTGAAGGAGTAAAGCTGTTCAAGCATGCTGTACGATGTTCAAGTTTGCTGTACCAAGTATCAAGAAATGAGCAGTACGATGCTTTTTTAAGTGTTCTATCAACACAGAATACATCGTACTTGCTCGCGCTCCGTTATCCCCAGCGAGTTTACAATGACGTATTTTTGTGTGGACCTTAACTCCTTCGAGACGTGCTGCATTCAGGTATCCGAACGCAGCACGTCTCGAATGTTTTAACTGAGCTTTGTCTATCACATCAGTCAGGATAGCTATTAACACAGAAAAACAGAAGCTTGTTGTGCGCGCCTACCGAAAGCGCAGAGCGGCGTTAGCTCGTCTATTTCCAGTCATGATGGCGTGTACAATATTCGGTGATAATTTGGCTGCAGGCGGTTTGTTTTAGTTACCTTGTCGGAAAAAACCCACTGTAAATATAATGTTCTGTCCTGTCTGGCACATTTGCGGAGAAAAACATGATTTTTGCACGCCAACGCTGTCCTTTGCACGTCAACCGTGCCTCGATTATTATATGTTATTATAATAATCACACATTAACAGCCTACAAGACTATGTTAGTGGTTAACTTGCATATAAGGAAAAAAGAACTGTGTGTGCCATGTCTACAGTCGTTTTGAAGTCCAGACAAAAAAAGGTGACTACCAAGCGTGCAAACTGCACATACGATCCAACAACGAAAGAAACGAGCTTAGAAAAGACAATTACAACGCAATTGTGTTGTGGTCGTCTTTTTAAAGCGTGTTTCTGTCTACCTAGGGGTTTTCTTAACAGTCGTTCTGTATTTCTAATAGACCGCTGTAGACTATTAGATGTTAACTCATTCGCGGCAAGCCGCATTCGGATGCGTGGCATAAGCTTCGCATCCGGATGCGGCTGGCTCGAATGAGATAACGTCTCCTGCCACTATAGTGATCGGGGACGGTAAACCGCTGTAGAGTTTCGCGCTTTATTAAAAGATTATGATGGAAAACCACGTGATCGCGTTCCTAAGTACCACTGGAGATTTCTCTTTTTTTTTTTTTTTTTTTGAGTAATGGTCGAGGCTGCTAGCACGGCGTGGAATGGCTTTTCAGTAGTGCTTCGGGGGTGTAATTTGGAGATCGACCGCTCTCCTAGGTCACACATCGTGCAGTCGTTTGTTTACTTGAAACTTCCGGAGTAGCGCTCTGCGCATGCACGCCAAACTACAGCGGTGTACTCTTCTGTGTATTTCTGTCGGCCTTTATTTTTGTCCACTGCCCCACGCCTCAACACAGGCTGCGACCTCATTCTGATGGACAGGTGGAGTCGGTATCGGTCAGCAAAAGGTATAGATTTTCATAATATCCCTGCGGACGCAAAAGGTACAGATTTTCATGAAAATCTACACCTTTTGCTTCCGCAAAGGGGCGTATGGAAATCTAAACCCGCCTGCTGCTGGTGAGAGAATCATCGCTGACACCACACAGGCTTATGCGAATATTATATGTCTCTCAGCTGCTGGCAAGGCTCGGGTCTATTTATAGGTTTTCATCACTGCTCCTCGAACTGTAGGAAAAAATATATGTCTCCTCTAAATCTTTTCGGCTTTGTGCCGAATATATCTGGCGTGCTTTGGCAGCTAAGTCCATTCACTGGACATAATCCCCACGAGAAAAGTCGTATTTATCTCCCCTCATTCCTGTTCTGTTTTGGGCTTGCAGGCTCAAGGTCGACGAAAACGCACAAAAAAGGTGAGACAATCAAGGATTCGCCTCCCACACAACAGCGTCGCGTTTACGCAGCGTATTTTGTATCGATAGGCTGCCGCAAACGTGGCTGAGCTAAGGGAAGGATGATCTCCAACCGCAATAGTCCATAAGCTAGGAAGGTGCACCCCCCACCCCAGTACTCAATAAGATGGGTTTCAAAGTGTTCCTTAGTATGTCCTGAGATGTTTAAGCCATGTTCCCCGAAAATCCTTAGGAACACACCAGAGATATAGCCGATGGCGCAAGGGTACCCCCATTCACGCTCTTCGCAGGTGCTAAAATGAGGTTGAGAAACATTTTCCTCTAAATAAATCAGAATTCATTCCAGAAGCCCAAATCAGGTAATATTATGTCAAGGCACACCTTCTGCATCCTCTGCAAAAAACAGAATGAAAAAATATTGAATTTCTGGCTCACAGTGAAGGTATTTGTGCACCCAGTAAACGACCATTTCCGCGAACTCGCAAAAAAAGAGAAAAATAATGTGTCAGATGCCTTCAGACATTTTCTATAGCACTGACAGTCCATTTGTAGGTTTACATCATTACAACAGGATGTCACAATTATTATAAACTTGACTAGGTGATGCTGTGATCACTGTGAGTGCCACAGTGGTTGATTTTGTATCCCTACCCCGAAGTTGTAAAAATACACAAAATTAATTAGAAAAAATTGCTCAAGTTATCCCATTTTATTTTGACCTCTCTTTACCTATTGAGTTTCAATAATGTGAGCATAAAGTGCAAGAAAATAAGGAAAGTCGGCATCCTTTACGGTATGTTCGTGGTGAATGATAGCTTTTTACCATTTAAAATTGCTGAATTGGGAAACGTACATTGTTTCTGATGCCCTCAAAAATTTTGTATACAACTGATAGGTCTTTTTTTTAGGTTTTATTGTTTAGGATAGAGTACCACAGTTACTCCCAACCTGATTTTATGATGCTGTGATGCATTTAGGGGCCACAGTGGCTGAATCTGCTGCCCTACCCCCATTTTACCTGTACGCAAAGGAACGAAAAATGATCATAACAATTGCTCCTCTGATTAAATATTTTTGTTGCCAGTTTTCTTAACAAAATATGTATATTGAGCATAAACATTTGTGATCATTTCATTAATTTCAATGTGACCCATCGATTTAATTGTAATTCTTTTTATTTAAGGCATGCTCAACAGGGGCTGCCGCTGAAGCTTCTATCGTCTGCACATTCAGCACTCTTGTCAAACTCGGGGAAGGTGTACCTCAGGGAGATGTTGTGTCTGATGCTGTTTTTGGTCTACATTAATGACATCAGTACATCAGTACCAAGGTTCGTCTTGAACATCCTCCATGCAGATGACTTTGCAGTGTGGAGCTCAGCAAAACATAAAGAAATAGCATCCTCCAGAATCCAGGATGCTGCCAATAGAGCCAGCAGCTGGACTGAAAGAGGCCACTCAAACTGAGCTAGACCATCTCTTTCAATCAGACGGAAGAGGTCACCTCAAAACTGGAGACCTTCCAGTACCAAAGACAGACAGGCCAACTTTACTGGCAACAAATAAATTACTGGATTCACGTGGAGGCATAAAGAAATAGCATCCTCCAGAACATAAAGAAATAGCATCCTCCAGAATCCAGGATGCTGACTATAGAGTCAGCAGCTGGACTGAAAGAGGCCACTCAGACTGAGCTAGACCATCTCTTTCAATCAGATGGAAGAGGTCACCTCAAAACTGGAGATCTTCCATTACCAAAGACAGACAGGCCAACTTTACTGGCAACAAATAAATTACTGGATTCACGTGGAGGCCTCACATTGAAACCATGGAAGCTAGAGCTGCAAAAAAGAAAGAGAGTCTCTGATGAAGAACTGGTGGGGACCACATTGGCGCAAATTACAGCATCCTGGCACAAGCAAAAACCTGCTCGGTCAGACCAGTTGTGCGGTACCAAGATACATCGACAACATGAAACACTGCCTGAAACCCAAAAAGCCAGGCTTGACAAGATGCAGAACATGGGTCATTCTCATGATGCAGTGACATTCTTGATCTTAGAGCCATCTGGAGCACCCCAATTTAGGAAATGGAGGACATTGGAGCCACTGGAATGCAGAACAGCACACACGATGAAGAGACTTACTAAACACCGACAGCATGGGAGACTACAGGAGCAGACCAAGAACCGTCAGAAATGCCCAATCTGAACTGCCAACTGAAGGTCCTGCAAAGAGCTAACACTGACGTCCTGGAACCAAGCCCAAAGATGTGTGAACAGCTCCCTTCAGATACCTGGACATCTCGAAAGAGCCTTCAAGACAACATAATGTTCCAGGACTCTTTGCCAAAGGTCGCGGCACTGCACAAAGCCATCTTGCTGGAGGTTGTGCACAAGCGCTACCCTCACAGCAGCTGTGATACCACACAAGATGCCGTGTTCAATGAAGGAAGTGGCGTGTACATCTGTTGTGCAGACCGCACTACTACCTCCTTCTCCTTACCAGCTAGCGGCAGCAGCTCCAACTATCGTACAGATCTGCAGGAAGCTTCAAGATAGACTGGATGCGCCTGTCCACAAAATAGTGCTGCAGTGGATTCCAGTGCATTCTGGACTAGCTGGGAATGGAGACACTACAACAACAAAGTGATTGGCAAAAGCAGAATGGCGGCTGCAGCCCGTGGGCAGATGACATCAACAAGCTGAACAGGGAGAGCAAGGCCACCATCTTTCATCTACACACTGATTATTCAGGACTGGGTCCATCCAGAAAAGCAGGAACGTTTCACAAACCCAAACTGAAGCCTGAAGCTTTACACACTTTAATCAGATCACTCTGTATCAGCAATTATTTGAAGCTTCCGTGCCTAATGCGTGAAGAGATACCAAAATAAAAGAACGCTTAGTGAATGGCGGACTTCGGTAGAAGCGTAAACAACCAATCAGAATGTTCGACATGCAGTCACTTTATGATCAGAGCTAAATATAGATCACTTGCAACAAGCGTCAGCATGATCGTTTGCAATGGGAATAGTCACAAATTGAGGGAGAAAAAAAAAAAAAGAAGTAGACAAAAGTTTGCCAGTACGTTGTCATTTTTTTTACAAACTTTCACAGACTTTAAGGAAAAAGGACTGAAATTGACAGACTTTCCAGGGCCCTCAAAAAGCCTTGCCATTTTTTTACAACTTTCACAAATGTTCACAGACCGTAAGGACCCTGCTGAACTCACCTCGTGAGACTGGGTCATGTGGAAACAGCCCTATGCGAATTTGGCGTAGAAAATCGGTCTCCTTAGCACATTCTCCAAACATGTCCATACAGAGAAGCGGTCTGCTGGCAGTTCTAACCAGAAGACACGCCCCTATACACCAAACTCTGAAAACATGCTGCCTAGCTCTTGACAGCTCACTTATTGGCAGCCAGAACAATATAATATTTAAAGACGGATATAAAAGAAATTGAACGTTGCAGAAGGTGGAAGTGGAGATCTCGTGGTCGACATGTGGAAACTAAGTATTTTTGATAACATTGTTTTGGCTATTAAGAACCATGAAACTTTATTACGCATATTCATATTTACACATTTCTAGATAAAAATAAATGAAAGGAAAAGGGGAGACCTTACTAGACCCGCCTTACGCTAGGTAAAATGTCACCTAAAAGACCAGCCAGTTAAAAATAGTTACAATTAAATTGATGGGTTACATTGAAATTAATGAAATGATCACAACTTTTTATGCTCAGTATGCATACTTTAAAAAAAAAACAACTGGCAACAAAAAATATTTAAACAGAGGACTATTACGTAAGCAATTTTTATGATTAGTTTGCGTTACTTTGCGTACTGGTAAAATGGGGGTAGGGCAGCAGATTCAGCCAATGTGGCCCCTAAATGCATCATAGCATCACAAAATCAGATTGGTAGTAACTGTGGTACTCTATCCTAACCAATAAAACCTAACAAAGACCTATCGGTAGTATACAAAATTTCTGAGGGCACCGGAAACAACGTACGTTTCCCAATTTGGCAATTTTAAATGGGAAAAAGCTATCATTCACCACGAATGTACCGTAAAGGATGCCGACTTTATTGAAACTTAATAGGTAAAGAAAGGTCAAAATGAAATGGAATAACTTTAGAAATTTTTTCTAATTAATTTTGTGTATTTTTACAACTTGGGGGTAGGGATACAAAATCAACCACTGTGGCACTCACAGTGATCACAGCATCACCTAGTCAAGTTTATAATAATTGTAACATCCTGTTTTAATAATGTAAGCCTGAAAATGGACTGCCAGCACTATAGAAAATGTCTGAAGGCATCTGACACATTATTTATGTCTTTTTTTGCGATTTCGCGGAAATGGTCGTTTGCTGGGTCCACAAATACCTTCACTGTGAGCCAGAGATTCAATAGTTTTTCATTCTGTTTTTTGCAGAGGCTGCAGAACGTGTGCTGTAACATAATATTGCCTGATTTGGGCTTCTGGAATGAATTCTGATTTATTTAGAGGAAAATGGTTCTCAACCTCATTTTAGCACCTGCAAAGAGTGTGAATGGGGGTACCCTTGCGCCATCGGCTATATCTCTGGTGTGTTCCTAAGGATTTTCGGGGAACATGGCTTAAACATCTCAGGACATACTAAGGAACACTTTGAAATCCATCTTATTGAGTACTGGGGGGGGGGGGGGGGTGCACGGTAGACCTTCCTAGCTTGTGGACTACAACAGACACCACCTACGCAACGCGTTGTCTTGGATTTCCCTTATTTTAATTGCACACGATTAAAAAAACAAACAAAGGCAATGATACAAAATAAAACCGACGGTTAACGTTAAGCACCACAAACAGGTCGCCGCAACTGAATCGGCCATGAGAGCATGGCATATCTCCTTCTCCAGCATTCAGAACAAACAGAGAAAAAGATTACTGCATTGATCACTTCTGATCAGAGCGAAATGGAATCTGCCTCATATAATAATAATAATAATAATGTACATTAACATAGCGCTTAACCTCCAAATGAATGGTGCTCTAAGCGTTTTACAAGATCTAAAATCACAGAACAAAACGTACAAGAAAGAAAACGCTATAATAATTGTTACAAAAACTAAAGTGACGCATATCAAAAGCTCACACTCACACATACACACACACCGTTACAAGAACGGTTACTGCTAAAGATTGCTAACGCACTGAAAATGCATCTAACTGTATGCATAAGAAAACAGATAGGTTTTGAGCAGTGAGTTAAAAGCAGACAGAGTTGGGGCATGTGTTACATGGGCTGGAAGGTCGTTCCAGGTGACTGGACCGAAATAAGAAAAGGCACGCTGGCCATGGCTAGACTTCTTTCGCCTAGGAACCCTGAAAATACGCGTGTCTGATGCTGAACGGAGGGATCTTGAAGGCGTGTAAATATGAACCAGGTCCGACAAATGTGGGGGAGCACAACCCGTAATAGCATTGTAACAAATGACAGAGACCTTGTGCACAATTCTTTGAGATACAGGCAGCCGGTGTAGGTCAACAAGTAAGGGTGTTATGTGCTCACGTTTCGGTACTCTGTAAATTAGTCGGGCAGAGCAGTTCATAACTCTTTGACGTTTATCAAGAAGATTCTGAGGAACACCAGCCAAAAGGGAATTTAAAAAATCACTGCGCGAAAGAACAAGGGAAGTAACAAGCGTTTTAGTTGCTTCGGTAGTGAGAAGGTGTCGAATTGAACTGATCTTTCTCAATTCAAAGAAGGAACATTGGCAAACCTTGTTGACATGCTCTCTCATGGTCAGCCTATTGTCAAAGATAACACCAAGATCATGGGCCGACTCGGAAAAGGGGATACTGTTTTGACCAACCCTGATCGAGTCTGGGCGATCAGTGGAGGTTGAACAAGAAAATCTTAAGGCCTCAGTTTTGCCACTATTCATTTGCAATTTGTTCTATGTGGTCAAGTTCTAAACGTCTGTGACACAGGACTCTAAAGACTGGAACATCTGACTAACATGTTTGCGTTGAGCACTGGCATACAGCTCTGTGTCATCAGCATAAAAATGGTGAGAAACAGAGTGACATTTGATGACACTAGATAAAGGCTGGGTATACAATGTGAAAAGGATTGGCCCCAAAACAGAGCCTTGGCGAACACCGTACACAAGCTCAGTGGGATCGGACTCTATTCCCAACACTGACACTACTTGCTTTCTTCCAAAGAGATAAGACTCCAAAAAGTGTAAAGCGGTATTCTTGATGCCAAAAACAGAGTCTAAACGTTGAATGAGAATCTGGTGATCTATCGTGTCAAAAGCAGCACTCAAATCAAGAAGGGCCAGAACAGAAACATTAACTTCATTACTGGCGGTGAGCAGGCCGTTCACGACACGAAGCAACGCTGTCTCCGTGCTGTGACCGGGGCGGTAGGCTGATTGAAAAACATGTCAGAGGTCATTACTTTTGATATGGTCGAATAACTGCGACAAAACTATTTTCTCTAGTAATTTTGAAAGAAATGTGAGGTTAGATACAGGTCTGTAATTTTTCAGATCATTTGGGTCAAGAGTGGGCTTCTTTAAAAGAGGTTTTACAATTGCAGTTTCGAAACATGCTGGGACAACATCCGTTCTAGCAGTTTCTTTAGGTTTACAATTTCTGGGACAGCTGGCACAATCTCTCCGCAACATTCAAGTAGAAGAGATGAGGGGACAGGGTCGAGGTCACACGTTTTAGGCGACATCTTAATCATGGTTTCATGCAAAAATTTCTCTGTTACAGGACAAAAACATGTCAGAGACAGACCTGAAAGAGAGGTCTCTGCAGATGGATCGTTTTTCATACTAGCATCGGCATATTTATCAATATTGTCACGGATGCTTTCGACTTTTTCACTAAAGTAATCTGAGAAAAGTTTTGGAAGAACTGGGGGTGGATGGGTGCTTGGAAGAACAACAGACCTGACCTTTCCCATAAGGCTGCTGGCAATGCAAAACAATTCTTTGCATGTACCAGCAGCAGCAACCTTAGAACAATAAAACACATTTTTTGCATGGTCTGTCAGACGCGTGACTTTGTGCTTCAACTGACTGAAAATCTGTTTATGCACCGTCAGTCCTGATTTAACTCATTCTACCCCAACACCGAAATCCTTAAATTTTGCCGTTGTCCTCTAAAGACTGCATTGCAGTGCAGGATACAGATCGACCATGATAGTTCAAGGGTGATGCCAGAATAGCTTGGTGTCTGGGGTAGAATGAGTTAAGCCAAAGTCATCTGTACCTTAATCATTTCACTGCCGAGAAAAAATGAACACGATGCAACTGCAACAGACATAGATACAAAGCCACTTGGTGAGACCAATTTGTATCCATGTTCCATGGACGGGTGCGACATTTGGTCGTTAAATGAACAGATTTCAGAAACAAAATACGCGTCAAATGGTAAGAAAAGAGGCGGGCTGCATTCTTATATGCGGCTTCATGCCGCGTATCCGGACGTGGCACATTTCAAATGAGTTAAAATGCAAAAATGAAATTTTTAACACAACTAAATACTCAGTTGTTTGATTGTGTTGTGCTGTATGAAACCCATCGCTACTTCATAAAATTCTTGTGACAAGTATCAGAATGACAGACAATGCAGTAAGCAAAATGCGATCGGGCCGAAACCGCGAGTTAGGCTAATTCGGCTAATTGATTTGGCTAATTCGATGAGTCTCTGAATAAGAAATCGTCATCCTGCACTCTGAAAAAATGACAGCTTGTCTATTTGTTATCCCTATATCTCCTTTGTCAATTATATCCCCCTTGTCTAACACTTACTTCAGACTAATTCTGCTTTATTTCTTTACTATCTTTCCCTGCCAGGGTCAAGCTATAAAAAAAGTGTCGGCTTTTTGTCTTTTGCCTCCACGAAGGTGATTTTGAAGACCATACACTTCGGCTGCCCTATGGAGGCAAAATAAATAATTCAGCGAGGTTATAATTGTAATATAATCCAAATGTTGCTTTTCATTAAAACAGACTTAACTGTTTGGCTGTCGGTAGCGCTATTTGTCGCGATGATTTCTACAGGAATCATCGCGACAAAAAGCGCTACCGACAGCCGATGGGTTAATGTCTTTTAACCTTAACGCGGCAGCAGGGTGCGAAGAACCGAAATTCGAGACCACCAACCAGCTATCAAACAGGCGCCCATCGTTTTACCCAGACCCCCAAGTCCCGGACTAGGAAAATGGTGATGGATTGGCTTTGACGGCTGAAGAATAGCATCTAACTAGCTTGGCGCATGTAGGCGCCACGCTAATTAGACACTACTTTTGACGAACGTCACGCTAACCAGGCACTATCATTGGGCTATCACACTCGATCCATTTTCCTCACCTTGTATGTCACGTTTAGCAGACGGCGGGTCCAAATTGTGTGCAGTCACGAACAGACGATTTCCGGAAAACAGATCAAAATAGATCTAAAATGGAAGTAGATCTAAACTGAACGTGTTCCGACGCAAACAACGGATTAAAAGCCCGGACAAGCATGCACCGGGCTTTTAATGCACGGTTTGCGTCGAAACGTTTTCAGTTTTGACCAACTTTCAATTTCCGAACAACTTCTATTGGCTGTGGGAGGGAATGGCCGGGGGTGTCATCTTATCCCTCTCCTGCGTGACAGTCATCCTCCTCCTCTAACTCCGAACGCCATCCAGCTGCAGGGGACACAGATTCTGAACGGTCCCACCCGCAGCAGGCTTGACCCTCACGCCGGAGCTAATCAAAGGTAGACATGAGTATGCTTTGTTTTAGGGTGTCCGTTCACTATTTTTTCAATGGATGCCATCTCGTATGATCTATCTGAATTCCGTGACTTAAAAAAACAAAAACACTTTACCCCTTGACTGCCGAGGAAAGGTGAGCACGACCCACCTGCAAGAGACATATCGTCAAATAAAGGTACCGCGTTTTTTTGTGGTACTAGTACTAGTCTATGGTTCGGTTTTCGACATACCCGGCGCGAAGCCATACAAATGCTGACCAACCTCAGTCTACAGCATCACCCTTGCGGAGCAGCCTTGCGGCGATCTATCTATACACGATGCCTGTGTACAGCGACTAATCCCGGCCCGTTATAGCCGCAGAACCCGAGGGTCAATGTCTTTTCGCGTGGAATAATTTTTTTCACTCACTGTCACTTCCCAGCGAGACCTCTTCCTTCTGCAAGGGGCACGGATCCTCATGAGCCCCTGCAAGGTGCAGGGGCTCATGAGGATCTATGACTCTTGCTGACACCGGAGCAGTCGAGCACACGATTCTGTATTTTTTTTTTCTAGGACAGGCAGCTCAGTGAGGTTTCAGTCATTCAAGAAGCTGTCACCGCTCCCACGCTTCAGGCAAACAAATGCTGAAAAGTTAGCTTCTGTCCAAATTGGCCATCTAGGCTTGCACATTTCATGCAAAACAGGAAAACTGCGAGAGAGAGAGAGAGAGAGAGAGAGAGAGAGAGAGAGAGAGAGAGAGAGAGAGAGAGAGAGAGAGAGAGAGAGAGAGAGAGAGAGAGAGGGAGGGAGGGAGAAAGGGGGAGAGAGAGAGAGAGAGAGAGAGAGAGAGAGAGAGAGAGAGAGAGAGAGAGAGAGAGAGAGATGGATGATGATGATGATGATGATGATGATGATGATGATGATGAAACTTATTTTTCAACGGCAGAAAGTTTTGACAGAAAACAAATCGTCATTTTACAAACTTGCCGTTGATAACATCTACAGCATAAAAAAGAGGAAACTAAACTTACAAACGTTTTATACAAGTTGTCGTTGTCCTGATAAAATTTCATAGGAAATAAAAATGTAATAATAATGATAATAATAATAATAATAATAATAATAATAATAATAATAATAATAATAAAAACAACGTAGTCTTCAAACTTATCTCTTTTCCACTGTAGTCCTCAGATGATGATTGTGAGTGTTTCATGCGTTTAGTTCTCAGTTGTAATGTACATATGGAGTTTCTGTTCGTCATTTTATTGTGTAGCATTTTATAGTTGACATGTACGGCGCCCAGCGCATTGTACCATGTAAAGGTGCCTTATAAATCCTCTTTATTAGTAGTATTATTATAATTTGAAGGTATTTATAAAATGAAATGACAACAAGAGGTCATTTGTCCCTTTACACAAGGCACAGCGTGTCCTCTTAAATTGCTGCCCCTTTCGATTGACAAGTCGTTTGGACATGTGTTTGAATAACCATACAATCGGCCAAAACAGTTCGATTACATCTGCACAGCAATTAAAATGGGGTGAAACAAACATCACCTCGGACTTGTGATAGAAATACATAAAACATCAAGTTATTGCAAAAAAAAAAAAATACACCTGCACTGATAAAAGTTGTCAAAACCAGGTTGTTCTGATAATGAGTGGACGGAGAGAGACGCGGCAAGGCGGAAAGGTTCACACAATGAGCAAATCGTTTATAGGCTGAAGTCGGCGTTAGCTGGCCCGCGCACGGCTGTGCTTGGGCCAGCTAAGGCCGACGTCAGCTCGAGGACGTTTTGCTAACCGGGTGGACACAGCAATAAGCAGGATTGAGGAAAACCAACGGAACTCCTCTGCAAATCCCGCGAATGACTGCCATTGAAGAGCTCACGTACTGAAGTCCTGGGGATAGTTGCGTGAGTGAGTTTAGTCCTGCGCCAGCCACTAAGCGAGGTGCTCCGCTTTAGTGGCTGGCGCAGGACTAAACTCACTCGTGCAACTGAGCCCCGTTTCCGGAAGCCAGACCGTCGCTCGTCACGTTTTGAACACAAGGCGAAAAAGTGCCACGTTGTGAGAGGCACATTGAATGCTGGTGCAGGGGCGGATCTCGTTCGTTAAACCGGGGTGGGGTGGGGTGGGGGGCTAGGGGGGGTGTCAATGGGTTCCGAAGCCCCCATTAACAACCCCCCCCCCCAAAAAAAAAAAAAAAAAAAAAAAAAAAAAGAAAAAAGAGAGGAAAACATGAATATGAAAGTCCTCTCACACGCTTACCGCGCCAACACCCCTCCCCCTCCCCCCTCTCCCCCCCCCCCCCCGCCCGTTTTTTTTATTCTTCGGCCAGTGGGAAGCAAGTGACCGCCCCGCCATCTGTCTGAGGTTAACCCATTACGCTCTGGGGCTGCTTTAAAAACAAAAGCTTATTGTCCTATGAAGATGCATTACAGATTAGGAGATAGATCAACCGCTTTAGTTCAAGGGTGTGCCCGAATAGCTTGGCGCCTCAGGCGCCAAGCAATTCTGGCACCACCCATGAACTATCATAGTCGAATTCATTTCCAGCAATGGGTGTATCAGGATGAAAAGGGTTATGGTCCCAAAACAGAAAGTTGGATCCCCCATCCCTCCCTCACGTCTCCCCTGGGGAGGTAGCTGATCCGCCCCTGTGATCTGTGATTCAAATCACAGCCGGACCAGCACACATCTGTGGACTTTGGTTTTTTAATTTGTCCAGAGAGGTAAACTATCTCAGATTTGACTGCACTGTGAACAAGGCCAGAAACATCCGGATTAGTGTTTTACTGAAAAAGTAGTCCCAGTGTGGTCAGACCATCTTCCAACTACGTCACTGCCAGTGAATGCAGATTGCGTTTTGGAAACCATTGTAAATTCAAAGATCCCCAGACGTCATACGAACGTGGATACAAAGTGGTTTCAGGAAGAGGCATAGATGCTCATGATATATGCCTTTTGCAGTTGGACTGTGTTCATCCTCATGATCTACGCATTTTGCAGTTGGACTGTGTTCAGTTCTCATCGGCAGTGAACGGGTTTAACCCATATCATTCGGAATACACCAGTGTGTGAAATAAGTGTGACTAAAATAGTTCAAGGGTAGTGCCAGAATAGCTTGGCGCCTCTAGGCGCCAAGCTATTCTGGCACCACCCTTGAACTAAAGCCATTGGTCTATATCCTTATCTGTAAGTACTGCAATGTAGCTTGCATATGGCAGTGTACAAATGTGAAGCTTTTCGCCTCAGTATGATATGGGTTAAACAGCCCCAGTGTGGTCAGACCCTGTTGTAATCTGCATTAGAACCACAGGGTTTTCCTGGAAAACTAATTTGATATACCCCCCCCCCCCCCCGAACCCCCCGCTTCGTCAATGTGTAGTCATCCACTTCCCACTGCACATCATTGGAGGAAAACCAACAACAACAAAAAACAACAACAAACAAACAAAATATCAACAGGTGTTCAGTTAATTTCTCTTGCAAAGAGGCACATGTCTTCATGAGCCCCGGCATTCGCCGGGGCTCATGAGGATCTGTGCCTCTTACTAAGAAGAATCAGCCGTGCATTCAGTTGTTTCGGGTTTCTCCAATCCAATCGTGGGCATTATTACAGTAAAAAAAACACGTTGCACACTGCTCTATTGCAGCATTAACTTGTCTTTTCCGCTCTTCCGGAAAAGCGAAACGGTTTAATATTAAACTGTGTCCTGGTCTGTGATTCTGGACCATACGGCTCTTGGCCCAAAAGATCCAAAATCACACACCAACACAGATTTGATCTATAAAAAAACTCAAATAGAATTTAAAGGAGCACATACATATGTTCATAAATACAGCATTAGGAACGTGGATTCTGGCTAACCAGTACCCTGAATATTGACACTACCTGTGAACTATTTTGGTCGATGCATCTGGCACACAGAAGACATGCTAATATTAACCCCATAACTGCTGAGAAAAACTAAACACTAGCCCTATGCGAGAGGCTGGTATAAATCCTCATGAGCCCCTGCAAATTTATCCTGCTGAAACCACTTTGTACCCATGTTTCTTTCAACACTGGGCATCTTTGACGTTGAATTTACTACACGATCTGCGTCCCATGGCAGTGAAGGAGTTAATCGATATCAAAATTATTTGTTATACGCGCTTTTCTCCATGGCAGCCTCAACATGCTCCTATAACATAACCGACGAAAGTTAATAAGGCTTCCAGCAGGCAATAAAGAACTCCAAATAGGATTTCTTGGTCTGCCCCACATTTGTTGAATCACACTGCAAACAATCCGTCTATCCTATTTCAAGTTCACAAACATATTCTGAAAGAATTTCCTGGGTCAGAATGAAAGACTTCCGCTTCTACATTTTACAGAGTGAACACTCAGGTAATATAAACAAAGTGGCGTGAAACACAATTAATTTAATTATCTGTGAATTAGTGAAAAATGTAAATGATGTGGTTTATGTTTTCCTTGCTTAGGAATGAATGAATAAATAAATAAACGAACGAACGAACAAACGAACGAACAAACGAACGAACGAACGAGCGAGCGAGCGAACGAACGGACGAAAGAAAGAACGAACGAACGAACGAGTCTTTTCACAAAAGCACAAACAGATTAATTAAGAACGCATGAACCTGCTAGCACGAAGACGAAACTAACACAATCGATAAAATAAGGAGGCAAGAACTTTCTTACTTGCGTTGGTGCTGTGGTTTTGGACAAAGTTTAAAAAAAAAAAACAACAACCAATCAATTAACAAGGCAAGAAACGGTGCCCGGATGTCTCTAACTGGGCAGCAGCCTTCAGACAAGTCGTGCAGCGCATGCTGAACACGCAAAAACACGATCGGGCTCTGGACTGCATCCGTTTTCGCTGCCACCTTGCCAGCTGTGGGAGATGGATCGACCGAGACAGCTCAATGGTCGTGACGAATCAGCTTGGCGCCCCTTCAGGCACCAAGCTGATCCGGCATCACCATTGAGCTGTCTCGGTCGATCGATTATTCCTCCGTCTGGACCCATATTGGGAGATGGTTCTAGAAACCTCAGGTTTTGTATCTGGAAGTTGTATTTTTTTACATGGAAATGCGGTCGTTGCCAAGAAAGACTTCTCGGTCCCTGAGGATTTCCTCCGTCTTAACGACATATATCTAAATACCGTTTGACTCTCCCAGCAAGGGGCAGGTCGAGATTCTGATTTATTCTCCGCAGGGAGCAGAAATCATGACTGAGTATCCTCAGCCGCCTCCAGTGTTTCACGTGGAAGTGTGTCTGTTATATATGGGTATTGTAACTGTCCGTGACCTGTCCCAAAGAAGAGGAACAGATCTCATAATTTATGTCCATGTAGTCTACACCCGGGAGAGCCCGGGACAGAGACTCTTGGAGATCCTTTGTAGGCGGCCTATGCCCCAGTAGGGGTGCAAGGCATAAGTAAGTAAGTAAGTAAGTCTACACCCGCACATGAAGGTATGTGCCTCGCGCTGGGAAGACCGAGGAACTGCGACGGAAGTTGGAAACTGAGGAATTACAATGGGAGTTCAGAGAAAGGACATTCCAATGTTTTCATACAAGATAAATTTAAGACGCATTTGAATGCAGTTTCGGATCGTCGGTGAAGTCTACGGGTGAGACGCGCATGCACAATGACCCATTCAGCCCTGACGCACTGCAGCAGGAGATGGGTCGACCATGATAATTCAAGGGTAGTGCCAGATTAGCTTGGCGCCTGTCGGCGCCAAGCTAATCTGGCACTACCCTTGAATTGTCATGGTCGATCCATCTCCTGCAACAGGTGCATAGTCGTTAGATGACGCCTCCCAAATTTGGGAAATACGCGCGTCGGGCTGAACGAGTTAACATATTTACAACACAGACTGGAGACAGACATCTGACACCGACATTTTACACATGCCTTTTTTTCTCTCTCGTTAACCCCTTCATTGTCAATGGACGAAGCAGAGTGTGTTTCTGAAATCTTTGTTATTTCAGCCCCTAAGGAGCCCCGGTCGTCCAAGGAACTTGCATACTCACAAAGTGGCGTCAACAAGAGGCATAGATCCTCATGAGCCCCCGCGACTGCGGGGGCTCATGAGGATCTATGCCTCTTGCAGTTCACATCTTGTCAGCAGCAAAAGGGGCTAATGTGAGTATATTGGATTCATCGTGTCCTTGTTCGCCTCTGTATACTTGCCCGCTGTTCGAAATTTTGTTTTTATTCTGTCCACGGGATTGCTTGAAAACGCTTCAATCGATATTTATGTCACATCCATAGAGTTGTTGGTTCTAACTATAAATATTCAGGATGAAAAAAAAGTTATCTTCAACTGTAGCATCTTTCTCTTCTACCTATAAACACCCCGAATGCATAATTCCTTTTCATTTTGTAGGAATAACCTTTCGTCTTTTTGAAACGCAGTACTTCAAGTGGCACGGAAGAATTCATATTGCAAGTCCATCTCACAGCCGGCCTCAAGGGAAACGCGTTTCTATACAAAAATAGTGGAGATTGATATTGCTGCCACGTCTGTATTTGTGAAAAGCAATACTTTCACTGCCATACAATGAAAATCTCGCTTTTCACAAAAATGGACTTACCGTCTATCCCCTTCACAGCCATAATAGGCTGTGCGTCGATATACAACGTGAGAAAACCCTTGGAGCAGAAGACATCAATGCGGCACAGCCGTGCGCGGGCCCACTGCGGCCGACGACGGCCCTAGGATCTCTTGCTTACTGCGTTCTGGACCCGAGCTTGTTGTCCATCTGATCTTTTTCTTGTTTATTCATAAGAGGAAGCATTACCACTGACATGCCCGTGATAAACTTCTCTCGTCATGCCCTGTCCTAGCCTATTGCGTATGCCGTGTGTACAGTCGCGTGTCAAACTCAAAACAACAATCGCACTTGACGAACGTCTGAACAGATCTTCCGTCAGCAAGAGGCACAGGTTCTCGCGAGTCCCCACGGCATGCAGGGGCTTATGAGAATCTATGCCTCTTGCACATGGATGGGGCAGGGCCGATGGGCTGTGTATAAATGGTTATCCTTGGAAATTGCCAAGAAACGGAATCTCAGGCACCGATTCCCTCGACTTATCCCTCAGGACCATAGTCCATGAATAGGCATGAGGATCCGGCCTTCCGATTGGCTCATAAATATGTCCGGCCAATAAAAAGAAACATCCCTCGGCTTAGAAAGTGACGGAATGGTGGCACGGTCCTTGTGTCAGCTCTGGGCGTCGTTATTACTTTTTTCCAAGTCGCAGGAGACGAATCGACCAAGACAGCTGAAGGACAGTGCCTGATTACGAATCCCCGCAGATGCGCGGGCTCGTGAGGATCTATGGCACTTGTGCAGAAACTTGTTTGTATCCATGTTCCTTTGACGGTTGGGGATCTTTGACGTTGGATTTGCAGTAAAGGATTGGTTGTACATTGCTTAACGTCCCGTCAGCAACAAGACTTTCTCAGGACGTGCCTGCACTGCTTGTGAAAAAAAAAAAAAAAAACTAAACAGAACATTGAATGTTTGTCGCCAGCCGGTCTAATACGCTAAATAAACCTAAGACCATTTAGCAACACACATCCAATATCAAGAGCTACAGGGAGCGCAGACAGTAGGGAGAGTTTAAAAAAGAAAAATACAGGTGAATGGGCCAAGGGTAGACAAAAACACATGCCTCCTGAATAGAGGGGAAAACGCACCCTGTGGGGCTGACCAGGGTGACCCTGGGAACTAAAACGTAGTTAACCCCACCCAAGTCCCCCAGGGCAGACCCGGGTGGGGTGCAGTAAAGGAGTGAACTTGACGACCCATGATGATGATCTTTAACTCATTCAACCCTGACGCATTACAGCAGGAGATGGGTCGACCATGATAATTCAAGGGTAGTGCCAGATTAGCTTGGCACCCGACAGGCGCCAAGCTAATCTGGCACTGCCCTTGAATTTTCATGGTCGATCAATCTCCTGCAACAGGTGCATAGTCGTTAGATGACGCCTCCAAAATTTGGGAAATACGTGCGCCGGGCTGAATGAGTTAAATCATTTTCAGATCCAACCAGCATTTCATCTGTTAAAAATTAAGAGAACAAACAAACAAATGTTCACGGATTAGCTTACCAGTCTAGACCATTTTCAGATAAACTAGGACATTAGAGAATTAAAGACTCGATTTTTCGAAAAACATCACTTTCATTTCAAGAACTGAACAAAAACTTTTTATTTTTTAATAAAGTAGGCGAAGGCTTCATTTTTGTTTTAAAAATCGCTTCACAGCAAATTTTATAAAATAGGCCTTTCTTATGACCCACTTCCTTCATAATCCTCTGTGTGTGTGTGTGCGTGTGTGTGCGTGCGTGCGTGCGTGGGCGTGCGTGTGTGTGTGCGTGCTTGCGTGCGTGCGTGCGTGCGTGTGTGCGTGCGTGTGTGTGTGTGTGTGTGTGTGTGTGTGTGTGTGTGTGTGTGTGTGTGTGTGTGTGTGTGTGTGTGTGTGTGTGTTGTGGTTTCTTGCATTCTGCTTTATTGGAAAATCTCTGCAAACAGCAAACATCATAGATTCCCTGCGACGCACCACAAATTACAGACATTTACTTCATATTTTCCTGAGGCTTTTTTCATCCCTTTTTTATTATCACAGTACAGTATGCAAACGTGATTTTAAATTTTGATCTTTTACAAAATGAATTAATCGCAAGATACGGCAACACCAGACATACCGCGGGCTCTTCTCCCTCATATTAAAAGAATTACCAGGTTTTTTTCCCCTCCATCACCGTTACATGTTATTGAAAAAGCAATCAGAGAAGTTGCCTGCAGTGCCAGGAGCCGACACAATCTTTACAGTAAGCTCTTCCTTTCTCAAACCTTAATCGTCACACCGAAATGGCCGGCGGTGTTCATGTAAGTGCAGCAGCAACACCCCCCCCCCCCCCGTCACCCCACTAACCCCCTCCCCCCAACCCCCCCTCCCCCCCCACACACACTCTCCCTTTCCTTAGACCTTCATCCACGCCATCAAACCGCGCAATCTTGAGGACAGTACCCGTCCTCATGAACCTTCACTCATGAAGCAACAGCAGGCCGGCCGATCAGATAGTTCAAAGGTTATGCCTAAATATCTTGGCGCCTCCTTCTCTTCTGCATCTGGGTCCAGTTGCATGAGCGAGCTTATTCCTACATCAGCCACTAAACAAGGTGCGCCGCTATAGCGGCGCACCTTGCTTAGTGGCTGGTGCATGACTAAGCTCACTCATGCAACTGACCCCTGGTTCTTACTCGTTTTAAGACACTTCTCAAATCCACGTACCATCTGCATGAGTTGGCTTACGTCCTGCTCACGCAACCAAGGCGGTCTCTACAGGCGTGGGCTCATGCAACTGGCCCCAGGAGAGTTGGTCTTAGCGCTGAATGAGATATGACCTTTATTGCGCAGGTAAGAATTTCGACGTTTGCGACATGTTGCAAGGGGACTGCAGCGCCACCATAGCAGGAGTTGTCGCAGCGCGTTGCTGCTAACCCTGGTGACAAGCCGCGTCACGTGGGGGAATAATCGTTTGACGAAAGAATGTTGCAAGTGACAATTCTTACACGTGTGAAAATCTGCCCACGTAAGGGCAAAACACACTAAGTCCATTTATGTGAAAACGAAATTTTCAATGATTGTAATGGAAATGGACTTGGTGTCAATAGACAGCCTTCAATAAAGGGTGCTTCCAGACAGAAACGTGCCAGTGGCGTTGAAGGTATTGATGACTGCAATGCACAGACACTTCCCACGTCCTGCAGCATCTGCACTGGCAGTCTCCCTCAATTCGCTACCGCTTTCAGAGGTAGCGAATCGAGGGGGACAACCAGTGTGCGCAGCCTCATGGCAACTTACGGTCTGTACTCTGCGAGAAACAGAGACCCTCGAGTTTCCCAGCAGACAGCAAGGGCTCGTTGGGATAGATCTATGCCTTTCGCCACCCAACTTTATTCACATCGGGTCTTCTTTCAAGAGAGGCGGTCACCTATGGTTTCAGTCGGAAGGACTCGCTAAAAACGAACTTGCTATCTCACAGACTTAAGGCTGTCTCGTGCATTCAAACACAAACGCGCACAATAGGCCAAAGATCATCGCCCCGACGTTGGCCCGATGACCTTTTGCGTACTGGTGATGGGTCCTCATTTAACCTCATACAAGCCATGGAGGTTCATGAACATCTGGGCAGAGTGCGGCAGATGTAAGGTTCCCGCTTGCTGTTGTGGTTCTGAGGTGTCAGTGCATTCGCTCATTTTCTCCATACTGGGATTTCATTGCTGATTGAATGTGTCCCCTGCAGGTTTCTAATCACAGTTGGGACTTAAACTGAAACTAGATAAAGTTTGAAACTAGATAGAGTTTGAGATGTACAGCCCTTGGGGATACATTCTATATTTTGGTCTGGATTGTTTAATCTATATTCTGCCTTGAAACTGACCTCAGATGAAAGTTTCTTTGAATACCACCAAAGAGCGTATCCATATAATATAGGGTCCTTCAAACCATGCGTTCGAGTGTCTAAGCATAGTCCCTTCACTGTCGAGAAAACATGACGGCGAATGCGGGGGCTCATGAGGATCTATGCCTCTTGCTGATACCAGTTTATATCCATGTCCACTGGACGTTTGTGGCTTTCAGGGTGTGAGGCAACAAAGAGTTCAGAAACAAGATATGCATCTTTCGGCAGGGAAGGGGTTGAATCCAGAAACTCACTCATCACTGACACACGAGAATAAGACTGGATGACTCAGTTCAAAGGTAATGCCAGATAGCTTGGCGCCCAGTCGATCGGTAGTTCAAGAGTGGTGCCAGAATAGGTTGGCCCCAAGCTATTTCGACTGGCACCACCCTTAACCTATCAAGGTCGATTTATCACCTGAACTTTAATGTAGGCTTCAGACGGCAACTTCCTAATTGAATTTCGACGTTAGGGTTTAATGGTCTGCTAACTGTGCTTAAAAAGAGTTTGTTTGTTGTTGTTGTTTGTTCATATACACGGCTTGTTCTTTTTGAGACTAAATCCAATATTCAGCGTAATTTTACTTTATCCATAAGTCAGTACGTTGCTACTTGTTGCATTCGAATAATAATAATAATAATAATAATAATAATAATAATAATAATAATAATAATAATAATGTGATAATGTGCTAATACAACCACCAGGGGTAGGTTAAGCGTTAAGTATCCTCAACAAATGCGCGACGCGCATATTACAACTCTTTTCGAGCCGACCTTAATGTTGTCTTATCGACCGTACTATTACACAGCGAAGAACATGTCTGTCATGCTAATCATGTCATGCACTGTTGCAAGCGCTGTTTGTAAAACCTCAGAAACATACTCATTTACAAAAAGCATAGATCCTGACGAGCCCCCTCAACTGCGGGGGCTCCTGAGGATCCATGCCTCTTCCTGACCACATTTTCATCCGAGGAATTTCATCTAAATAACTATTTTGGGGGGATGAAAACGGCAAAAGAATATAGTAATGCAGAATGGCTTTCCACATTTGAGCTCTGACGTAAGCGAGCAGTGGAAAAAACTTTGACAGGAATTCAATACGGAAAGAAGAAATAATGCCAGACAGCCGTGTAATGGCGCAAAAATCAGAAGCCTGAAGAGGCCATGGCTAAAGAGACCAGTGAAATGCACAACAAAACAAGCCAATATAATTTCTTTTTACCTTCAGCGCCCAGACGCACAAACAAAACGAGTCAATACAAATATTGTTGTTTGTACTTTCAAGCGTCAAGCATGATAAACGTTTTATGACGTTTATGGCCAATACGTGATCGCTGCTAAACACAAGTCAAGTATGAGTATACGTATCAACCAGAGGAGTAGTCAACCACGATAACCCCTTTACTGTCGAGAGGAACTGACCACGATCCAACTGCAAGAGACAAAGATCCTCGTGAGTACCCCGTAGCTGCGGGGGCTCATGAGGATCTATGCCTCTGGCTGATACCACTTTATGTTCACTTCCTAAGACATCTTTTTGCGCCTCTAGGCGTGGCGTTGGAATTAAAAATACAGATTTAAGAAACACAATCTGCGACCAGTGGCAGTAAAGCGGTTAATTTGGCCACTCTCATCTGTCGCTACATTCTTGATTTACGTTACGGAGCAGTTTATTGACTTGAATTAACCCATTCTTCTTTAACCCATTCACTTATCTAGCTGCAAGAGGTATAGATCCTCATGAGCCCCCGCAGTTGCGGGGGCTCATGAGGATCTATGCCTCTTGATGAAACCAATTTCCTTCCATTGTTCCTTTGACGAATATACGATTTCAAAAACACGATCTCATGCGTCCGCCGGGGGCGGTAGAGTTAAGACGCCACAGCGGGAGATGGCGCGACAAAAAAAGGTCCTCGTTCTGATGTCGATCAGAGTTGGCCTCGTGCCGAGGTCGGGCCGAAGAACCTTGTTCCCTAGGGAACAATCATACGACCAAATCAACACACAATATTGGACGTGGCACTGTGTCGCTGTGGCTCCGACATAAATAATATTAACATCAGCGGATGTGCGCCTTACCACACGATATTTTCAACTAGTTTCTGGAATAATCTTGAAAACAATGCACTCGCGTTGTTTTTGTCGTAACGATTTTACTTTGCAATGAAACCGCTAACATTTCATAGCATATATACAAAAACGCTGTGTTAATGTTAACTCCCTCGACTGCCGAGAAGAAGCAAACACGAACCAACTGCAAGACACATGGATCATCGTGAGCCCCCGCAGTTGCGGGGGTTCATGATGATCTATGCTTCTTGCTGACACGACTTTGTACGCAAACGTTTCTTGTACGGCTTGAGCTCTTTGGTGTTCAATTCACAAATAATGCAAATATAAAATTAGCTTTCGCTGGCAGTGAAGGTGTTAAATGAAAAAAAAAGATGTTCGAAGACGGCAGATCAGGTTCCTCTGCTTCATTATTCTTCGTCCTTTCATGGTGTCAAGCTATTAAAGATGATGAGTGCACCGAACGACTCTCAACAACCAACGAGAGCGAAGTCAGCTTGTGCCATTTTAATACGCAAAGCCAACGCTCCAGACATCCCCAAAAGGCATAGATTCCTATGAGTCACTCCCACCCCCCCCCCACCCCCCCCCCCCCCCCCCCCGACAGGGGGGGCGTTCATGAGGATCTATACCTCTTGGAGATGTTTGGAGCATTATCTATGCTTACAGTACGACTAGCTGGTTATCGGCCACGACCTCACTCTCGTTCGTTGTTGGCAGTCGCTCGGCATGAACGTAACCTGTATAAATGAGTGGCTATTGACAGTTTTCCAAGCGCCAACCGTCCTCCTCTATTCCATACGTGCAGGGGCGACGGACGACGACGATAACTCCCAGAGTAGTGCTGGATTGGCTTTGGCGCTTTGAAGCACAACACTTTTTTTTTTTTTATCAACTTCTTCTGTTCCACCTGTACCAAATGACAGTACAGCGATACCGCGGCTTAACCTCCTCATTGTCAAAGAACCCCAAACCTTCCACGCAACATGGATACAAACCGGTGTCAGCAAGAGGCGTCGATCTTCATGAGTAAATGCGGGAACTAATGAGGATCTACGACTCTTACAGTTGGTTTGTGTTCAACTTCTCTCGGCATTTTGTTTTAAAGGCCAAAGCATATATAAAGACAAATAGTAAATACGTTCCAGAATTGTTTGCCCTGCATTTTTAACGGCTGGCATTGACCTCTAAGTTCTACGCTCCGTAACGTTCGTTTGTAAGCAACCAGCCTTGATGTGCAACAACCACGACAAAATCGACCATGATAGTTCAAGTGTGGTGTCAGAATAGCTTTGAGACTCCACCGTCTCCTGAGCTGAAGACTAACGTACTGCAGATCCTAGTGAATTTCCACCCCCGTTCCGGCGCATACTGTTGACTGCTTTTGTGTTGACCAGAGAGCCGTACGTGTCCCGCATACTTTGTGACCAGGCTTCCGGTAGCCGGAACTAAGAACCTCTCCTATCGGCAAAAGGCACCACAGGGCTCGGTTGCACGAGTTAGCTTTGTCTTGAGTAAGCCTCTTATATACCAGAGCACCTTGCTTAGTGGATTGCGCAGGACCAAGCTCACACATGCCAACTAAGCCCAGATCCTTACTAGGCCCTGCCGACAGGCGAAGACTTGCAAGGTTTTTAATATGCGACCATTCTGTACGTCTAGCTAAGCCGAAGCCAAAAGACAGTGTCCACTTTTGTGAAAAGCGAGTTTTTTATTTTCGATGAAAATTTCGCTTTTAGACTTACTGTCTTTTGCCCTCGGCCTACGGCAGCATAGGCTATGCGATTTAAAAAAAAAATCGCAGCATAGTGCTTCTCTGAATTACAAGAGGTCACAACAATTAACTCATTCGAGACGTGCCGACTCCGGCTTAAAGCCGCATATCCGGAGGCGGCACGTCTCGAATAAGTTAATGTTTAAAACAATCGTATTTTGACCGCATATATACTTATACACTGCGGGTTTCAGGAGATATGAAGATCTATATGCCACCGGCAGACAGAGTGATCATACGATTTCCCGCTAGCCGATATCAATATTTAAGTCCATTTACATAGACGTTGTTGAGAGGAGAGAACCGCAACCATCTGCTATTGTCTGTTCACCGTGCAGCCAGGTGACTTCGTTGGAGTTTAACCCCTTCACTCCCGAGAAAAATAAGTTGAACATAACCCAATCGCAAGAGATACAGATCCGTATCAGCCCTCGCAGTTGCGGGGGCTCAGGGCGATCTCTGCCTCATGCTGACACCACTTTGTATCCATGTTCCCTGGACAGCTGCGGCTATTTGGCGTCGAAATAACGAAGATTTTAGACACACAATCTACGTCCTCTGGCAGTGAAAAGGGATGTCCACTCGACAAGCGTGATTGCAGATGGCCCTATGGGGCAGGGACAGCTATTGCCTCTGGAGTACGACCTGAACGCCTATCAATTTGCGCGCACTGCAACTGTGCCACTTTGATTTTACCAAAGACCTTTCAGCGGAAATGCCATTGAACAAGTCCGCCATGAGGAAACCCGCGAGACCTTGTAGGGCGCGGTACACGTGCGGATCTAACTATATAAATGCCTCATCTCCGCAAGTGAAGGCCCCGTTTACATCTGCGTCCTCAAATGCAAATGGAATCCATTTTCCATCGTAGTTCCCGTCTTTGGGTCTGCTGGCACAGTGCCCAGTTGCATAAGCGAGCTTAGTCCTGCGCCAGCCACTACGCAAGGTGCTCCGCTTTATAGCGGAGCACCTTGCGTAGTGGCTGGCGCAGGACTAAGCTCACTCATTCAACTGACCTAGGACTGTTTCCGGCGTGAACGCCTTGCGGTCTTGTGGGAGACAAACAATAGAACACTCCCACAACAAAGCAGATTCGCTTACTTCAACTCCTTATGACTCAGTCTCAGGATGTCACTGTGACCGACACATTCTCATCGACCCCTGCCAACGCAAGGACACATAAGAATCTTCGCCTCCAGAAGACCGGAGGGGCATGCTGATGGACGGGTCGAGTGTGGTGGTAGGCATACAATAGAACGTCCAACATCAAAGCAGTCAGATGCGTGCTGATAGAACCAAATTATACACAATTAAAACAGTCTGCTACGCACGCCTGCACGAGTGGTGGGCAACGGATGAACACTGATAAAGCTCAAGAAGCGGCATTTTCTTTTTTATTTTTTTTTATATAAAGTTTGTCGCGTTAAAAGGTTGATAAGGATAGTTCGAGGGTTGTGTATTATGTGTAGCCTACAGTCTTGACGTCTATGTTATTTCACTTTCTTTTTGTTTTAACCTGTCCCTCCTAAACACAGTCACGTAAATGAAAACATCCCAAGTAGACTTTTTTTCAAGTCAGAACAGAAAACTTTAAAGTTCTACTACGCGTAAATCTGAAGGCAAATTTCAGGACACTTTGTGTTTGTACGCTTGTCGACAAACCCAGTGAACTTTTACGGCAGTTTGGACACGCAGTAAACACACACGCGTCTGGAAACGTGTTTATTCTGCGCAGCAGTTATAGTGCGCCAATCTAATTTTAGCTGTTGCATGTAGCTTTGTACTTATTGAAGGGAGCGGAGTCATTGTCAAATTACATGTACTTTACATTAAGACGACGTGCGTTGAACTGGATTTTCCCGTGTCTAAATGAAAGATAGCTAGCGTTTTAGCTGTGCAACCATCTGTTGCAAAAGAGTTTAAGCTCCATCAGGCATCGTCTCACACCAGAAGCCACTAAAACACTGGTCTGCTCCTTTGTCTTGTCCCGACTCGATTACGTCAATGCACTCCTGTGTGGCTGTCCTCAGTACCTTCTGGATCGGCTCCAGAGGGTGCAGAACTCAGCAGCACGGCTTGTTGTCAAGCTAAAGACCACATCACACCCATCCTGCGTTCACTCCATTGGTTACCTATCACATCTAGAGTACAAGACAAAGTTCTGTCCATCTGTCATACCTGTCTGTCTCCTGCCACTGGCCCTGTCTATCTTTCTGAGCTTCTTCATTTGTACACACCTTCAAGACAGCACTGTTCCTCAGCAGACATTAAACTATTACGCTTTCCGACTGTGAGAACTAAGTCTTTTGGCGAGAGGTCTTTCTCATACCAAGGACCATTTCTTTGGAATAAACTCCCACAGTCCCTCAGATATGTTGAATCAGCCAATAGTTTCCGGCAGTCTTTAAAGACGCATTTATTCCTTTAAACGTGCATTTATCGTTATAATTCTTCTTTTTGTCAACATTTCGTTGTCGGTGAGGGCTGTCTGGTGTGTCCGTTGTTGGTTTTATGGTACACGTGTGTCTTTTTGTGTGTGAACATTTTTTGTTGGTGTTTTCGTTTTGTTATTCTTTTTCTTTTTTTTGGATATCATGTTGCGTGAGTGTGTATGTTAGGGACTATATATGTGTTGTAGGTGTATGTATGTTAGTATGGCATTTGTACGGCACATAGAGCTTTTCTATCGAAAGTATAGGAGCCTTAGAAATATACATTATTATTACTATTATTATTATTATTATTATTATTATTAACATTCACACACAATCGTCATATGATTTGTTCTGCTGTTGACTCCCTTTTGTCTGTAAATTCCTCCCAATTCCGAGTGGTAAATAATTATACTAGAAATTATACTATATTTAATAATTATACTATATATTATAATCACACACGCACACACACACACACACACACACACACACACACACACACACACACACACACACACACACACACACACACACACACAAACTCACACACGCGCACGCACTCACGCGCGCAAGTAAGCACGCACACACACACACGTACGTTAAACCTCAGTATTCCCAATCAACACGCACTGTAAAATAATAATGAAGAGAAAGGACCCACTAACAAGGAGACAAAATAAGGTTTCTCCGGTCTGCAGCATATGTACCTCATTAACCACCATTGACTTTTCACTTCTCTTCCACATTGGTTGCCATGTAAATCACAGCCTTTCTACCTTTTCAATCATATGAAACCCTTGATGACCAATTATGTTTCAGATACACATGGTTCAAAAACAGAGCCACTTATCTTTTCGAGCAAGAGACATAGATCTTCGTGAGCCCGCGCAATTGCGGGGGCTCATGAAGATCTATGCCTCTTGCACAAGGCGCCAGTACGACGGAGTAACTGTTTGAGATGTCAAGCGATGTACAAGTTGAATGCACTGAGAAAATCAATGCAAATTTCACTGTTCTGGACAAAATCCGTTTACGCTGAGAGATTGGTGGAAATGATTGACGCATTTAAATTTAGTGAATAGGAATCATTTAAACCATGCAGAATTTGGCTGACAGTACCCTCGTTTGCTTAAAATATGTTCACTCTCTTCCAGTCACTGTCTGTCTGTCTTTCTCAATATCTTCCTCGGCTGTGTGTGTGTGTGTGTGTGTGTGTGTGTGTGTGTGTGTGTGTGTGTGTGTGTGTGTGTGTGTGTGTGTGTGTGATGGTGTGTGTGTGTGTGTGTGTGTGTGTGTGTGTGTGTGTGTGTGTGTGTGTCATGCTGTGTGTGTGTGTGTACACGAAACCACTGAAATGGGTGACTTTCTTTACCATCCTTATGCAAAATGGGTGTGTGTAAAATTCTGGGTGACCAAGTCAGGCACCCATTTTTTCTGAGGGTTGTTTCTGCATTATCTTTCAATCAAAAGTCAGAAAAAAATATCAAAATAGGATGTCCCCATTTTCCCCGATTTACTTCATGTTGTGTTTTTGCGACGCCCTGGGCCTGTGTGTTTACACGGAAGCGAGTGTTTTCAGATCAACTTGATGATCGCTGATTGGTCAGCCCAACACCGATGAACGGAGTTGTTTCCCTTGCCCTTCCTAAAACGTCTTTCGTCCCCCGCTGGCCATTCTTCACGTTTGCAGAGGTACTTTATGCAATATTTCTTAGTTAAGAGCACGCCCAAATGTACTTGTTCAGTGCAGTTATTTAACTGAGAGATGCCTCCAATCCCCGATACCCGTTTGGCCCAGAAAAATAAGGCGTCTGCTTCGGTCGTGGCTCGGTCCGTGTCTTCCTCTCTGACCGTTGAGTCTTGTAGTAAATGATAATAGAACCCCACGATTTTAACAAAAGCTTTCTTCTTCAATGAAAGGAATTCGTTCAATAACACCATTACAAGGTAAATCTGCCACGCGATTTTGTTTCTTTTTTTTTCTGACGTGTGATTGTCAGTGATCAAAAAGTAACTTGACACATGCATGCACAGTATGAGTTGACTTTAAAAAAAAAATGGCGCCAGATTTCAATCCTCGTTCGCAAAACTGCCTCGCGATTCGAAGAACAAACGTCCACAAACAGGTCTTTCGGATTGTGCAACTGAAGTGTCGCTTTTTACTGTATTACCAGTTTTTAGTTCCCAGGGTCACCCTGGTCAGCCCCACAGGGTGGGTTTTTATCTCTATTCTGGGGCATGTGTTTCTGTCTACCCTTTGTCCATTCACCTGTATTTGCCTCTTTAAAACTCTCCCTACTGTCTGCACTGCCTGTAGCTCTTGATATTGGATGTGTGTTGCTAAATGGTCTTAGCTTTATTTAGGCCCCATGTGTTAGGTTTATTTAACGTATTTGACCGGCTGGCGACATACATTCAATGTTCTGTTTAGGTGTTTTTTTCACAAGCAGTGCAGGCACGTCTTGAGAAAGCCTTGTTGCTGTCGGGACGTTAAGCAATGTACAATCAATCTGATTCAAAATGTCAATGGTTTACATGGTTGTATTAGACATGTTTGCAGCAACACCGTTTTGGTCACACAGGCTCAGGACTTTCTGCACACACCCAGCGCCGGATGGCAGCAGGATGTCCAAACCCATCGGGATCTATGGAAGTGGACAAGCACGCCCCTTCCTGGCACATGACCAAGGCCCATGGCAAAATTAGTCAGCTGCAGCATCATAGCCCCCCAGCCTCTGCCACAGAGGGTGCGTCTGGTAGGAGGGTGCATGGACGGCAGCGGAATGCTCCCAATTACAAACTGGTAAGTAAAGTGATTCTATGATCATCTTCATTTTATTGGCTGGCGTGCGAAGCAAAAGTGAGATTATGTTCTGGGCCACTGGTCGTCCGTCCGTCGTCCATGGTAAACTTTAACTTATTCTACCCCAACACCAAAATCCTTAAATTTTGCCCCTGCCCTCTCAAGACCGCATTGCAGCGCAGGACACAGATCGACCATGATAGTTCAAAGGTGATGCCAGAATAGCTTGGCGCCTACGGGCGCCAAGCTATTCTGGCATCACCCTTGAACTATCATGGTCGATCCTTATCCTGCTGTGGTGTGTCTGGGGTAGAATGAGTTAACGGTGGCATTTTCTCGGAGACTATTCAAGCCACATTCTTCAAGCTTGGCCCAAGGATACTTTGTGGCAAGACCTTTTTAAACATGCCAATTTGAGTGACCTCTCTCAAAGGGTCACGTAGGGTTGACAAATGTGTGAAAACTGCTTGCATTTTCAGAAAACGTGGATTTTGCTGCTGCAGAAGCCAGCCCTCGTCACCGAGGTCACACATATGTAAATCGGTCATACACGGGATTACTCTTTTTATTCTTGTGCAAGGCCCCTTCAACCAAAATTGGGCTGTTTCTGTCCTAATGCAGCTTTGGTTTCAATCTTTCTTTCTTTCTTTCTCCAGTTAGCAAATGGAGCTTGGGATGGACCTGAGACTGAGAGTGCAAGCGCATCGCAATACGAGGGCAGTGATGACGAGGAGTTTGTTCCTGGCTCGAGCTCACCGGATTCAGATGGTGTGTCGGCATCAATTGCTGGGATCTCTGACATAGACAGTATTGTATCGACTATGTTAGATTTCATCAAAGTGGCAGGTTCGGGATGGTCAGGTGTCGGTGACGCTAGTACCAGCAAGGTGCAGTGTGTGTTAGGGGGTGGCAATGAGAATGTGGATAGGCAGAAGGAACATGATGCTGGGGGTGGGGAAAGAGCACTTACAGAAGAAACAGGTGTGCACGTGTCGCAGAGAGGGAAAGGAAAGTACAAATGGGACAAGAAACATGCATGCAAATTGTGTGGCAAGCTTGTCTTGAAAATGAGCACTCACAAGATGTCCATGCAGATGAGGCAGACGTTGCTAAAATTTTGTTGATGAAAAAAGGGACAAAGCAGAGACGTCGAGCATGGATCAGACTACAAGATGAGGGTGATTACATGCATAACGTTGCTGTTGTTGAAAACAAATCCGGATGTTTGATTCCTAAGTATCGCACCAAAACTAGTAAGGTAGACGACCTTCTCGCCTATAGCCATTGCAAAGGGCTCTATCAAAAAAAGCTGATCTCTGTACACTCAAAACGTTGCTGTCAGAAACCAGGAGGGTTTCAGATCACTCAGAGAGGTGAGGCGGCGCGCCGTGGTCGGCTAATGCTTCCAATACCCTTAGACGTTGAATTTTCCTTCTATCACAAGGTATTGGCCAGGCAGAGAGATGATGAGATTAGCTGTCTCATCAGAACTGACCCCTTGCTTCTTGAGTATGGAAAGAGATTATTTGACCGCAGGAACATTGAAGAACACACGGCTGGACAAATCAGCTCCAGGATGCGGAAGTTAGGGAGACTATTAAAGATTATCAGAGTGAGGTCAGAAATGAAACTCGCAAGTTTAAATGCTGTGATCAATTCAGCTAGCTTTGATCATGTTGTCCTGGCTGTAAAAGAGCTAGCAGATTTTGATGAGGACACACATCAGTTCAAAAAGGCAATCTTGCAATGCGCATAGGCCATGCTTTGAAAAAGAGTTCACAGATCAAACAGTCACAGGCATCCAAACAGCTTGGGCAGGGTTCAGACGACAGATGGCGACAGGAGCTCTCTGAGGCGCAGCGGTTTGACTCTGTCTTCAACGGGGACTGGTATGATTGTGTGTCCGCTACAGCAGCCCAGTCGGTCGGGAAAATGACCATGAACAAACCCAAGCTGATCCCATTATGTGAAGATGTGAGGAAGGTCCAACAGCTTCTTGAGACAAGGATGGTTTCGGAAGATTATCCGACAGTGGTTAAAGCAACTCTTTGTGCTGTATCACTTTTCAACCGAAAACGAGGGGGAGAAGTTCAGAGAATGAAGGTGTCAGACTTCCAGAATGCTAAGATTGGATCGATCACCAATCAAGATATCTTGAAAGGTCTCACAGAGGTTGAGAAGAAAATGGTGAATCATTTTCAGCGAGTGCAAATCAGAGGCAAGTTTAATAGGAGTGTTCCCGTTTTGCTGACGAAGAAGATGATGACAACTGTGGACAGAATCCTTCAAATGAGGCAATCAGTGCCAGCTCTCGCTGATTCCCAGTACATCTTTGCCACACCTTCTGGTCAGAGGCCTTACAGAGGCCATGATGTTCTGAAGGCCCATGCCCTAGAAGCACGGGGTGTCATACCCAGCCATGTTCACATTTACTCAGTTACGGAAGCAGGTTGCAACTTTGGCTCAGTCAATGGCCATCTTGGAGTTAGACCAGGATCAGCTGGCAGATTTCCTTGGTCATGATATTCGGATACATCGCCATATCTACCGCCAACCTCAAAACGTCCTTCAAAAGGCAAAAGTGGCAAAGATTCTTCTGTCAGTTAACAATGGGATGACAGATTTTCAGAGTTGCATTAGAGCTGAGCTGGGCGATGATGAAGAGATTGACTTTGACAATAAAGGCACATCAGAAACTGGCAGAGAGGTCTCGGGGGGAACAGCACCTGTGAATGAAGCAAGTAGCAAGTCAACAACACAGGAATCAATGAGCATGACGGAGAAAAGACATCCATTGATTGTACATTGATTGTACATTGCTTAACGTCCCGACAGCAACAAGGCTTTCTCAGGACGTGCCTGCACTGCTTGTGAAAAAAAACAACCAACTAAACAGAACATTGAATGTATGTCGCCAGCCGGTCAAACACATTAAATAAACCTAACACATGGGGCCTAAATAAAGCTAAGACCATTTAGCAACACACATCCAATATCAAGAGCTACAGGCAGTGCAGACAGTAGGGAGAGTTTAAAAAAGGCAAATACAGGTGAATGGACCTCGGGTAGACAGAAACACATGCCCCAGAATAGAGAGAAAACCCCACCCTGTGGGGCTGACCAGGGTGACCCTGGGAACTAAAAAATACCTAACCCCACCCAAGTCCCCCAGGGCAGACCCGGGTGGGGTAAAAGACATCCAGAGCCTGATGACAATCTAGATAGTTTTGATGATGACAGTACTGCATCAGCTCCTGTTCGAAAGAAAGCTAGATTTACAAGGAAACCATGGGGGGAAGCTGAAGAGAAAGCTGTTCAAACTCGTTTCAAGGCACACCTCGTCATGAACAAACTTCCTGGAAAGGCCGAGATACAGCACGCAATGGCAGAAATGGCACTTAGACATAGGCGCTGGACAAACATTAAGGATTACGTCCGCAACAGACTGAAAAAGTTACAAGAGAAATGAATTGAGGTTCCCCGCCACTCGCGGCATTTTCGGTTTCATACAGATTTATTACAAGAGTGTTATTATTGGGGTGGTTTCAGCATGTATAGCCTGCTTTTTTTTTTTTTTATCTGATGGACGCCTGGATCATTTTGTATACTGTATAACCTTTCGATTTGCAAAACGAAACAGCCGGCTGGGGACAAAAGACAATAATAAGATAAGAAAACCATTGACAACGTAAAGATTTATTACAAGAGTGTTATTATGGGGGTGGGGGGGGGGGGGGTCTGCCTGGATCATTTTGTATACTGCATACCATTTAAAAATATGCAAACGGAAGAATGGTTGGTTGGGGACGAAAGACAATAAGAAAGGCTAAAGTTTCAAGTGATTTCTTATGTTGTCAGTTAATTAATTAATGTCAGTGTTCTGTTCTGTCATTTTAACTCATTCTACCCCAAGACCGGAATCCCCAAATGTTGAAGTCGTCTTCAGAAGACTGCGTTGCAGTGCAGGACACAGATCCACCATGATAGTTCAAGGGTGATGCCAGAATAGCTTGGCGCCCATAGGCGCCAAGCTATTCTGGCATCACCCTTGAACTATCATGGTGGATCTTTATTTTGCTGTGGTGTGTCTGGGGTAGAATAAGTTAAGTGTTAGTTTCTTCGTCTGGGTATTTTTCTATCTTTCATATTTTTCCACACTTTTTGACCCGCATCATACTGAGACTAAAAGCTTCAAATTTGTTCACTGCCATAATTCTATGCAAGTTACATTACAGTACTTACAGATGAGGACATAGACCAATGGCTTTAGTTCAAGGGTGGTGCCACAATAGCTTGGCGCCTAGAGGCACCAAGCTATTCTGGCACTAACCCTTGGACTATTTCAGTCACACTTGTTGCACACACTAGTGTATTCCGAATGATAAGGGTTAATATTCAAAATGCTCTGTTGCTGTTTGTCTGAAACTCCAGAGTACCCAAAACCAAAAAAAAACTCCTTTAATTTCCAGAATACATTATGTTGATTCTCACATAAATGCCATGATAAACTGTTTTGCTTCAGAAGGACAAAACGCAGCAATGTTTAAAAGATTTCCTCTGTAAAAATCATAATCGAAAGGTTACGGGCCAGTGTTTATTGAATTTTGCACCATACAATGTTAAAAATGTTAAAGCACACATACACATTAAGTTGGAAAAAAAATTAATGTGAAAAAGAAGTATTCCATGAACTTGACCTTATTACAGACGCCTAATGTTGTGAATACATCCATTTTGACTGTAATGCCAGTTTTTGTGTGAGAGGCACCCACTTTATTGGTAGAAACCCATTTTTTTTCCATCTAGTGGCTCTGTTTCTAGAAAATGTCTATTTTATTTTAAGTTATAGAGCTTAGTTATAAGGTGAGTTCTAAACATTCGCATCAATTTCAGAGCCCTAGAATAAATAGAAATATGGCAGCCCATTTTGACATAAAATGGTAGGTAACCCACTCTGACGCTTTCGTCCCCATGTATGTGTGTGTGTGTGTGTGTGTGTGTGTGTGTGTGTGTGTGTGTGTGTGTGTGTGTGTGTGTGTGTGTGTGTGTGTGTGTTTATTTCACTACATTACTCAGTTCTCTCTCTCTCTCTCTCTCTCTCTCTCTCTCTCTCTCTCTCTCTCTCTCTCTCTCTCTCTCTCTCACTCTCACTCTCTCTCACACACACACACACACACACACACACACACACACACACACAAACCATCACACACACGCACCAACACCATTACACACACACACACACACACACACACACACACACGCACGCACGCACGCACGCACGCACGCACTCACACACACACACACACACACACACACACACACACACACACACACACACACACACACACACACACACACACACACACACACACACACATTTTCTTATTGTCTGCTCGTATTTCGTTTTCCTTTCTGTAAATTCCGTTCAAAATCTCGGGTGATAAATAATTATACTGCGCGGAAGCAGTCTTGACACCCACACATATACATGTATTCCGAGAAAACTCGTTTTTTGGTTATAAAGGAAATTAACTAGAAAACAAAGTCGCTCCAGAACAAGAAAGCATACACTGGCCACTTTTGTCTGTATCTTATTTCTCTTACATATCCTCGTCTACTGTATCCGCTTTCTCTGATTTATTCCAGACGCCGATAAAGGAGGCCAGCAAGAGTCGTAGATCTCATGAGCTCCCGCATCTGCGGAGGCTCATGAGGATCTATGCCTTTTGCATTCGGGTGTACTGCTCCTTTAATTTGGAATTCCTTACCGACTGAGCTGAGAAATGCCTCCACCCTTATGCAGTTCAAAGCAAAGTTAAAAACTTACTTTTTCTCGCAGACTTTCGTGTAATCTCTACCGTATTTCTGTTCATACCCCATGCAGACTCTCTCTCTCTCTCTCTCTCTCTCTCTCTCTCTCTCTCTCTCTCCCTCTCTCTCTCTCTCTCCTCTCTCTCTCTCTCTCTCTCTCTCTCTCTCTCTCTCTCTCTCTCTCTCTCTCACTCTGTGTGTGTGTGGTTTTCGCCTGCGCATTGAGTTATATTATAAATATGAGAAATACGACATGTAAATACCATGTATTATTATTATTATTTATTGTTTCTGGTGTCTCTGCTGACGGCTGGTCGGGGGAGCTCATAATGATCTACATCTTTTGCAAACCGAACGCGCAGGAGAGACTGAAATGGTGAGGGTAGGTGGTACAGACGGGCAATGCATTTTGTAGACCCTTTGTAGACAGAATTAGTTTGGCTATTGTAGTGAGGAAAACAAAGAGAAAAAGAAGAAGCCAAGAAGAAGAAAAAAAAGTTTATCGGGTGGATTCTAAAAGCTGCGTGACGACAAAGGAAGGACATCGTCCATCTTGTTACTTCAGCGGACGCGACACAGGTGGCTTCCGGTGCGCGCCCAGACATGCTCAGTTCCGGTGTTTCGCTCATGACAAATTAGGGGCCATTGTGACATGCCGTATATAAATGGGTGTAGGGAAAAGGTGAGGCTATAAGAGTCCGAAATATCTGGGACGGTTAAGCGTCGGAGAGAAAGAGAGCAAATGGAATCACCGGGTCGTGGGTTCGAGTCCCTGGTAGCTGGACTCGCGGTGCAGGGAAAAAAAGACGGGCTTGTTCAATAGCATGTCCGTTGAAAGGTTTTGGTAAATCAAAGTGGCACAACTGCAGTGCGCCTGAATTGATCAGCGCTCGGGTCGTACTCCACAGGCAAATGATTTCCCTGTCCCCCATAACCCGCCCGTCAGGGCGATCTATTATCACTTCGGTGCCGTGGACGTTAAACCCCGAACTAACCAACCAACCAAAGAGACCCTATGAAGGCTCAATGGTTTCTTTTCGGATCATATTAGCGTCACAACGTTTGTTCTGAAACAACCTAGTAAGCAAACGGCCCTCGGGCCGACGTAGACCGCAGTGGGTCCGCGCACCGCTGTGCGCGCGCCAGCTGCGGCCTACATCGACCCGAGAATCCTTCGCTTACTGGGAATTTTCAACATGCGAGACCGATGTTTCAGGACGGCGAACTGCTAGAACGCTGTCTCAGAGCTGTGCAATACAACTTTTCAAGAACAGCTGAAATAAGCGCGCACAAGCTTGAGTTACACCCGGATTCCATTTTCTATCTGCTTATCTATCCATGTATGTCTCTTGCTTGAAACCAGCTAGAGCTCGGGAGAGTCTATTCCTCCTACAAGCAAAAGACGCGGCACCAATAACGTCAGATTTAAAGGATGTCATTAAAAAAGAATGTTTTCAAAGTTAAAATCCGAATGTCAGGTTATCAGGAGTTTACTGCTGCAGGCAATTCTTGTATTTTCACTGCAGCTTGCCTTTCTGCCAACTTCGTTAATTCAACGCCAAACAACACAGGAACGTGAGCACACAGCGGACTCAGGAAGAGGCACAGATTCTCATAAGCCTCCGCAAATGCGGTGGCTCATAAGGATCTATGTCTCTTGCGGTTGTGCCGCGTTCTTTTCTCGGCAGTCAACGGGTTAACGCTAGAATGAAGGATGTCATACAAAAATAAAGTTTTCAAAGTTTAAATCCTAATGTCAAGTTTTCAAGATTGTATTGTTGCAGACGGTTCTCGTGTTTAAAGATCATGACGCTGGATTTGAAGACATCTGTTTTTGGTGCTGATTGTTCCAAGCTGTATCGCAGCTTAACCGCCTCCACTAAGCAAGCCATTTTTTTTTCTACTCAGCTCTCTTGGGGTTCGATTCATCTTCAGAACCAGCAGACAGGTTGTCTTTAATCTGTGCCGTCAGGTCTCAAGAACTGTCCCTTCTGAGATTAGAAATATCTGATCGTTTTCGAGAAACCATTCAAAAATAGTTCACCATCCTCGGACCTGAGCCGATTCTGTGTCACTGATCTGCAAGAGACATAGATTCTCATGAGCCCCTGCATTCGCAGGGGCTCATGAGAATCTATGCCTCTTGAAACAGGGATATGTCAGTCTGTCATGTGTGCTCCTCCATTGCTTTCCGGCAGATAACCACATAATTATAATCAGACTGCGGAGGTTTACTGGGCTTTAGTGTAGGACTGTATTTCCACCCGTGATTCTAGTGCTTCTAGTATTCCTGCTGTACACAGCCGACGATAGAATAAAGCATTAGCCTTGTTAGGGTTGTGGGTTGCTATCGATCATCATACAGAAACCTTCCCTTGTTCCGTCAGAGGTCAGGGCGCTCCCCTCCGTGTAGCACATCGCACTGGGAATGTCATACAACTCGCTGTTTGTTGATCTGTTGATTTGTCCTTTTTTTTATTTTGCTCTGCGGGTATTTCTGCGTTTGGACCAACAGAATCCATACCTCTTGCTGGTAGACCGTAGGTGGAGTGCGGGGTGGGTGCGGATGAGATTGAGGGGGGCGGGGGGGGGGGAGGGGGGGCGTGGAGTCTGTGTACCTAACGTGCAGATCGAAGTCGCCCAACCTTCTCCTAGCCAACAATTAACTCCAAGTCTCAAGGGAAAATGGCTAACTAAAAGTTCGGACCACTTGGAAGTATGGGTGCAGTGTGTAGAAGCAAGAGGTCCGGGGGCTCTTGAGGATCTTTGCCTCTTGCAAAGCGTTGTTATCTTAGGTGAAGATGTGTACAGATATCCAACAGACTGAATGACCCATGATCCTCTATACTTTAGACAATCGATTTTAACTGTCAGAACAATAGGGACAGGTTACATTGGGTCTCCTCCATGTGGCCCCATGGTGATCTGTGAGTCTTATCGATAAGTGGCGCACGAGGATCGTGTGGCATTTGCTACAGGGACTGAAGATGTCCAAAGCAGTCGCCGTCTCCAGAGGGTTTGTGATGAATGCAACATTAACTCACTGAGACTGGAGAGAGAGAGAGAGAGAGAGAGAGAGAGAGAGAGAGAGAGAGAGAGAGAGAGAGAGAGAGAGAGAGAGAGAGGGGAGAGAGAGAGAGAGAGAGAGAGAGAGAGAGGGAGGATGGGGTGTGGTGGGGGTGGAGGTGGAGGTGGGGTGGGGGGTGGTGGGGGTGGGGGTTAGCAAACCTTTTACTACAGGATGGAACTCCAGGCTAATAATAATAATAATAATAATAACAATGAGAGAGAGAGAGAGAGAGAGAGAGAGAGAGAGAGAGAGAGAGAGAGAGAGAGAGAGAGAGGGAGAGAAGAGAGAGAGAGAGAGAGAGTACTGAGTGTGTTTGTGTGCGTGTGCAAGCGCGCGCGTGCGTGAATGTGTACATATGTGTATGTGCGTATATCCGTACACGCATGCGTATGCGCGAGTGTGCGTATATGTATATATCTGTGCGCACATGCGTTTAAGTGTGCATGCGTGCGCGTGAGAGAACGCGCGTTTGTGTGTACTCCGGCTTCAGCCGTCTGGCCTTTTTATTTGCCTCAAGCGCTCTTACCAGCGACCATTTGCTTGCTGCTCCCAATAGCTAGTTGTGTCAGTTTGTAGCCAGCGAGGGTCAAAAAAGGGGCTAATGGAACAAAATCGCCGTCTGACAGTTCTTGTAGCCCACTTTACAACGTGTTTTCAATATGCTTGCCAATACATCTCTTCGATGAATTCATAATCTGCAAGACGCATGAATTCTCATGAGCCCCTGCATTCGCAGGGGCTCATGAGAATTTATGCCTCTTTCTTATCACAATTCCTCAAACCTCGATCAGTTTTATTAAGTGTAACACGTGGGGCTGAATAATGAATGGGACCACCTCGTTAAACGCATCGCGGATTCAAGGGACTTAATGGAAGAAGGCTGTTAAGTGCTTGATTGCGGCCCTTCTTTCATACTTATTCTCAAAAGATGGGGACATTTTCAAAGTGCGGACCCAACGTTGTACGATAACAAACCACAGACGCAGCAAAAGGCCTTTCAAATGAATTCTCAAGAGTCTGGCGTGATTTTAAGGTTTTGCCTCAAACCTTGAACATAGACATGGGCAAGAGAAAGCATGTGTTACTGACGTCAGCAAGGTTCAACGAGCTGAAAAGCGAACAAGAAAGAGGTGCGAAAAGAGCGCTAATTTTAACAAGACAGACAGACAAACAAACGAAGCGCTGATATTTTGCGACAAGCACTGAATGGGTAAACATTTACAACCTTCCCCCAGTAAACATGGGTTCGTCACGTTCATACCAAACTACACTGGAGATGGATGGACCTGGACAGATCAAGATGTAGGGGTAGGAGAGCCCAGGGTATGCCTTGCTCCCCTCCCCCCCCCTCCTCACCCCCATCCCCCACAATATTTTAGGAGAACATTTTTCAGAAAAGAAATTTTGAAGAAAAAAATTCCTCCAAAAAACAACATTTAACACCAAAAAAAAATTTATGTTTGATTTTTGCAAGCTGGTAAGACTATCACCTCGCCCCTCCCCCCCCCCCCTTGCCCCCTCCCCACGCACACCCACACACCCACCTCCACCCTCCAGTTGTAGTTTCCGTAAGTTGGACTGTGCAAGCCAAGTGCTAACGAAGCTGCACTGTTAAACCCAGGGTCAGCTGCATGCCAGAGCTTTAGTCTTGCGCAAGCAATTAAGCAAGGCGCTCCGCTACAGCGTACGCTCTCCCACTGCATGAAAGCAGGGTCTAACGCTTGAAAGGTTCTTGCTCTTACCTTCTTATCCTCCTTGCGCACGGCCTCAAAGACCTTCCACACCATCTCGGGGCCCGCGCTGCCGGTCTGCCTGCCCAGCTCAAAGTAGGAGGTGATGGGATTGACATTGTCCGAGATGATACTGTGTTTCAGCATTGTGAACACATCCATCGTGCAGATACACGCTCTACATCGTCGCTGCTGGTCGCATCCCGAAGGTTTCCCACGTCTCTGTAGTCGGCCTTGCTCGCTGCTGTAGTCGCTGTACTCCAACATTGACGACAAAGTGACACGGTGGAAAAGGCCGGAAGACGTGGGCGAGTACTGGAGGGTTGTGGGGGGTAGGGAATGATGCCACCTTTTTCGTTGACGAAAGAACGCAGAAGTTAAACGGTTGTTGGCCAGAAAGCCACGTTAACGTCAGTCTTGTCGTTGCCACCACCAAAGTGATTTGAAGGATTCACGAATCAGACACAACGTCAAGCGTTCGAATTCAACGCATTCTGTGGCCGCGAAGGAAATTGTAAGTGCTCGCAAAATAAGCGGCTAGTATTTTCGTTTGACATACCAAAACAATCACCTTGACGTTCGATGAAATATCTACTAGAAACTGCACCCCCTGATCCGGTACACCAAAAGAAATACAATCAGCCAAACAATCTACTCTTTGCGGATTTCACTTGTAAGTTTGATCACAAGATCGCTAGTCCACGATCGGGAACGTTTGAGCAGAAAAGGTGACATCCTTGTCAGACGAACGCACTGCGCCCCCGATAATGATTCCCTTGTTACAAAACCTCCAGGAACCTTTTAATGTTTACCTGAACAACACCAAAACTCACAGCATTTCTCAGTCTACAGACTGCTTTTTTCGCAGTGAGAACTTGGAAACAAACAGACAACTTTCAGAAAATACCTTTTCACAGCTTTCTGTTACTCCGTCCAACTCACCACCTGTGGTGGTTTTGGTTTAGATTCTGTATTGTTTCTCACACACCACTGCCACCTGCAAACACGTGTTTCGGTAAGAGGATAAAGTAAAACAGATCACTGACGTCAGGTCGTAAAGACGACCCCGTGCACGCAAATTTGTTTGATATCACTTGAATCCAAACCGTGCATGTGAAGGTTGTTCCACTGTGCAATATATACAACCCTGCATTTCCGCGCACTTATCTCTGCAGTGCACCTTTGGTGGGATTCTTTCTGAGAACTCCCGGTGGCGTTTCACGTAAGAGGTCTGAAGATACGATACCAAACAAGACAGATAGACAGAGAACTGTAGGGCAGGACCAGCAAACACACAGCTCGTGTTCCCGAGGGCAAGTCAGTGAGATCCGGAGGTCTTGTTTGATCGGTGCTTGACTCGCAGCGTGTGCGCATGGATGATGGATGATGTTAAACACCTTTTCGGACACTCCGTGATTGATTGCACCATCAGGCCCATCCTGTGATGATAATCTTCGATTGTGGAACGTCCGTTACACTGGCCTAGTCGCCCCCAACAAGATGAATGGTTTCAACTCGGTGAATCAAGCTTGTTTAACATATATTGCTATTAAATTCTCGCCGGCCAAGTATTTTGGCTATTTCCAAAATTTTCGGATTTCGGTGTGAATATGTATCACCCTATATGCCTTCACACGGATTTCCCACTTTCGGTGTCGGCATCGCCCTGTAATCTACCACAATGTGTGGGTGAGTTTGATCTTTGAACAATCGCTGCGATCCAGATCGATGGCAGGACGGACAAGGAATCAGCTAACCACGCTCACAGATTCAGTCTGATCGTGCTCATCTGGTGTCATTAAGTCTGATGTCCATCTGGTATCATTATCTCCGCCTTTGTCTGATCAACGTGACTGGCAGTAGGTATCAGAACCACGGTCTCACACAACAGAAGCGCTTGGTCCGACGTGTACTCCACGCAGAATTCCCTCTACCATGCATTCAGCTGAGCCAACACCGACAACACCGGCACTTCTATCACCGGCAGGTTGAAAGGCGAGGAATCCTGCAAACAGATAAATTGAAAATGATGAGTGAACTCGATCATTTTAGTCCTCGGATCAAAATACACATATCAAGTTGATCTCTAAAAGCTGCACTGATGCCACTTTAGGAGATACCCCAGTAGCAACGTGTCCGGCTTCGGGCCTACGAGGGCCGCAGTGGGGCCGCCCGTGCGCGGGCCCATTGCGGCTGTTTTGATCCCGAGGACCTTTGCGTGCTGAGTAGCTCGACTATGATAATTCAAGGGTGGTGCCAAATTTTTGGCATCACCATTAAACTATTATGGCTGTTCTATGTCCCACTGTATTGGTCACATTTGATTGGGTTAACTTATTCAAAGCGCTCTGAATCTATAACTGTGAAAGTATCGTGTAGCGTTGTTAGCGGCAACGATATACCACACTTCCGCAGGTGTTGATGCGAGGCGTTAATGAGTTAACTCCTTTGCGCTTGCAGTCACCGATACTGATACCGAGTGGCGCCAAGCTAATGAGGCATTATAACTGAGTTGTCAAGGTGGATCCATCTCTCGCGATGTGCAAGCACTGCTCAGCATGAGAGTCTGCTAATGGACCAACACGTTCCAATCAAATATGCAGCCAGAAATAATGATTTGAGCGTCTGTCATTCCCCTCTTGTCTAAGTCATTCAGCGTTCTAAATGCCCCAGGACGCAGCAAACAAATATATAGATGTATCTAGCACACGTTTTTTTTTTTTAAAGTTTAGTTATCATGCCAACACCGCCCGCATCCTGCCGACAGCGTTTCAAGTCACAAATCATTTTAAACGTCTAATACAGTAATTCACCATCCATTCCGTCGCACATAACTCTCTCAACCTGTGGATCCAGAGTGATGCCGATATGTGCCGGGCCAGTCTGCGGCATAGATTCTCATAACCCTGAATAGACCGTTTTGTGCCAGAAAGCGGCAATAATTCCTTTGTGGTCTGAGCAAGCAAGAGGCAAAGATTCTCATGAGCCACTGCGAATGCAGTGGCTCATGAGAATCTGTGCCTCTTGCATATTAAACGACTTGAGGTCAGTGGGGCACTAAAAGACTGAAGCATCCCTACGTTGCAGCGGGCAAAAATAAAATAATTATATAACATATATATATATATATATATATATATATATATATATATATATATATATATATATATATATATATATATATATATATATATATATATATATATATATATATATATATAATAATTGTGAAAGCTTACGAGCAGCTGTAGCTCGTACAATCTGCGCTTCCCGCAGACTGAAAAATCAAAAGGCTGAACGAGGCACTCTACCGATGATGCATCCCTAGAGAGAGAGAGAGAGAGAGAGAGAGAGAGAGAGAGAGAGAGAGAGAGAGAGAGAGAGAGAGAGAGAGAGAGAGAGAGAGAGAGAGAGAGAGAGAGAGAGAGAGAGAGAGATTAAAAAAATAATGACAGTGAGAGAGCGCGTGTACGATGTTTCAAATTAGACAGTGTGCGTCGGCGCGCCATTGCAAGCAACAAATTGTAGAATCGATATTATTGCACTGGTGTGTGCGGGGGCATTATTTGTGTGTTCGTCTGTGATTTTGAACTTTTCGGTTCTGGAGACGTAAGGCCCAACATCACAGACCGGACGCACACATCTGTGTCATGGGAATATTTGCGATTAGATTGGGTTTGCGGGCTGCCGCGATCTGTTCTCGAACATGCGTTATTAGTGATTTGAACAGCTGTTACGAGTTTTTTGTTTGTTTGTTTCTTGTTGTTTTTTGACTGTTGGTAACGCTTTTGGGTCGAGGTTATTCCTCCTACATGAATCACCTCGACCAAAAGCGCTACCGACAGGCAAAGGGTTAACATTTTATTTTAAATACAGCATGCGTTCGCAGAATACAGCATCTCTCATCCCAGAGCTAAATTTCTTGGATCAGTATCATCGTATTGCTACAGCGGGTGACACGACAGAGGGAGACGGATCGGCAGTGATAATTCAAGGGTAGTGCCAGATTAGCTTCGCGCGCGGGAAGGCGCCGAGCAAATCTGGCACTAACCTTGAACTATCATGGCCGATCCATCTTCCATAGCCAGTGCACAGCCTTTATATCGACCTAAATTTGTGGAGGTCTTTACATATTAGGTGTTGCACAAGTGAACCCTTTCGCTGCCGTGAAAAGAACTGAACACACAAATGCAAGAGGTACAGTACAGATCCTCATGAGCCCCAGCAGTTTGCCTCTTGCTGAAACCATTTTACATTCGTGTTGATTTGACGGCTGGGGGATCTTTGATCTTCGTTACATTTACAGTACAGATCTTCATGAGCCCCAGCAGTTTGCCTCTTGCTGAAACCATTTTACATTCGTGTTGATTTGACGGCTGGGGGATCTTTGATCTTCGTTACATTTACAGTACAGATCTTCATGAGCCCCAGCAGTTTGCCTCTTGCTGAAACCATTTTACATTCGTGTTGATTTGACGGCTGGGGGATCTTTGATCTTCGTTACATTTACAGTACAGATCTTCATGAGCCCCAGCAGTTTGCCTCTTGCTGAAACCATTTTACATTCGTGTTCCTTTGACGGCTGGGGGATCTTTGATCTTCGTTACATTTACAGTACAGATCTTCATGAGCCCCAGCAGTTTGCCTCTTGCTGAAACCATTTTACATTCGTGTTCATTTGACGGCTGGGGGATCTTTGATCTTCGTTACATTTACAGTACAGATCTTCATGAGCCCCAGCAGTTTGCCTCTTGCTGAAACCATTTTACATTCGTGTTGATTTGACGGCTGGGGGATCTTTGATCTTCGTTACATTTACAGTACAGATCTTCATGAGCCCCAGCAGTTTGCCTCTTGCTGAAACCATTTTACATTCGTGTTCATTTGACGGCTGGAGGATCTTTGATCTTCGTTACATTTACAGTACAGATCTTCATGAGCCCCAGCAGTTTGCCTCTTGCTGAAACCATTTTACATTCGTGTTCATTTGACGGCTGGGGGATCTTTGATCTTCGTTACATTTACAGTACAGATCTTCATGAGCCCCAGCAGTTTGCCTCTTGCTGAAACCATTTTACATTCGTGTTCATTTGACGGCTGGGGGATCTTTGATCTTCGTTACATTTACAGTACAGATCCTCATGAGCCCCAGCAGTTTGCCTCTTGCTGAAACCATTTTACATTCGTGATCATTTGACGGCTGGGGGATCTTTGATCTTCGTTACATTTACAGTACAGATCCTCATAAGCCCCAGCAGTTTGCCTCTTGCTGAAACCATTTTACATTCGTGTTCATTTGACGGCTGGGGGATCTTTGATCTTCGTTACATTTACAGTACAGATCCTCATGAGCCCCAGCAGTTTGCCTCTTGCTGAAACCATTTTACATTCGTGTTGATTTGACGGCTGGGGGATCTTTGATCTTCGTTACATTTACAGTACAGATCTTCATGAGCCCCAGCAGTTTGCCTCTTGCTGAAACCATTTTACATTCGTGTTCATTTGACGGCTGGGGGATCTTTGATCTTCGTTACATTTACGATGATTTCGAGAAAAAAAAACACAGTCTGGCAGTGAAGGGGTTAATGCTGTGTCTGGTAAGACCCGTTAGAGATAACCCGGCCGACGCGAGATGGCCTTCAGTCGATTGCTGGACGTTGAACCCTAAAAACTAACTAACTGAGAGATGGCGTCACGGAGCGAGCGCGTAGCCAATGCGCAAAAGGCCATCGGGCCGACGTCGGCCGCCGTTGGCCCGCGCACGGCCGTGCGCGGGCCATCGGCGGCCGACGACGGCCAGATGACATTTGCGCACTGGGTTCATGGGCGTCCCCATCTCGTGCGTACGGGCATGTCCGTTGAAAGGTCCCAGTAAACCAAAGTGGCACAGTTGCAGTGCGCCTGCATTGATCAGTGTTCATGTCGTACTCCATAAGCAACAGCTGACCCTGTTCCTCATAACCCGCCAGTTAGGGCCGTCCATTATCACTCCGGTGCCGTGGACGTTAAACCCCGGCTTAACCAATCAACTAACCAACCAACCAGCCAACCAGCGTATGGTCTTCCCCATCCTGTTTTAAGTTAGGCTGATCTCTCCAGCAAATAACGAACACCCACTTGTTAATGAAGATGTTACCTAACCTTTTATAACGCTTATAAAAAAAATCATAATAATAATACTTTTTAAAAAATTAAAAAAAAAAATTAGATCTGCCTTGCCACTTTTGCCAGGCATTAGCTCAAGGCACAACAGCGGCCTACACTGACACGCCTTCTCCACAAAAAATAAAAGCCATGCCGTGCAGAACACCTGATATATCCATGGGGATGAAGAGGAATACACACTGACATAAATATACCTTGCTGGCAAGGGGCACGGGTTTTCTCATGAAGCCCTGCAGGATCGATTTTCTGCCGACGAAGTACATGTGACAAAGCCTCATGAGTCCTTGGAAGATCGGTTGTTCTGCAGAGGCATGGATTCTCGTGAGCCCCTGCGTTCGCAGGGGCTCATCAGAATCCATGCCGCTGCTGCAACGACTGCGTTAGCTGAGGAAATGATCTTGAAAAAAAGATTTTTCCCAAACGCCCATGGTCTCATCTGTCTGAGAAACTCATGTCTGAGAAAAGAAACTCCAAGATCCTTCATGACAAGAAACGCAGAGCATGATTAGCCTGTGCAACCTGACGACATCCTGCATATAAGCCTATCACGCTTACTGTATAGCAGTAGACTTTGTGAATCTTTTTACTACAGGATCCTAGAAGGCTGCATGGGGTCATTAGAATCTCTGCAACCTGCGAGAAACATAGACCCTCATGACGCTCTCCTGCCTATGAAGCGTCATTAACTGAACCCGTTCAGTGCCAGCCGACGCAGACTGTGTTTCTGCAATCTGCGTTCATTCATGAACAAACAAGATGAGGATTTCATCCCAAAGTCAATCTGCGTTCATTCATGAACAAACAAGATGAGGATTTCATCCCAAAGTCAACCGTATTGTTTGGAGCTCACATGCGTTTATCTTTTAGGAATTTTCAGGGTTGTTCATATTCTTAGGCTCATTATGCTGATCCATGTCCCTCCTCTCTAAGCCAATCCCTGATCAACACACACGTCGGCGCATGCGCACAAAAAAAGACGGACACACGCTTCCCGCCATTAGTACTCTCTGTGGGCTCGTGTAGCGACAGGAATCCTTCTCCTTCTACTCTCACCTACCTTCTGATCCACACACACTGGCACTGGCACACAGAAATAAAGACGGACACACGGCGATTCCCGCCATTCGTAAGCTCCGTGGTCTGACGTAGCATAGCTATTAAGAAGAATAATACGGCACGAGCAGCGAAATGACGTCACTTCAAGCTTCACGTCATGGCATCATTAGTCACACGACGCTGTGTTCATAGTGACGACTCGATGTTATACGTCACTCAACGCAGTACTAACATTTGACGTATCAGAGAATCAACATTGCAATTTTCTTGCTGATTTTCATGCCTAGGGCTTACAGGTTAATACTACCCCAGGGCCGGGACAAACAGCAGGCTTATGCAAACACTGTTTATGAAAAATCATGCGGGTATTAATGAGAAAGTAGTTTTTTTTCGTAAAAAAACAAATTAAAGTAATGTTAGCTGTTTTACAAATGACTCGTAAAAAGTGGTGCAGACCATTGTCTGATTTTCACACCTACGGCATACAGGTCACAATTGACCTAATCGTACCCGACAACCGAGACAAACTGTAGGCTTATGTAAATACCGTATACGAAAAATCATGCGATTATTAATGAGAAGATTGTTTGTTTTTTTCCGTAAAAAAAGGAATCAGTTGTTTTAAGATTAACCCATATAATTCGTGAAATTAATCGCAAAAACGTTAAAATATATATTTAAAAAATAATAATTATCACTCAAAATCTCCAAGTGTCATATAACTGTAGGCTATATGCGTGGTACTGTGGTTTATTAGAGTGCGCTGTACAGCCCCGTACCTCCGTCTTCAGCACTCCGGGTTTCTGTCGGGGTTACCTCACCCTTAACTCCTGGTCAAAAGGCCTTTCCTGGGAGCACAGGATGGTTTGGTTTTGGAGTGTCATTCTCCTAGATGGGTTGCCGACCAAGGCCTATGAGTCCGATCTACTCAGGTTTTTCCTCGGAGTTTTCCAGGACTGTGGGAACCAACAGCTGCTGAGGGAGGAGATATGGCCGAAGCCCGCCACTCTACAAGAGAAACTGTACGGGCCTGTGGAGGCGCTACATAAAGGCCCCGCCACACGGGCCGGTTGTGCCCCGATTTTGAAGCCGATTCAGATCCGTTTGCGATCGGATGACGTCAATTATCCGATCCGGTCCCAATCGGCTGGGAATCGGGTGACTAGAACCTGCTCTATATTTCCGATCCGAATCGGTCCCGATCGTAAGCTTCAACCAATCAGAGCGCGTCTCGCAAAGCATGTCGTTTCAACACGGTTCATGCAAATGGCCGAACACGCCTGTTGTGATCAGTACCACCGCCGTTGCCGCTGATGTTTCGCACGCCTCTTCCCGAATATGATCCAAAACTGCTGACAATGCAAGCACATCATCATCACTGTCAAAACTAGCAGTCATTTTGCAGAACAGGTACGACTTTGATCTTCGGTTCAAACCGGTCGGCTAAACTTGACAAGTCGAGAAATGTCAGTGTGGCACTGCACACGTTTTTTTTAATCCGGCCCGATCACCTACCGATTCAAAAACTGATCGGGAATCGGCCTCAAAACCGGGCTCGTGTAGCGGGGCCTTAAGACCACAGATTTCATCTTGAGAGCCAAACTCCAAGTGTGACGGCGTTCGAGAAGAAGAAGAAGATCACTCAAAATGTTCTAGAGGTACAATCCTGGTTAACGAACTCATTCAATATCTCCCTTTTATCTAGTTAAAAATAGGAAAAATTACGGATTCCAGTGTGGATCAACCGGTTTTTGTGAAAAGGCCATTTTCTCGCCAATAAGCATCTTAATAAAAAAAATCGGAAAAAAAGGTCCGGAGATAAATCTTTTAGGGTCAATATCCTAAAAATTTCAAGCTTGTCCGTCCTCACATGCGGGCTCTAGTCGCTGTCACACACACACACACACACACACACACACACACACACACACACACACACACACACACACACACACACACACACACACGGCGCTTGGCGCCAAAAAGACGTTCTATAACAAGGTTTACGTAGCTGACGTCATTTTTATCGTGTTACTTCTTTGCCAGGATTTCTGCCCGGCACGCCAAAAACGTCATGTGCATGCTCCCGAATGCGCTCCGACCCATGATTTCAAAGTGTAGCGTATTTTCAGTACGGTTGACAAAAACCCCTAGATGTCCCCGGGAACGTGGTTTCAAGTGGTATCAGCGAGAGGCATAGATCCCCCATGATCCCCCGCGATCTATACCTCTTGCATTTGGGTGGTGTTCAAGATTTCTCGGCACTGAACGGGTTAACCTCTGTACTTACAGAGTCGTCGACAGCAGGAGTTCTTGAGGGTATATGCCTCTGGCAAGGCGGCCTGTGTTCGCAGAGAGACTGCGGCAGTGGGAAGTTTGTAAATTGGGTTTCTCTCCGGTCTCCGGGAAAATGGCAAGAAAGAACAAAATCGGCCTGCGGGGGAATCTGGTGTCATTAAACCTCCATAGCCGCATGCGCCAGTGCTTCGTGGCTTTTGTTTGTTTTTTTCACCGAGTTTTTTTTTTTTTTTTTTTTTTTTTTTTTTTTTCTCTGAATCTTCACCTTGCATGAAGACATAGCTGTGGAACGAACGCACGTTTTGTTGTTGTTGTTTTTGATTGTCTTCGTGCACTAAAAGCCTGTTGTGTAATAAGTTAACCCCTTATACAACTGCCATTTGACGCTCGGATTGGGTTTCTGAAATCTTCGTTAACTCATTCTACCCCAGACACACCACACCAAGATAAGGATCGACCATGATAGTCCAAGGGTGATGCCAGAATAGCTTGGCGCCTATGGGCGCCAAGCTATTCTGGCATCACCCTTGAACTATCATGGTCGATCTGCGTCCTGCACTGGAGTGCAGCCTTCAGAGGACAACGGCAAAATTTGGGGATTTCGGTGTTGGGGTAGAATGAGTTAACTCAAATGCAACAGTAGCCAGAGCCGAGCCCGGCGTCATGGATTCAATCAAAGTGGTGTCAGCAAGAGACATTGGTCCTCACCTTGCACGAAGACACAGCTGTGGGGCAAACTCATCTTCGTGCACTAAACGCCTGTTGTGTCATAAGTTAACCCCCTAATTGCCCTTCGACGCGCACTGTGTTTCTGAAATCTTTGTTAAACCCTTTTAGTCCCAAGGTCCCATTTCTCAAATTTTGGAGGTGTTGCCTAACGTAGTACCTGTTGTAGTTCAGGCGCCAAGCTCATCTGGCACTACCCTTGAATTATCATGATCAATCCATCTCCTGCTGCAGGGTCCCGGGGTTAAAAGGGTTAATTCAACGCCCAGGAGCAACATGGATTTAATCAAAGCGGTGATAGCAAGAGGCATAGGTCCTCGTGAGACCCTGCAACTGCGGGGGCCCATGAGGATCTATGCCTCTTGCAGTTGGATCGCGTTCAATTTTTCTTGGCAGTAAAAGGGTTACCGCTGCGAAAATCACAGTGACAAAAAAACACTACCGACACGCAAAGGGTTAATTCTTACTGATTTGTTGTCTGTTTTTGCTCGATTCATCACTGTTTTTATTGTCGGCATTTCTTAGTGAGAGAACGTCCCTTCGAGCCAAAGTCGGAAAGAACTGATCTGCACACGGCTGTGCTCATGTTTCGTGCAAGTCAGCTTACCATAAGAACGACTTGCTTTTCTCAAACAGAAACAAGAAGCTAAAGAACGAGCTACTGTTTCCCCCTTCCGTTTGACAAGCAGCAAAACTAAACAAAAGAAAACTGAACAAACTTTTGTTTTCAAATGCACTTCTTATAAAGAGAAACTTGATTAGAGCAGAGCTCCGTTGTCCGTGTCTCTAGTTAATGCTTAGCTCACCTCATTTAGTTAGGGTCAGCCTCTTCAAACACGTAGAATCTCTGAGGTAATCTAATCAATACAGTACAGGGATAAGTTGTGCGTGTGTTCAGGTGTGTGAATGTGCGTGTGTGTGAATATGTGTGTGTGTGTGTGTGTGTGTGTGTGTGTGTGTGTGTGTGTGTGAGAGAGAGAGAGAGAGAGAGAGAGAGAGAGAGAGAGAGAGAGAGAGAGAGAGAGAGAGAGAGAGAGTTTTTTGTGGTTTTTTTCAGTGGACCACAGTATCTGAGTGCCAAGAGTACTTTAAATACTGCATGTACTGTGTACAATGTTTCTGCCTTCATATGTGTGTACGCGATATTTTGGGGCGCGCGCTCACGTATCTCTGTGTGTGTGTGTGTGTGTGTGTGTGTGTGTGTGTGTGTGTGTGTGTGTGTGTGTGTGCGTGCGCATGCATGCTGTGTGTGTGTGTGTGTGTGTGTGTGTGTGTGTGTGTGTGTGTGAGAGAGAGAGAGAGAGAGAGAGAGAGAGAGAGAGAGAGAGAGAGAGAGAGAGAGAGAGAGAGAGAGAGCACCTATATATATTTGCCTTTGCTGTATGAATTCTAATGTACTTAATGATTTTCTGTGTAATGCATTACTTTGCATTTTTACTCATTTTCTATTTTTTGGCGCACGCGTTATACGCATATGTATGTCTGGAGTGCGTGTCCGAGAGCGTGTGTGTGTATGTGTGCGTGTGTGTCTAAGTGCGTGCGTGTGTAAGTTTGTGATTGTGTGTGTGTCAGTGTGCGTGCGTGCGTGCATGCGTAATTGCGGTGTGCATGTGTGTATGTATGTATGTGTGTGTGTGTGTGCGTGCGTGCGTGCATGCATGAGGTATGGTGTGCATGCGTGCGTACCGGAGTGCGTGTGTGTGTGTGTGTGTGTGTGAGCGTGCGTGTGCGTGCGTATGTGCGGGCGTGCATGCGTGAGCGAGTGCATGCATGCGTCAGCGTGTGGTATGTGTATGTTTACATGTCTATGTCATTTATGTAGTAGATGTAGCAACGGCAAGTTTGAAAACTGGTCCTGTTACCAATAACTTCTACCGCCGGAAAATAAAGGTTCATTGTTCATTGTTCATTAGCAATAACAACAACAACTAAAATATAAAAATTATGCTGTCCCTGTTCCTCGGGAAGAACGAACAAGCAAAAAACACAAACAAAGCGTTATCCAGGGAAAAACGACTGGCTTGTTCAGTAGCATGTCCGTTAAAGGTCCATGTAAATCGAAGTGGCACAGTTGCAGTGCGTCTGAATTAATCAGTATTGTATTGTATTGTATTGTATTGTATTGTATTGTATTGTATTGTATTGTATTGTATTGTATTGTATTGTAAGATCTCCCGGGGGCACGTGTCAATCTATTTCAAGATGCTCAAGGCATCGCAGGTTTGGAAGCTGAAGTAAAACAAATCAACAAACCAGCCCTCTAACAAAGCAACCGCCCAAGAAACAAACAACAAAAAGAAACAAACAAAAAAGACACAAACAAACAAACAAACAAACAAACAAACAAACAAACAAAGGTTCACGGTTATGCGCACGGATTTTCACGCAACCAATACACACCCACTTGTAAATGCCAGATGTCTCGCGTGTCTGGGAGGCTAGTCGTGAGAATTTCACCACGCATAAAAATAGGCAATCATCATTCTTACACCACGAACGACGGCAGACTATCGACGTGATCAATAATAGCGATCAATAAAAGTACCGTACAAAAATCCCTCGGACTGATTTAGGCCTCTTTTGCTTCTTCAAGTCCTACGTCGAGGAAATAATGGCGATCCTTGAATAATATGCATGACAAAACACGTCCGTTCCAGTAGGCACATGTCCCTCGGGCCGAAGTCTGCCGCAGTGGGCCCGCGCATCGTCGTGCGCGGGCCCACTGCGGCAGACTTCGGCCCGATATTTTTTTGCGTCCTGGGAAGCCTTCTGATTGTGCATACAGTGAGCAAAAGATCCACAGACCGACATCGGCTGTCGATGGTCCGCACACAGGCGTGCGCAGGCTCACAACGGCCAATGTCGGCCCGATGACGTTTGGCAGAGCATAAGAATAAGTCAAGATTGTCTGCAAAGCGTCATCTGACGAGGGAGGCAATTTCACGATGTAACAAGCGCGTTTATGTTGCCTGGGCAAACGTAAAAAAAATGTGGCCTTGGCCACGAATAAGCGAGTACATCTTTGCAAATAGCGCTATCCCCTGCAGTCGTATTGTACTTTCAACAGAGAACAGGAAGTCTGCTTTGGAGGAAAACACGTCTATGATGCACAGAAAAAAAAAAAAAAAACAACAGCCTACGTGGCAACGGGTAGGAATACATGTGCCGAGCTTTTCAAACAGCACAAATAATATGTATGGTACCGTCACTAAAGTCAGAGACAAACAACCTGAGGCTCAAATAAACCTGCGCACGTTGATTCGCGTTGCATGACCGGAAGAGCTAAAAGAAAATGTCACAGCAACGCGCGACTAATAACGTTGCACAAATACACGGACCATCACACTCATGATGCATTCTACCTACACGAATCCTGGCTTAAAGATTCCCTATAAGAACTTTAAGTTCTTCGGGCTGAAGTCGGCTGCAGTTGGCCCGCGCACTAATGTGCGCGGGCCAACTGCGGCCGACTTCAGCCCGAGGACCTTTGCGTCAGTGCTGGCTTCCCCGCAGTAGTTCCTCGAGCCGATGTCGACCGCAGTGTGTTGTTCCTAGATTTACTGAGGATCATACGAACGTCTCTCACTGAGGAATTATTTCTGGCAATAACATCTTCGGCTGACGAAAGACGCTGTATCACGAGGCTGGGGCGGAGTCACTCTCTCTTCTGGTTCTACTTTCGTACCTCCTATTTTGAGAGCACCGGTAAAAGGCAGGTAATCCACAGCTGGCACAGCCCCGGGTATCCGTCGCGGATTCACATTTGTGTGCTCGTCTGTGATCTGGCCGTAAGCTCCAAAATCAAAGAAAGCCCAAGGTGTTTTTTTTTTTCTTTTCTTTACTGCCTCTATGTACTCATTTTCAGCGGCCGGGGCAGGGGTGGGGGAGGAAAAATAACATCGCAAGGACGGAGATGGATCGACAATGACAGCTGTACCTGCAAGCTATTATGTAAGGATGGTGCAGGTCGCTTTTCATTGTCCCTCATGATGACCAGTAGGTTCCGTGGGACGTAAAACCCTAACGAACAACATCTTTTCATTCTGTTAGTGCACGTGGCAGCTGACTAGATCATGCCAGCTGAAGGTTGCTGCTTGATTAGCGTGGGATCAGTGAGCTGGCTGCTCATTCTTTTTCAGCTCCGAACGGCTGGACAATGGACAAAGGATCGATCGATCCCTACAGCGGCCGGCACTGAGATCTAGGGAGGATAGAGTGCAACACGCAGGATTGGTCGTCCTTACCCCAGTGATCAAAAGGTTTTCCGGCCGATGTCGGCCCCAGGCCCTTTTTATGTTGACTGGACACAGGGTGTGTGTGTGTGTGTGTGTGTGTGTGTGTGTGTGTGTGTGTGTGTGTGTGTGTGTGATGGTGTGTGTGTGTGTGTGTGTGTGCGTGTGTGTTGCTGTAGACGGGTTATAATTCCTGGTCGTGTCCATGTTACCGCCATCATTAATAGGTACTATCAACTCACTAGAACCATTACAGAGACGGAGCAACTATTCACTTACTTCGATCCAGAGCAACTTAATGAGGGGGTAGGTGGGAGGGGGTGAGGGTGGGGGTGGGGGTGAGAGAGGAGGGGGGGGGTTGGAAGGAGGAAGAAAACAGTTCATGATGAGCGGGGCGCCTGGACAGACCAGTTAATCAGTCAGATACTGCCCACTTGTAAGAATGAATTATTAATTTTGTTTTGTTTTCTTCTTCTTCTTTTCCACTGCTTGCCGACCAACTTCAACATTCTGAAGACTTATTGAGGGGCTACAATATGCATGCCGTTTGTCTGCTTTCAAACCCACCGGCCTTAATCCGTTCACTGCCGAGAAAAAAATGCAAGAGGTATAGATCCTCATGAGCCCCCGCAATAGCGGGGGCTCATGAGGATCTTGCCTCTTGCTGAAATCACTTTGTATCCAATTTTCACGGGATGGTTGAGGCTCTTTCGCGTTCGAAAAATTTCAGACATACAGTTTACGTACAGTGGCGGTGAAGGGCTTAATGGTCCTTCTCTTTTCTAACTTTGGAGATGGGATCTTTAACGTGCGCACCTTAAGGTTAAATACGTTTTGTGCACACGAAGGGTTTTTTTTTTTTTTTTTTTTTTTTTTTTTTTTTTTTTTGAGACCAGGTTATTTTGTTAAGATTATATGAAATAAACGATTCTGCAGATTCGAGAACCACGTGGACAGACCAAAATTCCTTCACACGAAGAAAAAAAACCCACCCTGTTACCCTTTGGCTGTCGGTAGCGGTTACCTACAGCCAACGGGTTAATCTGCAGGAAATCCCATACATTGTGTGTGCTGGACTGTGATTAACCCATTTAACCCCACGGACGCAATTCTCAAATTGTGGAGGTGTTACCTAACGAGTATGCACTAGATGCAGGAGCTGGATTGACCATGATAATTCAAGGGTAGTGCCAGATTAGCTTGGCGCCTTCTGGCGCCAAGCTAATCTGGCACTACCATTGAATTATCATGGTCAATCCAGCTCCTGATGTAGGGAGTCGCGGCTAAACGGGTTAACCATCTTACGCCTGATAGCCGTAAAGTTAAAAAACTTCAGACCAGCACGCCCGTATCGATGCAAGATGAACTGTCTGCCCTCCTTGTTAGTTCTCCTGTTTCAGTCCTGTGTACGCAGCGTCCGCCAGCGTCAGTCTTTGAAAGGCCGGAAACACGTATAGGACTTTTCCATTGAGCAATAGGTCCTCGGACCGACGTCGGCCGCAGCTTGACAGCTTGACAGCTGCGGCCGACGTCGGCCCGAGGACCTTTTGCTCACCGAGCTATCGACAGACTTCGTCCTCGGCAAACGCAGGCGAAATTGAATATGCACGGCTCTCATGAATCCGACCGTCTGAATACCGTACATAAACCCTATTGTATTTCACGCTATGAATGAACATCACGCAATGGATGATCATCACGCGATGAACATCACGTTATAAATGAACATCACGCTATGAATGAACACCACGCCATGAATGAACATCAAGCAATGGATAAATATCACGCTATGAATAAACATCACGCAATGGATGAACATACCGTTATGGATGAACATCACGCTATATACGAGCATCACCGGCGCTATGAAAGAACATCACACAATCGATGAACACCACGCTATGAATGAACTTCCACGGAATGAACATCACACAATGTCTGAACATCACGCTATAATGAACATCACGCAATGGATGAACATAACTTTATAGATGAACATCACGCTATGAATGAACATCACGCTATGAATGAACACCACGCTATGAATGAACATCAAGCAATGGATGAACACCACGCTATGAATGAACATCACGCAATGGACGAACACCACGCAATGGGTGAACATCGCGCTATGAATAAACATCACGCGATGAATGAACATCACGCAATGGATGAACACCACGCTATGAATGAATATCACGCAATGGATGAACATCACGCAATGGGTGAACATCGCGCTATGAATAAACATCACGCGTTGAATGAACATCACGCAATGGATGAACACCACGCTATGAATGAACACCACGCTATGAATGAACACCACGCTATGAATGAACATCACTCTGTAGATGAACATCACGCTATGAATGAACATCACGCATGCAATGGGCATCATCAAGTCAACAGACGGTAATATTTAACCACAGCTGGTTTGTTTCGCTATTTGGCTGTGTCTTCATAAGGAATAGGCAGCCATGGACACGCCTGAGGAGAAATAATGTCCGAAGAAATGAAGAAAAATGATGTAGAACAAGAAAAGAAAACATAAAACAAATTTTCTGTGTCAACAGCACGTTCTTAACCCACTTAATCCCCAGGCCGCATGTCCCAAATTTTGTACTTGCAAGAAAATGTAATAGTTGCAGGAGATGGATCGACCATAATAATTCAAGGGTACTGCCTAACCCGGCGGCGCCATCAGGCGCCAAGCTAATCCGGCACTACCCTTGAATTATCATGGTCGATCCATCACCTGCCTCAGGGCGTCGGAGCTAAATGGATTAAAGCTTCCAGGAGAGTCGGAAGTAAAACACTGTCACAGTTTCTAACGCTGATACATCAGCTTCGCCCACCCAGTCAATTAATTTACGCCTACGACGTGAGTAAATGCAAAGACTGGGTCACGGAGAAAGCGGTTACTTTTTTCATTTTGATGAACACCGGCAAACGGTCCGTATGGGAATAAAGGTTACTTTAGTCGTTTCGATGGCGACCCTGGCGAGACTTGCGGAGATAGAGAAACGGTTCGTGGAATCGTTTTGCCAGACGGTAAACCCGTCCATCAGCAAGAGGCATAGATTCTAATGAGTCCCTGCGGTGCATGGACTCATTAAAATCTACGCCTCTTGCTGAACGAGACTTGCGTCATCTAGTGTTCCTCACATGATCCTCTGGAAAAAATGACTGAGGCCGGCTCCACACACAAATCTTCACCCGATCAATCGGTTGTGATTCCGAGTAAATTCGCACGCTCAACCCGGAACACACTTCTCAATCCGAGACGCAGCTAGAGCCGGCCTCTGCGCGAAATGATACATAGATTCTCATGAGCCCCTGCGACTGCAGGGGCTCATGTAAATCTATGTATCAAGCACGTTAAAAGGGGCCTGCACCTTCGACTTGAGTAATTCGGTTCCGGAGTTGTCCTGATGCGATTATGACTTGTAAGGGCAGGTTGACGAGATTAAGACTTGTATCCCCAGGTTTTCCCGGACTTGCGCGGCAAATTTTCCGGCACCCGGCGTTAAGTGACGCTGTTTCGTTTGTTGTGTTTGGTCTCAGATTTTGGAACTTACGGCTCAGTCGCGTGTGTGTGCTAGCTGGTCAGAGATTGTGGACTTTTACATAGACCAGGGCACTTGAATTGCCACCTGTGAATTTTCCATATTAAAGGATCGCCTAATGGATCCGCTTATATATCCTGGCAAAACGCTAATCAACCCCTTCTCTTCCGAGAAAGACTGAACACGCCCCAAATGCAAGAGGTATAGATCCTCGTGAGCCCCCGCAAATGCGGGGGCTCACGAGAATCTATACCTCTTGCTGAAACCACTGTGTACCCATGTTTCTTTCATCGGATGGAGCTCTTTGAATTAGCGAAGATTTCACTGAAAAGCACAATCTCCGTCCACTGGTAGTGAAGGGGTTAAGCACTAAAAATGAAAAAGAAAAAAGCATGACCAATCTGGTGACTGCCTAGCGCGGCGTGAAATGCAAAGAAATTCCAAACAAGGAATAAGTATACATGTGATCGATTTCAGTCTGCGTGTTTATTTTCAAATAATGATGTGAAAAAAATGTTTAAAAAAATGCTAGTAAATTACGTTGTCCTGTCTAATCGTGTTTCTTCGTTTGTTGGAAATTTCATTGCACTAAAATGAGCTATCACGGCCAATCGGACACGGGCGACTGGCGCCGTAAAACTCAGACACGGGCGACTGGCGCCGTAAAAAAGAAAGGGGTGGGCGGCGGGGGGGGGGGGGGGGGGGGGGAGGGAGGGGGAAGGATCAAAGGATCAACCGTTTTAATTTACCGCCCTTTGTTTGTTGGTCTGCGTTGTTTGCGCTGACCTCAAAGGAGAAGTATTGACAATTAACTTCTTCACTGCCGAGCAAAACTGAACAACCCCCAACTGCAAGAGGTATAGATCCTCATGAGCCCCCGCAATCGCGGGGGCTCATGAGGATCTATGCCTCTTGTTGAAACACCTTTGTACCCATGTTCCTTTTGGCGGCTGGGGCTCTTTAACTGTGACTAGAGTGATCACTTTTCTCGGCATTGAAGGGGCTAAACATGCAAGAATAAGGTAGTTGCTTTTCAAATCCAGTTACAAAATTACTTTAATGTCATTCTATCCTAGCCGTGTCGATGACGAATTTGTAGGGAAAAAAAAAAGAAAAAGAAAATAGAGGTAGTGCCGCATATATATTATTCGTTTGATCTTTAATAAAAACCCGCGCATTGATATGCGCTCAGGGGCCTCAGGTGTTTGTGGCAGGTACCGTGAATATCACGCCGTTGTGTTGGCGCGGATTGAAGTGACACAGTAGACAAAGCAAATAAATGTCTGAAAGATATGCACTGATCGACACGCAGGTTCTATCAGCGACAGGCACAGATCCTCATCAACACACGCTGAGGCGAGGGCTCATGAAGATGTGTGCCTCTACAAGCCTGTAATGTTTGCAACTGTATTACTCAAGCTACTGAGACCTAAGACTACAGCTGCCAACGTGTCCGGTCGCAATCTATTCGTTTCACCCCCATTATCCATCTTCAAGAGGCATAGATTCTCATGAGCCCCTGCGGCCGCAGGGGCTCATGAGAATCTTTGCCTCTTGTTGATAGGATATAGCTCATTGCACTCCACTCTACTCCTCACGCGGATAAAGCAACCGAAAATTTAAGTCATTACTTTTTCTCTGCTTCTTTTTCATCAGACCGTAATGACAATGTCTCTCGTTCCTATTTTGTACCTGCCGACTAAAGCTTACTGCAAGATCAATGGACAATCCTGACGCGCACACATGAGCCTGACATTTTAGAAGCATTCTTTCCGCAGACCAAAAGAAAGAAATTCGCCACTGAGCCCCAGACGATAGCCTCCGTCCGAGAGGCACTGTTGGCGTATCTACGAAGTAAAGAGACCCTCCTGGCCTGCAGGAGTTCACGAGGATCTATGTTGCCTTAGACGAACAACAAGTTTTCTCAAAGCTTTGCTTTTCTCCTTCAACAAGGGAAGAGTGAGTAGGCGTTGAAATTTGCAGCTCTTTTTCTCTTATCCTTTTCTGTTTCCAGCGCCAGTTGAGGAATATGAATCGACGTTTAAAGGGGCCTGCTCCAGACAAAACAGGGTTAATAGTTCGCAATATCTCCTTCATAAATGTTCCTAGTGTATCTCACAATAATTTCTGCACGAAAGGACTAGCTTGACTTGCGAAGTCTGAATGTCGAAAAACGAAAAACTGTGCTCTTCTTTTCCTTTATACCTAGGAGAGTTCCTAGGGGCAGTACCCAGTGTGCAAAGGCCATCGGGCCGACGTTGGACCGTACACGTGCGCCTACTCACAAGGATTGTGCAAGGGTAGACTAAAAAGTCCTAGCTGAGACAAGAAAACACTAGTAAGCCGTCACATTAGCAGTGAAAAACCGTGATAGCGCCTGGTTAGCTTGGCGCTTGAGGAGCCAAGCTAATCAGGCACCACCTTCAGCCAGAACCCTTGGACGTCGGCCGCTTTATTGTGCAATTCCCACTCTGGTGTGTTTTCGCCCCAAAACGAGACAATACAGACATTGACGTTTTGAACAGAGCTCGCGTCACGAGAGGAAAGGCAGAAAACGATTTACTTGCCGTGAGCAATAATTATTTGGCTTTGTAAAGGCCAGACCATGTGCGCTGTAACCCCCTCCCTCCCCCCACCCCCCTCCCCTTGTTTGTTCTTAGTCGCCTGCTCGGCGTTAAACACAAATAACTACCCCCCCCCCTCCCCCAAAAAAACAACAACAAACAAACAAACCAAAAAAAAAACCGAACAATTATTTCTTTATTTATTAGACGTATACAAATTAAGCCCTTAACTGCAGGAGCAAGGCGAACGCTACCCAGCTGCAAGAGACATAAATCCTCATGAGCTCCCGCATTTGCGAGGGCTCATGACGATTTGTGCCTCTTGTTAGTTATGTGGGGTTTTTTTGTGCCCATATTTCGTCCAGTTTCATTTGTGTTCTTCACGCGAATGTCGGCCAGTCTGCAGTGGTTTCAGGCGCGAAATTTACCGGTAGCGAAGGGGTTAAATAATAAAGAAATAAGCTTGGTATCTACAGGCGTTGGATGACTGTCTCTAAAATGCATCGTACCAGCACACTTTCATTTGAGAGAACAATGAACAATGAACAATGAACAATGAACCTTTATTTTCCAACGGTAGAAGTTATTGGTAACAGGACCAGTTTTCAAACTTGCCGTTGCTACATCTACTACATAAGTGACATAGACATGTAAACATACACATACCACACACTGCTGCATGCACTGCTACATTCGCTCACGCACGCACGCACCACGCACATACACACACACATACCCACACACGCACTCAGGTACGCACGCATGCACATCGCAACCCGCGCATGCACGCACGCACACACACACACACACACACACACACACACACACACACACACACACACACACACATGTACACCGCAATTCAGTACGCATGCACACACGCACGAACACTCACACACACACACACACACACACACACTTACACACGCACGCACTCAGGCACATACGCACAAAAACAAACACACGCTCTCGGACACGCACTCCAGACATACCTACCCGCATACGCGTACGCACAAAAGTATAAAATGAGTAAAAATACAAAGTAAAGCAATAAACAAAGAATCATTAAGTACATTAAAGTTCATACAGCAAGGGCAAATATGAATGCAGGTGCTATCTCTCCCCCCCCCCCCCTCTCTCTCTCTCTCTCTCTCACGCCGACACACACACACACATACACACACACACAGCATGCACGCACGCGCACACACACACACACACAGAGTCACACATACAGTACACACACACACACACACACACACACATACGCGAGCGCGCGCCCAACATATCGAGCACACACATATGAAGGCAAAAACATTATACACAGTACATGCAGTATTCAAAGGTACTCTTTGGCATTCAAATATTATGGTACGGCTATGGGAAAAAGGGACTCTCTCTCTCTCTCTCTCTCTCTCTCTCTCTCTCTCTCTCTCTCTCTCTCTCTCTCTCTCTCTCTCTCTCGCACACATACACACACATACACACACACATACATACACACACACACACACAAGCACGCACATGTACACATCTGAACACACGTGTAAGTTATCCCAATACTGTAATGATTTGATTACGTCAGAGATTCTAGGTGTTTGAAGAGGCTGTCCCTATATGAGGTGAGCGTCTTTGCGTTTCTAATTTCTGCAGGAATAGAATTCCAGAATGAACTTCCCGAGAATGACAAGCTGGTTTTGAATAAATCAATACGCGGCAGGGGTACTTTGAATTGTTGTCCATGTCTAGAAGCTACAGATGTCCGTTCTGAGAAAAAAGAACTCAAGTACAGTGGACATGATTGCTTGTACAGCTTGTACATCAATACACCTTTATTGAACTGAAAGTGCTGGGATAGAGGGAGAATTTTTAAAGTTTTAAGCTTTTCGTCAGTTGAGAGTTCGGGATCGGGAAATATAAGCTTAGCAGCTCTCCTATGTAGGGAGTTCAGCCTCTTCAAATGTACATCACTAGAACCATCCCACACTGTTGATGCATAGTCTATGTGCGACTTGACATGAGCATTGTAGAAAAGAAGACGCGTATCTGTGTCAGTAATTGTTTTCAATTTTGACAACATATACAGGCTTCTGGAAACTCTTTTGCACACATTATTAATATGCAGTTGCCATTTAAGCTGATCATCTATAGTGACCCCCAAGAGGCGGTGGTGTGATACTTGCTCAATTGGGCTGCCGTTTATAGACAGACTAAGAGAGAGAGCGGGCATAGCTGGTGCTTTTGACGTGTGGTTATAACCATGCATTCTGTTTTTGACGGATTCAGGGACATGGAGTTGGAATGACACCAGTCGGTGACCTCGCGCAGGCTTTCCTGCAGACGCGTGTTAATTGCAGCTACATTTTTGTGAGGAGTGTGTAGTGTGCAGTCATCAGCAAACATGTCACAAGAAATATCGCGGCAACTAATATGTAGTGGAAGGTCATTGATAAATATGCAGAACAGCAATGGCCCGAGGACAGAGCCCTGAGGCACGCCGCTTTTGACGTGACCATACGAGGAGTAGGATCCATTTAACAGTACTCTTTGCTTCCTTCCGCTTAAATATGAAGTGAACAATGAGACAGCACCTGCATTGCAAAGATATGCTTGAAGTTTTGACAAAAGAATGTTATGATTTACAAGGTCAAAAGCTTTCTTAAAATCAATAAAGATCGACCCAGTTATTTGGGAGTTATTTATGGATGCTAGCCACGCATCAATAAGTCTTGTTAGTGCCGTGTGGCAAGAATGCTTGGGGCGAAAGCCGGACTGAAATACGTGCAATAGACTACGACTCTCCAAATATTGATAAAGGTGTTTGTGCACGTGTCTTTCAAGAGGTTTGGAAAGGCTGGATAATATTGAGATGGGTCTATAGTTATTAACATCAGACAGATCTTTTGATTTAGGCAAAGGGATAACCTTGGCTTGCTTCAGTTCTGATGGAAATATATTTTGTTGGATGCATAAGTTATAAATATACGTTAACGATTCTACTGTATAGGGAAGGGACAGTTTCAGGATTTTAGGACTGATCTCGTCAGGTCCCGATGATTTTTTGTTTTTCAGTGACCCGATCAGTTTTCCTACTTCATACACAGCTAGAGGCGGTATAGAGAAGGGGGGTTTGTCCTTAGTCTTCTGCTTACAGAAGTTAAGCAGGGACTCCGGGCATGTGTAAGACGTTTTTCCGCTTGAGGGTATGATTGACTCGGCAACAGACAAAAAATGTTTGTTAAAGATGTCTGCAGTAATACTAGAAGGAATGGCTGACGATTTCTTGCTGTTACCTCGGGTGATGAGATTAACTGCGCGCCAGAGTGCGGCAGTATCTCTATCTTCTTTAATCATTCGTTCAAAGAGAGACTTTTGAGCCCTGCGTACCATAGACTTGACACGGTTGAGAGAGAGAGAGAGAGAGAGAGAGAGAGAGAGAGAGAGAGAGAGAGAGAGAGAGAGAGAGAGAGAGAGAGAGAGAGAGAGAGAGAGAGAGAGAGAGATGCAGCTGTCCTGTAAACAACACAACATAACAGGAAAATAAACATTACATGCAAATAATAACAACAATAATAACAATAAGAAGAAGAAGAAAAGCTACGGGAAAAAAACACAATAGGTGAATTAATGAAAGGAGAAAAAAAATGGCATTGGATAATTTGTAACTGCCACCAATACAAAAAAGCAAGGGAAATAAATGATTGCATAGCATTAATATTATACTCAGCTAAGACAGTGTCAAAGAATCAGCAGCATCAAGAGCGTATAGCGACACCGACAAGACAAAAGAATATCACTTAGCAAATGTAAGGTGAAAGAGAAAATATTTGACGGTCACGTGTTATCAGCAGTGAGTAATACTCTTTTATTGCAAACTGTGAAGTCAGGCTGAATGGAAGTGCGTGTGCAAAGCACATTTAAAATGGGTTTTACCTGAACATGATTTAATGTTTAAAGGCAATGAGTTCCAGACAAAACTACCTGAAAATTGAAGGCTTGACTTGTAGATATCTATCCTGGGGCGGGGTAGATGAAGAAAGCCATGTCTCGTGAGTAGCTGATACCTAGGGCTGAAATAAAATAGTGTGCACAGATATTCGGGGACTTGACAATGAAATATTTTGTGCATGAGGACGCATTTGTTAAATTTGAGTTGTTCCTTCAGTGGAAGCAGGCCAAGGGATTTTATTTTTTCGTCTGTGGAAGTAGGGTTTGGAATAATTATTTTAACTGAACGACGATACAGTGAGTTGATTTTTTTTAATATGATGTTTCACTGCAACCGTCCCACAAAGAGGATACATAGTCACAGTGGCTCTTAATGTGTGCGTGAAAGAACAATGTACCGCACTTTGTACTAAAAATATGTCTAAGTTTAGAGAGCAGAAAGACATTCCTGGACAAGTTTTTGCACGAACTGTCGATATGCGACGACCAGTTGAGCTGGTCGTCAATTACAACTCCTAGTAGGCGGTGCTTGGATACCTGTTGGATAGGTTTATCACCAAGTGAAAGTATCAGAGGGGCAGGATGTAGCTGATGCTTTTGGCGGGTTGTTATCAATATGCTTTTGGTTTTAGAAGTATGAATGCGATTTCGCGTACACCAATCTGACACTTCATCAAGACTTTGCTGGAGGATACAATTAAGCGGCGGGACACGATTGCCTGATGTATGCAGCGTTGAATCGTCAGCAAAGAGTTCGCATTTTACCTCAGGATTTGAGATGGAAAGAGGCAGGTCATTGATGAATAAAGAAAATAAAAGAGGCCCTAGAATAGATCCCTGGGGAACTTCGTGCCTCACTATACCTTCTTTCGAATACCTTCCGTTCGAGTACACCTTCTGTCGGCACCCCACCCGGGTCTGCCCTGGGGGACTTGGGTGGGGTTAGGTATTTTTTAGTTCCCAGGGTCACCCTGGTCAGCCCCACAGGGTGGGTTTTTCTGTCTATTCTGGGGCATCTGTTTCTGTCTACCCTTTGTCCATTCACCTGTATTTGCCTTTTTAAAACTCTCCCTACTGTCTGCACTGCCTGTAGCTCTTGATATTGGATGTGTGTTGCTAAATGGTCTTAGCTTTATTTAGGCCCCATGTTGTAGGTTTATTTAACGTATTTGACCGGCTGGCGACATACATTCAATTTTCTGTTTAGTTTTTTTTTTTTTTTTTCACAAGCAGTGCAGGCACGTCCTGAGAAAGCCTTGTTGCTGTCGGGATGTTAAGCAATGTACAATCAATCAATCAATTCTGTCGGCGGTTAGTTAGGTAGGAGGAGAAAAACGCTATAGAGTTCGAATCAAGCTTATACACTGAACGTTTCTTTAAAAGACGGTTGTGATCAACTAAATCAAATGCTTTGGTTAGGTCCAGAAAAACTGCACCATTAATTTGGAATCGTTTATTGATGAGAGCCAAAAGTCGACAATGTGAACGAGTGCAGTATGACACGAATGTTTAGGTCTAAACCCGGACTGAATAGATAAAAGTAGGCGTTGATTCTCTAAGAGGTGGAGTAGGTGCTTGTGAACGTGTCTTTCGATTGGCTTCGATAATATTGATAACACTGAAATACGACGGAAATCGTTTGGACTTTTGGGATCTTTACATTTGGGAATGGGGATAACTTTAGCATTTTTCATGGCATCTGGAAAAATACCTTGCTTGATAGAAAGGTTGAATATAAATTTCAAGGTTTCAGCTGTGTAAAACTATGGAAGTGACAATTTCAGTACCATGTTGTTAATTCCATCCAGGCCACACGATTTACTGGTTAGAGTAGAAATATATTTACGAACATCAAACACTCTCATAAAAGGTATGGAGAAGGACGCACCTGCTGCAGACTCACAGTGTGTGCGCAGTTCAGCAGAATAACTGTAACTATCACTGCTAGTGGAAAAAGACTGTACAAGAGACTCAGCGATATTATAAAAATGGGAATTAAAGTCGTTTGGATCCATGCCTGGAGAGGTAGCAGCCTGAATGGAACGTTTCCGCTTTGTAAACAAATTGATTGCATTCCAAACACTTTGGGTATCTTTACTCACACATTTAGAAAAACCTGGCTCTTTTGTACGCATTCTTTTTATAGACTTTTCTTCAGCCTTCAACACTATACAACCCTATCTCATAGCTCAAAAACTTCTCTGTTACAATGTAACGCCAAGGCTTATCCTATGGATTGTCAACTTCCTTGTAAATAGGACCCAGTCAGTTCGCTTTCAAACAGCTCTCTCATCCCTTAGGTCCACTTCCATAGGCGCCCCTCAAGGTACAGTTCTCTCCCCTGTGCTGTTCACACTGTACACTAACGATTGTAGTGGCACTGACTCTACCCTTCTTATAAAATATTCGGATGACACTGCCTTAGAAGATCTCTCCAATAATGATGCGACTTACTTTGCAGAAGTAGAACGTTTTAGTGTTTGGTGTAAAGATAATTTTCTAGACCTAAATGTGAGTAAGACCAAGGAACTACTGATAGACTTTCGAAAAAACCCTGCCCCTGTCCCTGTTCTGATGATCGATGATGTGTCTGTTGAGCGTGTGACTGAGTATAAGTATCTTGGAACAGTCATAGATGATAAGCTGTCCTTTAACGCAAACACCTCCCTCATACACAAGAAATGTCAGTCACGCATCTACTGCCTCCAGAAACTCAGGAAGCTGAATGTGAACCCCTCTGTCCTTCAAACTTTTTACTGCTCTTTTATGGAGTCTGTCATCACTTTCGGTTCTGTGTGCTGGTATGGAGGTCTGAGTGTGAAGAACAAGAACACCCTGGCACGAATGGTAAACATCTGCAGCAAAGTGACTGGCAGTAAGCAAAACAGTGAGGAGTCCCTGTATGAACAGCGTGTGGTGAGAAAGGGTAGGCGGATAGCTTCAGACAGATCCCATGTCCTTGCCCACCTCTATGAACTCCTCCCCTCTGGCCGCAGACTCCGCACGCACAAAGCTAGAACACTTAGACTACAGCACAGTTTCATCCCCAAATCCATCACTCTAAGCAATCTGTAGGTACATCCACGCATACCCAAACCTAACTCCTCCCCCTATCCCCCTTTACCTGTGCAATCAGTAGGAATGGAGCTTGTTGATTTTAGAGAAGTGATTATATTGTGTTTCATTTGGTGGTGAACATGGACATACTGGGATTGTTGTTACTGAGTGTTTACCCACTAATTATTTTATTATGGTAGACTTTAATTATGCAGCTTGTGTAATAATGTACTGAGACGTTTGTATAATAAGTAGTGAGGGTTAGGATTAGGTTGAAACACGCGTATTATGTATGCATATGTAGAGGTGGGTGTGAATGTATAAGTGCCGCTCAGTTCAGTCCATAAAAGATGTTTGTGTGAGATGTGTAAGAGTTATGTGTAAAGATTTTGTAGTGTTTACTTTATCCATTTGGAATTTGTAGCTGTGCAAGTGCAGGGAGAAAATGTTCATAATTATGCTATAATGTTTTTATGTCTTGTTTGTACTATTTGTTATAAATGTACCACAACCGAATTTCTCTTTTCGAGATAATAAAGTACTCTTATTCTTATTCTTCTCTCTGCGATAACTTTTTCTGCAAGTGCTTCTAGGTTTTTCTAACTAAGGATTTTACAAAATTACGTTGTTTTCTAAAATCTCCAAGTATTTTTCTGCCGTTTAAAGTCATCTCTTATTTTCATTGCGTGAATGATGTCCTTGGACAACCAAGGCGGAAGGGTAGGGTGTTTAATTCGTTTAGTCCTTAGTGGGGCATGTTTATTTAGGACCCAAAGAAACAGCTTGTACCAAAGCGCAAGGGCTTCATTGGGATCATTAGTGTTATAAATAAGGTGAAAGGGCGTGTTAGATAGGTCATGAAGAAAGTCATCAGAGTAGAACTTTTCATAAGACCCGTAGGTGACAGTAGTGTGTTGTTTGTGCTGGGGTTTATCACGTTTAACTGAAAGATTAAAACAAGTAGGAAAGTGATCACTAATGAGAGAGAGAGAGAGAGAGAGAGAGAGAGAGAGAGAGAGAGAGAGAGAGAGAGAGAGAGAGAGAGAGAGAGAGATGATGATGATGATGATGATGATGAAACGTTTTATTTACAGGATAAAGTTTTAGGTGAAACGCCTCTCTTACAAACTGTCCTGTTAGAAAATAAACATTAACGGCAAAGAGTAAGAGAAACATAATAAATCGAAACATGAACAAAATAAACTGAGAAAAAAAAAAACACTATTCAAAAGCAATGCGAATAATGCGCACACATCGTATCAATAACAGTGAATAATAATTTATAAAAAACAAATGTAGTCCGTTCAGGTAGTAGGTTACTGTAACAAGATGTTATATAAACGAGTTGTGAAGGTTCTAGAGTCAGAAATGGATTTAATTTGGGGTGGTAGTTCGTTCCAGGCTTTGGCACCTGAGAACGAAAGGCTTGTTTTTATATATATCGAGTCTGGCCCATGGTAGCTGTAACAAACTGTTCCTCGTGTTTTGTATTTGACTATCTAAAAATAAACATACGAAGGTAAGATGGGGCTTTATGGTTAGGAATTGTATGCATAAGTATGCATCGATTAAATGTGAGCTGCTTGAATAGGTTTAGTAGTCGGATGGTTCTAAATTTTTCGTCGGTGGGAGATGCACGAGGTACAGTTAACTTTACCCCTCGACGATACAATGAGTTAAATTTCTTTAAATGCACCTCAATGCACCCGTCCCAGATAGTGGAGCAGTAATCACAGTGTGTCTTAATATGGGCATGGAGAAAGAGTCTTCTAGTGTCAGTGTTAACTATCTGACTTGGGTTTGATAGCAGGAATAGATTTTTAGATATTATTTTGCATGTGTTTTCGATATGTGGTTCCCAGTTTAGCTGGTTATCTACTGTGACTCCAAGCAAACAGTGTTGTTTTTTTTAAACTTGATCAAGGGGCTCAGAGTCCAGGTATAATGTTAAGGGCAGGAGACCACGTTGATGTTTTTGGCGTGAAGTAATCAACATACTCTTTTTCTTTTGGTCACTAATTATCATATGATTATGTTGGCACCAGCTTGAAACCTCATCAAGACTTTGCTGGAGAACTTCGTTTATTTTTGGCACTTTGCTGTTTGATGTATGTATGGTAGTGTCATCAGCAAATAAGTCACATGTTGCATCGTGATGTGAGATAGAGAATGTCTAATCATTGATAAATATGTCAAATAACGATGGACCCAAAACTGACCCCTGAGGAACACCACACGTTACTAAACCTTCACTCGAATAATTACCATTAAGCAAAACTTTGTCTTCTTTCACTTAGATAGGATGATATCAGATGCGCGGTATTGGAATCGATGTTATACATCGGTACTTTTTTTAAAATATAAGATAGAGTGGTTGACTAAATCAAAGGCTATTTTTAGGTTTTTAAAAAAACTGCACCTGATAACTGAGAATTATTAATGGCTGTAAACCATTTATTAATGATATGTGTAAGGGCAGTGTGGCAAGAGTGGTTTTGACGAAAACCAGACTGTATTGTACTGACAAACCAGATAGATTAGGCTAGCGCTGGTAGAATTGTAAACAAACCAAGGGAAAATACTCAGCGCTGGACATACAAACAGTTAGATTCCCTGCCCCCGCCTATCAGGCACCCAATCGCCAGCCCACAGAAATATACGCAAGTATAGAACCTCACCTATCTGGTTTGTGAGTATTCTAACTCGAGTCAAAACTTGTATCGTTACATTGTTGTGTATTGTCTTGTGCGTCTTCTGTGGGAAATTCCGACCACATTTAGTAGTGCACTTTCTTCTTTGTGTGTGTGTGTTTCTCCTGCCTACTTCCTAAATTCCAGAAAAAGACATGGGTTATAGGCTAGACCTGATGCGTCCTTTTATGGATGTAGATGATCGTCTGGTTCTATACTTGCGTATTTTTCTGTGGGCTGGTGACTGGGTGCCTGATAGGCGGAGGCAGGGGATCTAACTGTTTGTCTGTCCAGCGCTGAGTAATTCCCCTTGGTTTGTGTGCATTGTACTGAGTAGACAGTTCTGTTCTAGAAAAGTTTGCAGATGTGTATGGATGTTTTTCAATAGGTTTTGAGATGGCTGGTATAATGGAGATAGATCTATATTCATTCAATGAGTTTAACGGGTTGCTTTTGGGAAGGGGAATAACCTTGGTCGTTTTTAACTCATCATGGAAAATATTTCTTTGAACAGAAAGATTGTAAATGAACGTTAGAGACTCAACTAGGTAGGGCAAAGCTATTTTAAGAATTTTGCAACTGATGCTATCTGAACCACATTACCTCTTTTTATATTAGATATATATTTACCCACGCCAAAAACAGTCAATGGGTGGGTGGGTGGGGGGGGGGGGGTGGGGAAGGGGGGGGGGGGGAGTGAGAAAACACAACCAGCAGTTCTGTTACTGTGAAGTCGTAGTTGCTCAGAACATTGGTATTCCGCAGGATCATTTGTATTAGTGCGTGATAAAGTCTCAGCTATGCTAAGAAAGTGGGTATTGAATGAATCTGCAGTGAGCTCAGGTGCAATGTTCATGTCTCTGTGATTGTGACCTTTAGTAAAGGTGTTGATAACGCCAAACAGAGCGCAGGTCCTTGCCGTCTGCAATGATTTGTTCAGCGTGTTGTCTTTGAGCTTTTCTGACTAAAGATTTGACAAAAGTTCTGTGTTTTTTTTTAATAGTCAACACATTTCTTTTCTTTTGTGTAAGGTCTTCAAGTGATCTGCAATAAAACAAAAAATGCATTTCGTCCTCAAATCGACATTTGCATAATGGACAAGTAAAGGCCAAGAGAGAGAGAGAGAGAGAGAGAGAGAGAGAGAGAGAGAGAGAGAGAGAGAGAGAGAGAGAGAGACACAGAGAGAGACAGAGAGAGACAGAGACAGAGACAGAGACAGAAACAGAGAGACAGAGAGAGAGAGAGAGAATCAATGAAACTTTATTTTACAACGGTTAAGGCATTGACAACAACAACAACAACAACAACAATGAACCTTTATTTTATAACGGTAAAAGTATTTGGTAACAGGACCAATTTTCAAACTTGCCGTTACTACCATTAATCTAAGAACTACCATTGAACACTATCACAAACAAAACAACAGTTTCACACGAAAGTAAATAAAAGCTCACAGGCACAAACACTCTCTACATCACACACACACATTTTACACCACACACATACACACAAAGACACACACACATACTGCAACACACGCAAACACACATACACACACACATACACACACACACACACACACACACACACACACACACACACTACACAACACGCATACACACACTCACACGACCCCCCCCCCCCCTCTCCCCCAGAGCAACAGAGAGAGAGAGAGAGAGAGAGAGAGAGAGAGAGAGAGAGAGAGAGAGAGAGAGAGAGAGAGAGAGAGAGAGAGAGAGAGAGAGAGAGAGAGAGAGAATGAATGAATGAATGAATGATACTTTATTTCTCAAGGATGGAAACAATATAGCCCATAAGCTAGCCAGGTCTACCGTGCACCCCCCCCCTCCTCCCCAGTACTCAATAAGATGGGTTTCAAAGTGTACCTTAACCCCGAAAATCCTTAGGAACACACCAGAGGTATAACCGATGGCGCATGGGTACCCCCATTCACACTCTTCGAGGATGCTAAAATGAGGTTGAGAAACATTTTCCTCTAAATAAATCGGAATTTATCCCAGAAGCCCAAATCAGGCAATATTATGTTAAAGCACACATTCTGCATCCTCTGCAAAAAACAGAATGAAAACATTTTGAATCTCTGACTCACAGCAAAGCTATTTGTGCACCCAGTAAACGACCATTTCCGCGAAATAAAGACAAAAATAATGTGTCAGATGTCTTCAGACATTTTCTATAGCACTGACAGTCCATTTTCAGGCTTACATCATTAAAACAGGATGTCACAATTATTATAAACTTGACTAGGTGATGCTGTGATTGCTGTGAGTGCCACAGTGGTTTTTTTAATCAGAATATCAAGCTGATTTTGCAGACCACGTGGAAAACTTCAACAAAGCCTGGGAGAAGCAGAACACCATGTTTTCCATTATACATAATTTCAGCGGCAATTTCGTTAATAAATAAGAAGAACAGTGCGGGCGAGGTTATCTCCCCCTGTCGCCATTACGCCCTTTTTGTTTAGAACTGCCCATAATTTAGAACGTGATATATAGTCAAAAGCTTTCTGAAAATCTATAAAGCAACGTACAGTTTTTTTACTACAGGTAAAATATCTTTGAATCATAGAAAATAGAGTGAAGATGTAATCAATAGTTGAGTGATCTGAAACAAGCCTGCACTTCTCCCAGCACATCATGACTTTCGGACCAATCAGTCAAACGCTTATTTAAAATGCAACTATATAGTTTACTACAGACAGCGAGTAGTAAAATGCCACGGTAATTATTAGGTACATCCATATTGCCATTTTTATGGATAGGCTGGATGATCGATTCTGACCAAGACTCAGGGTACAAGTCTGTGGAGAAAATGTGATTAAACAGCTTCACAAGAAATGGGAAATAACATCATAGGCATGCTTAAAGACTTCAGGAATGAGACCATCAGGACCAGCAGCTTTATTGTTTTTGAAGTGCTTCATGGCCTCATTCACTTCCTCTACTGAAATATGTGTGTCTAAGTTTGATCTGATGAAATGTCAGAACTTGTGTAAACAATTTCATCCCCATTTGAATCGTCCATTAGATCTGCACCAAAACTTTCTTGAAGTGTTCAAACCATTGTTCTTCAGAAATTGCTCCGCAAAAAGCCCTGTTTGAAGATAATTTCTGAATTATTCCCCCAAAAGTACGTGAATCGTGTATGTTATTCTCTATTTCTTTTCTCATCTCTATTTTATGACATTTCTGTTTACGTTTTAACAGGTTTAAAAAAAACTCTTCTTTTTTTTTTCACAAAACCCGTTCGGTCAACAGAAATGCCAGAATGCTTAAAATCTCGCAAACTCTTTCTGACCACACGTTGCTGACCTCACGTGCTGAACAAACGGCTGTGATGGGTCCTGCCACGACCGGTTGGAGGAAAACAGTCACCCAGTCACACACACTGTAAAAACAATCACTAATACGGCGAATGTCCTGTATATGGGAGCTTTTAAAGAAAGAACAGCAGTCCATAAGACATAAGACATTTATTCACCAAGTAAAACGTTACAAGGATTTTTGTGTGACATGGCGACAGTAAAATACATCCTCACTTACTACACATGCATTCATCATGACATACACTCAGTCGTCCTGTATACAGCACTAAGATAGATAAAACAATATTACACACATCAGTCCTATGTCACAATCATGGAATCACGTTGTTCCATGGATGGTGATGAACTGAGTACAGCTTCTGGAAAGAAACTGCATCTGAATCGAGAGGTTCTGGCTTTCAAAGCACGAAACCGCCGGCCAGAGGGCAGAGGCTCGAAGAGATGATTGGGTGGGTGTGACAGATCGCGAACGATTTTTCCTGCCTTCCGTTCCATACGTGTTTTGAAGATGGAGGCGACAGATGGAAAGTCGCAGCCAGCTATTTTGGAGGCAGTCTTAACAATGTGCTCGAGCTGGTTCTTTTCTGTTGCGGTTGTGCTGCCATACCAGACAGTGATAGAGAAGCACAAGGTGCTCTCTATCACCGCGCGGTAGAACTGTGCCATGATACCTCTTGACATACCGAGTTTCCGCAGCTGTCTCAGAAAGTGGAGACGCCGTTGGCACTTTTTCACAATGGCCGTAGTGTTATGGCCGAATCACTTGCCAAAATGTTAAGCCATTCACTCACTCTAGCAGCTATAAATGTACAAATCTTCGTCCTCGAAACGTAGCCAGAGAAAGAAAAAAAAAATGTCCACCAGAGAGAGAGAGAGAGGGGGGGGAGGGAGGGAGGGAGGGAGAGAACAATGAACAATGAACAATGAACAATGAACAATGAACCTTTATTTTCCAACGGTAGAAGTTATTGGTAACAGGACCAGTTTTCAAACTTGCCGAGAGAGAGAGAGAGAGAGAGAGAGAGAGAGAGAGAGAGAGAGAGAGAGAGAGAGAGAGAGAGAGAGAGAGAGAGAGAGAGAGAGAGAGAGAGAGAGAGAGAGAGAGAGAGAGAGAGAGAGAATGAATGAATGAATGAATGAATGAATGAATGAATGAATGATACTTTATTTCTCAAGGATGGAAACAATAGGCGCACAGGCTTTTTTTCATGTTTGTCCTTGCTAAACTACAACATTGAAAGCAACATTAAGATAAGATAAGATAAACTTTATTGCCATATGCATAAACATTAGGAATTTTTTTAGGCATAGCCGACGAGCGTCCATATGACCATCAACACATAAAACATACATACATCACAATCAAGCAGACTCTAAAATAACAAAACACACATATGTATAGCAGTCATTCTACTGAGTGTGCACAAAATAAACCTATAGCATAATAAACATATTATGACAACAAAGACCGCCACGCCAAGTAAGCCGCAGCGAAAACAGATTAGCTACATTCATATTCATTCGTAAAACGGTATATCCTGTTTAAGAAGAGGTTTGATAGAACATATAAAGAACTATAAACAACTAAGATAGGCTGTAAGTAATTCTAAAGGGACTTTGAGTCAATCTGCTGAATTAAAGCATATCACAGCCGCATTAGACAGGGCCTGAACAGCCAAGGGATAAAAGCTCTTTTGAAAACGAGTGGTTTTGTCCTTGATGGATCTAAAGCGTAAGCCAGACGGCAAGGGCTCGAACAGGCTATGTGCAGGATGATGCTCGTCATGTATGATGGAGATTGCTCTCTTGATGATGCGTGCGTGGTACAGAGATTCCAGCGAGAGGAGATCGCTTCCAACAATATGAGATGCTGTTTTGATCACCCTATTTAGTTTCTTGAGGGCTTCGTCGGTTACGCTGCCACACCACACCGTCATTGAGAAGATAAGAATGCTCTCAATGGCGGCGCGGTAAAACTGCACCATGATCTGCTGACTGACGCCAAAAGACTTCAACCGCCGAAGAAAAAACAGGCGCTGCTGGGCTTTCTTTACTAGCTGTTCAATATTCTTCTCCCACTTCAGATCGTGCGAGATAAGAGTACCCAGGAACTTGAACGTTTCAACAATTTCAATATCGTTTCCTTGGATGGTTAAGGGGAGGGGGTCAGTTTTCTTTTTCCTGAAATCAATTATCATTTCCTTGGTCTTACCAACATGCAAATCCAGTTTGTTGTCAGAACACCAGCCTACCAACATGCCTACCTCATCCCGATATGAACTCTCGTCATTGTTATGTACAAAACCCTTGACTGTCGTATCATCAGCAAATTTCACTATGCGTGTGCTATCATAGTGGGATACACAGTCGTGTGTAAAAAGAGAATACAACAATGGGGATAACACACATCCTTGGGGAGCTCCCGTACTCAAGGTCAAAGACTGGGATACATGTCCACATTGACCAGGAGTAGGGAACTGACACGGCTGAACACAGTTCTGACCGAACGAACCGATCTTGACAATCTGGGGTCTGTTTAACAAGAAATCAAGAACCCAGTTACAGATGGACTGTGCGAAGCCAAGGTGCAGCAGTTTTTCATGCAGTTTCGACGGTATGATAGTGTTGAATGCGCTGCTGTAGTCAACAAAAAGCAGCCTAACATATGCATTTGGCTTCTCTAGATGCTGCAGAATATAGTGCAGTCCTAGCGACACAGCGTCCTCTACTGATCGGTTCGCGCGGTAAGCAAACTGATAGGGATCGAGGGAGGGGGACATGACAGACTTGATGTGCTGCAGAATCAGCCGCTCGAGCGTTTTCATTATGACAATATATAAAACAATATGTTAACAGCACAAAACAAGCGGCTACACCCACAGGTCACTTGTGTTACATTCCGATACAAGTTCCAAAGTCACTGAAAATTACACACACACACACACACACACACACACACACACACACACACACACACACACACACACAGCAAAATGACAGGGTCATGGGGGGGGGGGGGGGGGGGCGGGTGCGATGTAAAGTGTGTTTATAGAAAGCGACTGCACGCTTATGATACAGCTACTCATGTGTAGGAATTTAGTGAGCAGGCAAAACACTACGATAAAGAGAGATATTATGTAAAAACTAACAAGTGCAAAAACGGAGGACCACAGGAAATCATTTGACATGGCTATTTTGGACATATTATCTACGCTTCTTTCAAGTTTGCTCAGAGATGTATTTAAAAGCTTTCGTCCTAAACAATGGAAGATGTGTCGTTTGCTGTATATGTGGAGGAAGTGAGTTCCATAAATAGGCACCCGCGTACGAAAGGCTGGATTTAAACAAGTCAATTCGGGGCCGTTCAATGACGAGACTGTTCCTCAAAGTGCTGTAAACCCTTTCGCTCTCAGTGAAAAGCTTAGCCAGGTAGAGGGGGGCTTTCCCGTTTTGTGCATAAGTACGCACTTATTTAACGTAAGGTGTTGATGTAAAGGAAGGAGCCCTGTTGCCTGAAGCTTTTCCTCCAAAGTTAGAGAGGGGATTTGGGGGATCAGTTTAACTGCGCGATTGTATAGAGAATTAATCCGCTTAAGGTTAGCCTTACTACAGCCGTCCCAAATAGTAGATGCGTAGTCAATGTGAGGTTTTATGTAGGAGTTGAAAAATAGCTTTCGTGTCTTAGTATCAATGATAGATTTTAATCTTGACAGTAAAAATAGCTTCTTTGATAACGTTTTCCCTAGTTGTGTTAGATGGGGCAACCAGCACAGTTGGTCATCAACAATTACCCCGAGGAGGCGATATTCCTTGACTTGCTCAATGGGAACTGAATCAAAAGAGAGGCTAAGTGAATGGGGGCGGAGCTGATGCTTTTGGCGTGTTGTGATTAGCATGCTTTTTGTTTTGGATGGATTAACAAGCATTTGATTATTTTTGCACCACAATGAGACCTCCTGAAGACTAAGCTGAAGATTGCTTGATATTTCAGGTACAGTTTTCCCGCCAGCGTGAAGAGTTGAATCATCGGCAAACATGTCACATTCGGTATTTGGATTGGATATATGAAGTGGAAGATCATGTATAAACAAACAGAAAAGTAACAGAGAGAGAGAGAGAGAGAGAGAGAGAGAGAGAGAGAGAGAGAGAGAGAGAGAGAGAGAGAGAGAGAGAGAGAGAGAGAGAGAGAGAGAGAGAGAGAGAGAGAGAGATGATGATGATGATGATGATGATGATGATGATGAAAATTTATTTTTTAACGGTAAAAAGTTTTGACAGAAACAAATCGTCATTTTACAAACTTGCCGTTGCAGACATTTTGTTTCTGTTGATGCTGTTTTTTTTTTCATCTACGGCCGTTGGAAGTGGTTTAAAAGAAGTGTCCGGATCTGCTATTAACGGTGTTATTTGATACCGCTTGCTCGGACACAAATGAACAAAACTGCCCTTCCCCTGTTTTTAGCGCCTCAGTTTTCAACGTCTAAATTTAGACACCTCCCCCGCCACACCCAACCGCCACTCATAACAAGGAAGGAGGGGGTGGGGTAGGGGTGGGGGTTGCTATGTAATCCAAACCTGCTCTATTCGTATTCGATCAGTGTGATCTGGTCAGGGCAAACAAGGAATATGACTGGCGCAGTTTAATTTGTTCCGTCTAATTGTAGAGATGTTTCACCCGCAAAATATGCTGGCTGAATAAAGATTACTTGAAGAAAATTCAAAATCAACAAATACGATCTTCTCAGGAGCATGCTGACGAAACTTCCCTTTGTACTCGTTTTTGTTGAACGTTGTGAAATCAGTTGCTAATTTGAGGGAAACCTTACTCTAAACTGTCTGGTCTAAAACAACAAAATAGCAGAAGCATCGCTGTGCAGTGTCCACTTTCTAACACACATCTCCAAGGTCTTCATACCAAAATAGCAGAAGCATCGCTGTGCAGTGTCAACTTTGTAACACACGTCTCCAAGGTCTTCATACCAAAATAGCAGAAGCATCGCTGTGCAGTGTCAACTTTGTAACACACATCTCCAAGGTCTTCATACCAAAATAGCAGAAGCATCGCTGTGCAGTGTCAACTTTGTAACACACATCTCCAAGGTCTTCATACCGACGTCGCCCCGTGCAGCCGGTCACTGGAAACATTTCTCGGGGCGACTTTCTTGGTAAAACAAATCAAAGTTATTTTTTGTTAGTCTTTGCATACAATGTTGTCTGGCAAGAGAAGCGAAAAAGGGTAAAATCACAGGGGACTTAATTAGCTGCTTCCCACGAGAACATTATCGGTTGCTGAAGGTTCGTAAACAGTCGTGCCCCCAAACCGTTCCATTCGCAAACGGCACAGATTCTCAGTCACTTGCTTCCAGCGTGTAAATACGAGACTTGAAGCACGGGCCAGGATCGCTTTATTTGCAAAAGGCACAGATTCTCATGAGGCCCTGCAGCCGCAGGGCCTCATGAGAATTTATGCCTCTTGTGGGCAGAGTTCGTTCCCATGGATGTACGTACCCACAACTGAGGAAGACATCTGGGTTTAAGTGAACAACTAAAACAACGTTTCACGCCCGTTGCAAAACAGCGCGATTTTAACATAAACTGTCAAATTAACACGAGACGGTGTGCAACGAAACATCAAAAACCAGAGAAAGAATCAAACGAAGCGAAATGTATCTTTCCCATAGAGATTTCGACACATCCGGCCAGGGTCCCTCGAGACTGGCGCACCGTGACAAAACTCCCAAAAGAAAAGTCCTATATGGATCTTTTTACTTTTTTGTGCACGTCTATGTGAGTTGGATGAATCGTGATAGCTCAAATGAAGCGAAATACATATTACCCGCTGGGAACGTAGCACTACCGGCCCAAGACCCACCGAATTGAGAAAACTGGGAGTATTGCGAGAGGAAATTCTTTCGCTTTCATTTCTACTGCTCGCTGTAGCAGGTAGATCGACAGCTCGAAATCAGCGATACATTAACATTGTGATTGGGAATTCAACGTATCGGCTTATAGCTGACCCCTTCACTGTCGAGAAAATGCGAACACCACCCAACTGCAAGAGGCAAAACACCTCATGAGCCCCGCGGATGCGGGGGCTCATGAGATTCTTTGCCTCTTGCTGACCATATTCGTATCAATGTTCTGCCTTTAACTGATAGGATTATTCCATGCTGAATATGTCCTGTTTTCAAAGACATTATCTTGCATCAACTTGCAGGGAAGGGGCTTAATCGGGAAAATGTAAAGTGACAATAGGAGTTCTAACAAAACTTCGGATTGACCGACAGTGATTGCTCAAGGATAGTCTGACACCTTGGAAGAAAACTCACTCGCATTCTGTTTCAAGCGTGGAACACGGGTTGAGTTTGAAAAAAAAATGGTTAGTGCCTGATTAGCTTGGCACCTGGAGAGTCACTCGACCAGTCGGGCACTAGGCCTACCCTTGAGCTATCGCAGTCAGTGCTATCGCCAGAGCGGCCTTCTTGAACACACCATCGTGAATCCTGGAGCAAAAGAAGCGAACACTGCACCTACCTTGATCTAACTCTCCCGACTTTATTAACGATTACAAAAGTGAGCCGTTGGTTTAGAGTAAAAATATAAAATGATCCTCGGATAAATGGCGATGGTCTGTGATTTTGAAGGTTAAAAATTACAGACCAGCACACAAAGTAGGTTTCACTCACACGGAAACTCCTACGAGTGATCACATTCACGGAAAGAGCAATGATATTTTCATCCACTTCTCGGCTTAAAAATGAGAAAGTGTCAGCTTTATTCAGGATGTAACCCACCGATGCAAATATAAATGGGCATTTTTGTCCAAGAGAACACCATGCAACGCAAAAGTTTTTATTTTTTTTATTTAAAGATACGTTCATGAATTTTGAATTTGCGTTTCGGTTTTTAATTTTGAAGTCGCGTGGGAGTTCGTGAAGCGAGTGTGTTTCAAGGGACGTGAGGCTTGTGGCGTTTTATTCTATTAAGAGAAAGAAGTGCCAGTTTTTGAGAAGTGCTTTTCAATCACCATTTCAATTACAATCACTAGTTATAATTATATCACATGACTGATGTAACCCCTAAAATATCTACGAATCCCGTCTATTTCACAAAAGTTCAAACAACCATCATGAAGTAGACAGAAACCTAGTTTGTAGATAGAAAAACAGTTTGTAGATGTTTATGTGAAATCCATCTTATTCTTGTTTTGCTTTCAGCCCGGCTGTGTTTTAAATCTGTAATGCAGTCAGACCCAAAAGATGACTGCCAAGCGTGCAAAATGCAAAGAAATTCACAAGATAGAAAGAAACACGCTGTAAAAACCTGGTGGCGCCAAGCTAATCTGGCAACACTCTTAAATTATCATGGTCGATATATCTTCTGCAAACCGGTACATATTACTTAGGTGACACCTCTAAAATTTGGGAATTGCTGCGGGGGGTTAATGGGTTATAACCTACTTCACTCACACGATCCTTGTCTTCCCGCATTGCCCTACGTAGCCTTGCATTACCAAAGTGCATGACCTAACTCATTGCAATCTTCACTGAGATCGGATGCAGTGGGTGCTAATAATACATATGTGGTTGCTGGTTAGTGAGTTTGGACCTTACGGCTTCCAGCCGTAAGGCCCAAAATCACAGACCAGCAGACACACACGAGCTGGCCTGTGATTCTTGACCTTAAAGCGCGCGCAACTTGCTATGATTTTTACCCGGGAAAACGGATCTCTAAATGATCCCAACACGCCCTTTTTCCTAGGAGACACTGAAACTCATCATTTGCGAATGTCCAAATTATTTAGTTGCCGCGGCGGCTCTTGTGTACAGGCGGCGGTAACTGGAGGGCTGGGTTCATTTATAGAGTTCAGTTTTCCCAGGTACAATTTGTGGTATATATGGGGCGCTTTAACGCTGGAAGCCGCGATGCCCAAAATCACAGACAGGCACAAGTACATGGATTTGGTGAGAAGATGTTTACTCAAGATATGAGTACTGAGGAATTAGCAACACCTGCTTCAGATAATTAACCCGTTGGCTGTCGGTAGCTCTTTTTGTCAACGATGATACCTGTAGGAATCATCGCTGACAAAAAGAGCTACCGTCAGCCCAAGGGTTAATTAATGAATCTGCACGCTGGCTGAGACATTGCGCGGACTTTGACTCCGCCACTTAGTTCCTTTAATGCCAGGAGGACGCAAATGATGTCTTTCTAACCATGGCAGATACAACGCCAGAGTCCATCCATCCACAAGAACACAGATGTACATGCGATCAGCAAGAGACAAAGAACATCATGAGCCCCTGCAGGTGCGGGGGATGATGATGTTCTTTGTCTCTTGCAGTTGGGTAGCGTTTGCTCTTTCCCAGCAGAGAAACAGTTAAGAAATTGCACACTTTGTATCACAGCAACGACCGACGGCAGAGTTCGAGTTAACCGGTAATTCTCGGCATTTTACCTTTTGTTTGTTTATTTGTTGTTATTGTTTGTTTGTTTGTTGTTGTTTGTTTGTTATTTGTTTGTTCGTCTGTTTGTTTGTTGGGTTTTTGTTATTGTTTTTGTTATTAAAAATATAAATACCAGAAAGGAAGGTAGACGATACCGATTAGAAAAGAGAGATACCGATGGTGAAGGTAGGGAGACTGTTGAACTTAGAATGCCGGAATTTACAATGAACTGATATGAGATAAACTAATTTGAATGTATGTCACCAGCCTGTCTAATAAGCAAAATAAAGTGTTAAAAGCACAGAGCACAATGCAGGCGCTATTTTGGCTAGGTGCTACAAAAATGATAAGTAGTGCATTGTGCATTTGTGTACATGCCTATTTTGAAAGGTGGGTTTTAACCCAAAATATTAATGAATTGTGTGGTTCTTTCTGCGAATTTTTCTTGGGAATTTTACATGATTGGCAGTCAACTTTTATTGTTTGGGTTTTTTGGCATGAATATTAAAATCAGTTGAGGCTTTTGGATCTCGAAGCGGCTGCTCAAATGCTGTTTTGTTTGTCTATCCCGGGTACGTAAAAGGACATTGGGCCGAAGCTGGCCGCAGTGGGCCAGCGCACCGTCGTGCACGGGTCCACTGCGGCCAACTTCGGCCCGATGGCTTTTCAGTTTGCGTCAGTACTGGGTCTCAGATGAAGTCGCAGACATCGCTGAGTTGGTTCCTGACTGCACGATACCAGAAGAAAGATGCGGAATGAAGAATCAGCAATAGCATTACTAGTGCAACACTGGAATTTGCGTACACCGTGTGACCTCCACGTTTAAAATCTAACACAGACGCAAATGGATCAATTTCTACGCAGAGATCCTCACGAGCCCCTTGCTGCATGACTGCCATGCTAGAGTTCCTGAGGATTCACGCCTAGTGCAGGAGGATAGTGTTCGTGTCGTGAAGGCAAAAGCTTTAGGGGACAGGCGGCTACGTGGTGTCATCTCGCAATTTCTCGCGTGGCCAGGACAATCACGCGGGATTAGAGGGAGTTCACTCCGGTAAATTGCATCCACTGACACGATTTACTTCTGGACCTGAGGCGCTTCCTGCACCGAGCAAAAATCAGTGGTGAAAACCAAAGGGCCAAAGGGTGACAATCAAAGACGTACAATGCAAGGAATTAAAAGCACTGTGACGGCATGAAAAGATAGTACGTCTGTTTTTTTATGAGAGTCAAAAGCGAGATTGTCACTGTAATACAATGAAACTCTTGCTTTTGACACACATGGACTTATTGGACAGGGCAGGCTACAAGAACAAACCGCTAGCTCTTCAAAGTTGTTGTTGTTGTTGTTGTTGTTGTTGTTGTTGCTGTTGTGTGGATTACTTCCTCTATATTAAGAATGAAGCATGATGGGTTGCACGAATTTTCCGACCCGATGGACTAACGAAAGTAGAAACAGCTAAGACTGTTTGACAGCCGATTTTCTAGCCGGTCTTTAATTCCTGTCAAAATGAGCTGCAGATTTGGTTGGTATTGATAAAGTTGATAAAATTAATGCTCTACTTTGTGGATGAAAAACAGGAGCTGCACTCGTATTTAACCGCTTCACTACCAGTGGACGTAGATTGTGTTTTGGAAATCATAAATTCAATCTCAAAGATCCCCAGCCGTCAAAAGAACGCGGATAAAAAGTGGTTTCAGCAATAGGTATAGATCCTTATGAGCCCCCGCAATTTCGGGGGCTCATGAGGATCTATGCCTCTTGCGTTCTTTTTTTTTTTTTTTTTTTTTTTTGGGGGGGGGGGGGGTATTTTTCTCCGCAGTGAAGGGGTTAAAAGCATAGAGAAGACAGCGCGTGTCTGTTTGACCGCAAACGCAAAATTACACCCCAGCACATAATTATTTGTTTTCATAAAACAGTTGCACAACACTTGTCGAGGATGTTGGCAGTTTTGCAGAATAAACATAAGATCTGCTCGCATGCGTGTGTGCTTTGCTCGATGACGGGAACATGTGATGGTTGCGTAACTGTATCAACGGGATGGCTCGTGATGTAAAAGAGGCGCAAGGTCCAAAATCACGCATCCTTACAACTTATTCAAGCAGTAACAACATGCAATACAGTTATAACTCTCTCGCTGGTGGAAATTGTTTGTTTGGGTATTTTAGGGAAGGGGGGGGGGGATTGATTGTCCCTGTGTGTTGGCTTTTTTGTTTGAAAATGCAACGAACACAAACAAAAAGAATTACAGTTACAGATGGAGTAATGACTATTATTACCCACTATGAATAATCAACCCAGTAAGCAAAAGACCCTCGGACCGACGTCGGCTCGAGGGGCTTTTGCTCGCCGGGAACAATTTTATATTCCCTTAAATCCTGCAGCCAGGGCATTCTGTGCATGACGGATCAAGGCACCGATTCGGGTGGGCCTGTACAGTTTCTGTATGATTCTCGTTGATCAAGACCAGCTGATCGAATAATCCATTTAGCCTCAACGCCCAAGAGCAGAAGATGGATTGACCATGATAATTCAAAGGTTGTGCCAGATGAGCTTGGGCCCGTCAGGCAATGCGGCGAGTCTCATCTTGAAGAAACGAAAGAGAGACCACGTCACGCCTCTACTGAAGCAGCTGCACGGTCTGCCCGTAAAATTCCGCTGCCAGTACAAAATTGCAACTTTCGTCTATAGGCTTTTTGACGGATTTCTCCCGCCGTACCTTTCTGCCAAGCTGTATGTTTTCAGGCATCACGCACCCTCCGTTCCGCCAGTGAAAAACTTTTTAAAAATCCCGAAGCTTAACATGAAAACTGTCGGGGAGCTTTCTTTCACCTTTTTAGCCCCAACTGTGTGGAACTCACTACCAACTGAAATGCGGAATCTGCCCACATTGTCACAGTTCAAATCTCACTTAAAGACTTTTCTTTGCTGTCGGGCATTTAACACTTAGCTCATCTTTAGCTAACTGTTGACTGACTGCCTTTTATTCTGATCCTAGAGGAAGTGAATGTAAGATGTTGGGATGGGAAGGGGTGGTTTAAAGTAGTGTATAATTGTGCGTGTGTCTGAGAGAGAGGGTGTGCTGTTGTGCATGCGCAGTGAGTCCAGTGTTTTCCTGGAGAACAGCGCTATACAAGAACTATGTATAATTATTTTATTAACTATCATGGTCGATCCGTCTCCTGCAACGTACTGCAGTCTTCAGAGGAAAACACCAACACGTGGGTATTTCGTACCCGGGACAACATGGGTTAACCAATTAGCCCCAACGCCCAACAGCAGGAGATGGATTGACCATGATAATTCAAGGGTAGTGCCAGATGAGCTTGGCGCCTTCAGGCGCCAAGCTCATCTGCCACTATCCTTGAATTATCATGGTCAAGCCATCTCCTACACCTGGTGAAAGGTCGCTAGGTAAAACACCTCCACAATTTGGAAAATGCGTCCGTGGGGTTTGGGTCTAGAAAATTCCCTGGACAGCCGATCTTTGGTAAGCGAGAAAGCATACATCCTCAGATTGATGGACATATTTCGGATTGACCTTTTAGCTGTCGGTAGAGGTTTTTGTCGCGAATATTCCTACAGGAATCATCGCGACAAAAACCGCTACCGACACCCAAAGGGTTAACCCTTGGCTGCTGCTAACGATACCGCTAATGGGAAAAGTCGCATAACTACGCGCTTTTTTTCCCCGCTGATTGGTGTCAGTGGCAGTCAGGGTGTTAACCATGCCATTGCCAAACTGTTAAAAAGTAACCATTACAACACGGGAAAATGTCACGATGCCGATGTACCTGTAACATTTACAAGATCGCTATCTTTGACCACTTCAATGGTGAGGAAAAAAAAACTCCGAAATATCAGCCACCTAAAAAACGAAAAGAAAAGAAAAGAGGAATACAAATGCGGGGTGTCATGAAGATATACGCCTCGTGTTGACACCACTTTGTATCCATGTTCATGTTCAATGTATCCATGTTCAGTGGACGGCTGGAGCTCTTTGGTGTCGAATTAACTCATTGGAGACGAGCCGTATACAGATATGCGGCAAATCGCCGCGTATCCTGTTTTGGCGCGTCTCCAATGAGTTAACTTATTCTACCCCAGACACACCACAGCAAGATAAGGATCGACCATGATAGTTCAAGGGTGATGCCAGAATAGCTTGGCGCCTATGGGCGCCAAGCTATTCTGGCATCACCCTTGAACTATTACGGTCGATCTGTGTTCTGCACTGCAGTGCAGTCTTCAGAGAACAACGGCAACATTTGGGGATTTCGGTGTTGGGGTAGAATGAGTTAAGAAAAGATTCCAGAAACACAATCTATGACCGCTGACAACTGTTAAAAGTGACACAGTCTCCACACGGGAAAATGTCACGATGACAGTGTACCTAACATTTATAATATCGATGTCCTATATTGCTGTAGCACGTACGCGAAATGTCAAGTGTAACATCACACGCGTCATCCTCATTTAATTCCACGGTGCTGAAATAGCAGCTGAGTTTCTGTGGTAAGCAAGGTAACAGGGCGTTTCCACACAGCAGCACGACAGCGACGCGAAACCAGGGGCGACAGCGACACGAATCGAGGACATATAAATCAAAAGGAGTGTTTCTATAGTTATGCGCGACGCGAAAGCAGCGCGATTACGGTGCGACAGGAGACAGCGGGGCGACAAACTCGCATCGCTCCATGGCGCGATTCAATGGCAATTCAGCCGCGATTTCGCTGTGAAGACAGCATAGTTTTCAGTACGCAACAACAAACTGCCAATTCATTCATTTTCTTCATTTTAATGTCCCACTGGCACTAAAAGTGATCGGGGACTACAAACTGCCAAAAATTCTAAACAGTTTATATAGGGGCGCGATGACTCAACCGCCTGTAGCAACCGCTGTATGGAAACACACAAAGCGATATTCCGCCTGCTGCTCAGCTACTTTCTTGCCGTGTTGCCTACAGCGCCGCTATGGAAACACAGCTTTAAATGAGCATACAGTTAAGGTACCTACTGCGGAATATAAACGGAGATTGCGGTTTCAGTGGCTGATTAAAGAAGTAATAAACAGAAGCGGTTTCATAATAAGTGCAACATACACAGCAGTAGTAACTTTCCTTTACAGCTTACAAGGCATGCATGTTATTGAGGATTGCTGCAATTTGCAACAGAAGCGGACAAATAGACGTACATAAATAGGCTTATAGCTAACATGAATTGCATGTTGCTCAGTAACATTTTAATCTCTTCTTGCCATTGCCATCAGCGTTTGATCATTACAGTATCATTAACCCATTCGCCCTCTAGACAACATTAACCCCACCCAACTGCAAGAGGTATAGATCCTCATGAGCCACCGCAGTTGCGGGGGTTCATGAGGACCTATGCCTCTTGATGAAACCACTTTGTATCCATGTTTTTTACCTTAAATTTACGATGATTTCAACAGCAAAAAATCTACGTCCACTGGCACTGAATGATTTAATTCATGCTTCTCTATCCATAGTTTGTCTTGTTTTGTAGATGATACGGAACTTACCGGTGTAGTCCAGACACGACCGGATTGTATCCTGCGGTGAAGACGTCCAGTGCGCAGTTGACTGTCCGCATGTAAAGTCACACAAGCATAAAACAATTGTACTAACTGAATGTCTCGAAAATGAGTAATTGTTTTGCAGGTTCAGTTTGAAGAAACAGAAGGGATATAAAAAAAATACAAGTCTGTCTTGCAGAATACAGAACCCAGTCACAAATAAGGTGTGCTGAACCCCGACATCCGCACAAGGGGAAGCCTCTCACAAAAACTTAGAGGGAAAAGTGAGTTCAACGAAGCACATGCTTAGAGGGAAAAGTGAGTTCAACGAAGCACATGTTTGGCTTCAGTTGTCACAGCAGCCGACAAGCTGTTTTCCTCTTGCGCACCGTCGGTCCTTCCAATACAATGGTGAAAGAGGTACTGAAGTGAGCCATCACGCGACTGCGTCTCTCAAAGTCAGAGGTGAACACAACGAGGGTGCCTTTTACGTCCTTTGCCACCACGAAGGTCATATTCAAAGATGACCACATAAACAGTCGATACAAATTTTCAGTCTGCGAAAAAATGGAGTTTGATGGTTTAACCGGTCGCCAGTCCAATGGCAAAAGTGCGACTATTGGCGAAGTCGGTCTTGGTCAAAACACGTACAGTAAAACTGCAAATGATAACACCCAACCACATAAGTTTTTAACTCATTGTGCCCGAGGTACGAAATGCCCAACATTTTGGAGTTATCCTCTGAGGACTGCATTACAATTCAGGAGACAGATCGACCATGATAGTTCAAGGGAGGTGGCAGAACAGCTTGGCGCCAATAGGCGCCAAGCTATTCTGCCACCACCCTTGAACTATCATGGTCATGCCATATCTTGCTGTGGTGTGTCGCGGGCAGAATGAGTTAAACTGCAAACAGCACAAACTATACCTTACTTTATGCAATATCCAGATTTCTGAATTGGTGCGAGGACAATGATATGGATTTTGCTTCTTTTTTTTTTAAAAATGGGTTTGCACTCAAAATACCACCGTACCTTGTAAGGAACCAATATAACATTTGGATTTCGACTTTTTCAATGGTGTGTGTTTGAAAGAACTACTGATGTGCTATTCACTTCATGTCTACGTGTTTACACATCAATTGCAGATTAGAAGGAAGTCTTGAATAACGCGTTCACCCTTAACCCCCTCACTGCTAGTGGACCCAGATTGTGTTTCTATAAAAATCTTTGTTGATTTAACACTAAGTAGCCCCAGCCGTCCAAGGAACATGTTACAAAGTGAACTCACAAGAGGCATAGATCCTCATGAACGCTCGCAGCTGCGGGGGTTCATGAGGATCTATGTCTCTTGCAGAGGGGTCGCGTTCATTTTTTTTTATTATTTTTTTTATAATTTTTTTTGTCTAGACAGTGAAGAGGGTTAAGACACGACAGCAGGAGACGGATCGGACATGAAAGTGAGGGGATAGTGGCAGATCCGGTAGTACTCTCGAACAATCATGGCCGATCCATCTGACACTTCAGGTAAATGCGTAAATTAGTTAGTTATTTGACTGAACGCCGAGGAGGCCACTACGGCCATCTCACGGCTTGAAGGGTCATAATCTAGCCGGCAAGACTAAAAGAACGGTCCCTCAGACCAGATGTAAATATATATTTAAAATATTTCAGGCTGAAAAGTCAAACTGACAAGGTCTTTAAAAAAAAATGTGTCTACAGACTCTTAAAATACAGTCAGCCTCGTTTATAACAAGGTCGCACCTTAACAAAATTCTGACGTAACACTAAGCCAACACTTGTTTTAGAGGTTCCAACTAATTTTTTTCTACGCAAACTACTTCGCTTATGACAAGCTTCGGATATAACAACAAACAAATCTGGGTCCCCTGACTAGGATTTGTTTCATGTTTACTTAAGTCTTTATAATCGCTTCTCAGACAACGTTCGCAAAAGTCGGATAAAGGAAATCACCCCTTGTCAACTGCACCTACAGATGCACACGTTTAGTACCAGACCTTAATCTGACAGTATGAGCAACGCTCCGCCTATCAAAACAACGACTACGGGCGTGTTGCAACGCGAATCAGGATTCAGGCCGGGAAAGTCTGTCGACCGCAGGCGTCCCTAACTGCATACAAATGACTGCCAGGAAAATCTGTCCACCGCAAGCGTCCTTAACTAAGTACAACTGACTGCCAGGAAAATGTGTCCTCAACTACAAGAGTGCCACGACACACCAAACATCACCAAGGTGCAAGAGACATAGATCCTCATGAGCCCCCGCATTCGCGGGGGCTCACGAGGATCCATGCCTCTTGCTGGCCCCTTTCGTGGTCGTCTGCGTCACGAACACAGACGTGAATCTGCCGTGGTTTCAAGGACATAACGTTCACGTAACGTTTAGTTGCTGGCGATGAAGGGGTTCACTAACACTACAACTCACACTGGTCTTTATAATCGCTTCTCAGACAACGTTCGCAAAAGTCGGATAAAGGAAATCACCCCTTGGGGTTCACTAACACTACAACTCACGCTGATCATCGGTAACTAATCGAGGGAGACAACTAGTGTGCCACAGACTCGGAACAAATGCTAGACCACACAACTAGCACGTCGCACTTTCACTCAGTACAGTCTAACTGCAAACATGCGCAGCAGTGTACGGACTCGGTTGACACATCCAGTGATTGAAACATTTGTCTTCTTCGTCTGGTTCTAATCACAGCGACAGAGAACTCATTCTGCAACTGCCAACCGTCCATCACTACGCCAGACAAGCTGGAAATGCTAGACGATTTGTGGAAAAGCACTTGCAATGTATTCCAGTCAAAACCCAATTGCATTGTTTAACCCTTTGGCTGTCGGGAGCGCGCTTTGGGCGATGATGCCTTGCAAGAATCATCGCGACAAAGCGCGCTACCGACAGCCAAAGGGTTAAAAATTTTAAAAAACGAAGTCCAAGGAATAGTGTTCAGTCAGTACTACTTGATTTATGGTTAGCGATTCGTTTCTTTCACTTTATCAGTCGCACTGTCCAATTTCAATGCAAATCTGCAAATATCTGACTAGACTGGCGGAACCAGACAGCAAGCAAAACACTTAGCGCAGTCTATCTGACCGAACTCGAAATGCAAATCTTGGATCAAAATCCGGACATCCGCTAGCTACGTACTCACTCGCAGCCACGCAACTTCTGGCGCGAGCTCTTCCGTGTGTCACGTGCTGACCAGTTTCTGCGACGCGACACCAGCAGGGCGCCAATCGCTGACACAGCCTAGGAAGGTCTCTCAGCCAGATCTTGGCTTCTGCCTCGTGTAAGAGACACAGATCCATATCCGTCGCTAACGCTATACACGGAAGCTTTTACTGAGAATCTTATGTCCGTCAGAGACGCATAGATTCTCGCGAAACTCTTAAGCTTAAAAGGACCTGCTCCAGGCAATAAGGGGTTAATGGTTAAATGTTCATAATACAGTATATTTACAATAATCTGGACAAAAGGGCTAACTTAACCCTTTGGATGTCGGTAGCGGTTTTAGTCGCGATGATTCCTGCAGGAAGGGTTAGGGAATCCAGCAGGAATCATCGCGACTAACACCTCTACCGACATGCAAAGGGTGAAACGTTTGAATGTCGTCAAATGAACGTTTCTGCTCTCTTTTTCTCCTTTGTACGTAGGAGAGCTCTTCCGTTACGCGGCACAATGGGCAGTAGAAAACAGTGTTACGTGTGCCCGATCACACGGATTGTGAACTGAAGGGGAGAAATGTCTAAGCTGAGGCAAGACAACATTGATAATCCGTTGTATCGGGCGGATTTTAGCAATCCATTCCAAGTCCGCCATTGAGCAGATAGCATTTTGAGGGCTTCAGATGTCATATGCACGGACGATTTCAGTGTATGTTTTATCTCAGTCTGAACTCTTCTCAGCTGCATTTAGCATTTTGATCTGACATTGCAGTACTTGTAATGGCGCTGCAGAATTAACCGTTTGGCTGTTGGTAGCGCCTTTTGTCGTGGTGATTCCTGCAGGAATCTGAGCTCGACACAAAGCGCTACCGACAGCCAAACGCTTACTGCCTCTCCGCTGTTAAAGATCTATCTATGCCTTTGCTGGCAGGGACTGGCACGGGTTACTCGTGACTTGCGCTTCTTGTTAAAGTAAGGTATGGCAGTTCCTTCCTGCGTGACTGAATCAATCAAGAAAATCTATGCCTCTGATCTGTCACTGTTAGCTAATCCTCTGGCTGTGGGTAGCGCTTTTTTGTCGAGGTGATTCCTATAGTAATATACAGTAATCACCTCGACAAAAAGTGCTACCGTTAGGTAAAGAATTAACGGCACCAATTATCTACAACTCTCTACCCAAGACTGTCACCGATGGCCTCAGGCATCTTTGTGTTGTGCAAGTCCGCGTCTCTCGCCGCTTGTTGGTGGTACCTCTCGGTTTGCATCTATTCGGCTCTGTGGCAAGGGAAGCCCTGTAAGAAGCTCGTATATACCTGATGCAACTGTGCCAACCTGCGCCTCTGGCCACTTGCTGACCAGTGGCTTTTCATTTAAGCCTAGGTGTGTGTGACACGGGACTCTTTATCTGAGAATCCCTGTCCTGCGATCAGATAGTAAGTCCTTTTTTTAAAGCGAGATTTTCATTGTCATCCATTTTTGGCGGATCTTATCTCTGCCTTGTGAAATGGAAACGACGGTAAGTGCACTTTTGTGTTAAAATAGATTTTCATTGTCATACAATGAAAATCTTGCTTTTCACAAAATGGACTTACTGCCTTTTTGGTTTCTGGGGGGCAGATCTATGCTTCATGCAGTCGCAGCTGAAAACATCCAACACTCCCTCTCTCACCTATCAAATCCTGAGGAGGTTACTTAGTGGAGGGTTGACCCCATAACTGCCGGGGCCAGACGAACGCTGCCCAGCTGCAAGAGACATAAACCCTCATGAGACCCCGCAGCGCGGGGGCTCATGAGGATTTATGTCTCTTGTTAGTCCTGTGTGCTACACGCCCGATTTTGCCGAATTCACATCTACCTTCTTCACGAGAATGTCGGTCAGCGTGCAGTCATTTTCTGATGCGCAAATCGTGATCACTAGCAGCGAAGAGGTAAAAAAAAAAAAAAGTCTTTGACAAAGGAATTCGAACGGCATCCCCAGAATATATGCCTCTTCCAGGCCGAAGATTCTTCCTATCTTGCCTCAGTGCTCAGGTGAGACGTCTCCTTTGCTTGCGGTCCGGCTCACCTTAGAGGGAGAACATGCCTTTCATTTCATAACCTTCGAAAGGCTTGGTTGGTAGGCACATGGAAGCCGTGAAGAAGAAGACCGGGTGGGAAAAAATGTCCAGCCGTCGCAGCGCCGGCTTACCTTTGTGACAAGGGGAAGCAAACACGTCCAAGGAAAGACAACCACATCCAAGGAAAGGCCAGCAAAGCCAGTGGCGACTGGGAGAGAGAACTGAGTGGGAATGAAGTGATAGCTTGACAAGTGCTACCGCCTCTCTCCTCCCTACTCTACTCTGTCACGCAGGCTCGTGCCTGGAGAGCATGTTCACAGCCCTGCACACACGCACGCACGCGCGTGCAAAGAAAAAGACCGTGCTGGCCGTCAGGTACAGATACCACCCGTCTGCAAGAGGCATGGATTCTCATGAGCCCCTGTTGTCGCAGGGGCTCATGAGAATCCATGCCTCTTGCTGTCACAGGCGGGTTCATCAGTTCCTCGAAAGAGATAATCTTTGCTAAATTCAGCATACGCCGTATGCCTGCAGTGATAGACGCTTCCAAAACTCCGCTGTCTTTCAGCAAAATACCGCATATCTACGTGCAGCATAGATCCTCATGTGACTTCGTAACTTGTAGGGTCTCATTAGGGAATATGCCTCTTGCCTCTTTTTGGCTAATCAGCTTCATTTGCGTTTGTGTTACACTGCCAGGGGAGACCATCAAAACTGAGCATTCGGCAGTTAAAGAATACTAACAAGGAAGATAGTGCAGAGTACTCTGGAAAGAGAGAACGAATGAATGAATTAAAGTGAATGAATGAATGAATGAATGAATGAATGAATGATACTTTATTTCTCAAGGATGGAAACAATAGGCGCACAGGGAATCTTTTCGTGTTTGTCCTTGCTAAACTACAACATTAAAAACAACATTAAAACAACATGTTAACAGCACAAACAAGCGGCTACACCCACAGGTCACTTGTGTTACATTCCGATATAAGTTCACAAGTCGCTGAAGGTTACACATCAGAGAGTCCGAAATAGCTCAGGCGGTTAAACGTCGGAGCAGGAGAGCGAAGGGAATCGCCGGGTCGTGGGTTCGATTCCCGTTCCGGCCCCGGTAGCTGGACTCACAATCCAGGGGGAAAAAACGGATTTGTTCAATAGCATGTCCGTTGAAAGGTCCTGGTAAATCAAAGTGGCACAGTTGGAGTGCGCCTGAGTTGATCAGTGTTCAGGACGTACGCCATAGGCAATAGATTTCCCAGTCCCCCATAACGTGCCCGTCAGGGCCGTCCATGATCACCTCGGTGCTGTGGACGTTAAACCCGAACTAACCAACCAAGGTTACATACACACACACACACACACACACACACACACACACACACACACACACTGACACACACACACACATCCATTTATAGGGTCGGGGGGGGGGGGAGGGGTAAGGGGGCGATGTAAAGTGAGTGTTTATAGACAGCTACTGCGCGCTTATGATACAGCTACTCTTGTGTAGGAATATAGTGAACAGGCAAAGCACTACAGAGAAGAGAGATAATAAAAACTAACAAGTGCAAAACGAAGGACCACAACAATGAGTTATAAAAAAGGAAATCATTGACATGGCTCTTTTGGACACATTATCTACGTTTCTTTTGCTCTGAGGTGTATTTAAAAGCTTTCGTCCTAAACAATGGAAGATGTCACGTTTGCTGTATATGTGGGGGAAGTGAGTCCATAAATAGGCACCCGCATACGAAAGGCTGGATTTAAACAAGTCAGTTCGGGGCCGTTAAATGACGAGACTGTTCCTCTAAGTGCTGTAAACCCTTTCGCTCTCAGTGAAAAGCTTAGTCTCTTTCCCGTTCAGTGCTTTGTGCATAAGTACGCACTTATTTAACGTAAGGTGTTGATGTAAAGGAAGGAGCCCTGTTGCCTGAAGCTTTTCCTCTAGAGTTAGAGAGGGGATTGGGAGGATCAGTTTAACTGCACGATTGTATAGAAAATTAACCCTCTTAATGTTAGCCTCACTACAGCCGTCCCAAATAGTAGATGTGTAATCAATGTGAGATTTATGTAGGAGTTGAAAAATAGCTTACGTGTCTTAGTATCAATGATAGATTTTAATCTTAACAGCAAAAATAGCTTCTTTGATAACACAGTTGTTTGTCAACAATTACCCCGAGGAGACGATATTCCTTGACTTGCTCAATGGGAATTGAATCAAAAGAGAGGCTAAGTGAATGGGGGCAGAGCTGATGCTTTTGGCGTGTTGTGATTAGCATGCTTTTTGTTTTAGATGGATTAACAAGCATTTGATTATTTTTGCACCACAGTGAGACCTCCTGAAGACTAAGCTGAAGATTGCTTGATATTTCAGGTACAGTTTTCCCGCCCGCGTGAAGAGTTGAACCATCGTCAAACATGTCACATTCAGTATTTGGATTGAATAATATATGAAGTGGAAGATCATTTTTAAACAAACAGAAGAATAACGGTCCTAGTATGGATCCCTGGGGCACGCCATACTCAACACGCTTTTCAGAAGAAAAGGTATCATTGATGTACACTGTTTGAATTCTCCCTATGATATATGAACGAAAGAATGAGAGTGTCCCTGGGCTGTTATTGTTAAAGTAGCAGTCTACTTTCTCTAATAAAATTTCGTGATTTATAAGGTCGAACGCTTTTTTTAGGTCTAGAAAGACAGCACCAGACATTCTGTTTCTTTTTATGTTGAGCAGCCAAGTGTCAATCATATGAACCAAGGCAGTGTGACACGAATGTTTAGGGCGAAAACCAGACTGATATTTATTCAGGAGAGACTTTTCTTCCAGGAATTCGAGAAGATGTTTGTGTACATGCTTCTCAATAGGCTTCGACAGAATAGATAATATGGATATGGGCCGAAAATTATTTGGATCAGATGTGTCTTTTGTTTTGGGAATAGGCACCACTTTAGATTTTGGAAAGCCGCCGGAAAAAAAATATTATTTTGAATACATAGGTTGTAAATATAGGTTAAGCTTTCCACAATGTATGGAAGAGAAAGTTCGAGGATAATACCAATGATACCATCAACGCCAGCTGACTTTTTGTTCTTGAGACTAGAGATACATCTGCCCACTTCATGTACAGCGACGAAGGGGACATTGAAAGCATCGCCCGCGGACAGTCTTTTTTTTTTTTTTTACAAAAGTCAGTAAGCTTCTGCGATGCGACATGTTCTACCTGATCCAAGCCTTCAGCATGTAGTAAAGATTTCGGGGCTAAAATAAAGTGGTCGTTAAAAGCATCGGCGGTAAGGTTGGCAGTCGTATTTGCAGAATGATTGTTACTAGTGTTGGTTAGTAAGTTTAAAACTTTCCATATTGAAGACGGATTCCCGTCACGTATGGTTTTCTCTACCAGTGCTTTTCGTGCCTCCCGGATAAGGTATTTGACTCTGTTACGTAACCTTTTGAACTCAATAAAATCTTTATCCCGCTTGGCTTGATTTCTGGTTTCCATGGTTTGTTTAATCTCCTCCGTAATCCAGGTTGGGGGCTCACGGCACCGGACTCGTTTCCTTTTTAAGGGAACATGCTTATTTAGCACTCTAAGGAACAGCTCAAGCCACAGTGAGAGCGCTACATCAGGGTCATTGTGATTGTAAACTTCATGGAACGGCAATAAACTGAGGTCATGTAGGAAACTATCTCTATCTTTTTTTCTAAAACATCTGTAAGTAATGTATAAATGTTGGGTTCGGCTCTGTTTAGGAACATAACATGACCATGTACAGGTGATGGGAAAGTGGTCACTGACAGCTAGTGAAAGGACGTCAGTTCAGTGATAGCTTGTGGGTTGTTAGTATAGATGTGGTCTATCAAAGTAGACGAAGAGTGTGTTACTCTGGTGGCAGTGGTAATCATCTGTTTTAGTCCCAAAAGCATTGTTGTACATTGCCACATCCAATGGGGTTTTGAGATGTCAATGTTAAAATCGCCGAGGATGAGTGTGTCATTCACTTTATCCATTACCTGTACAAAGCCGTCATACCACTCGGCGGTGGATGCTGGATTCCTATACATAAAGCCAACTAGCAGTGGCGAAGTGTTAGGAAGCTTGACTTCCAACCATACGCATTCCACCTCCCTGGTCTCAAGATCAAGACGTCTGCGTACCCTGTGCTGAACAGTGCAGTGCACACGAACAGCTAGCCCAGTATGTCCAGGAGAAGCTGCATCACGTCAAATAAGAGAAAAATTCGGAATACTGACACATGCGTCAGCGATTCGAGAGTCCAGACGAGATTCAGTGAGACCAAAGAGATGGAAATGTGACGGCTGGTTCAAAAACAGGGAAACATCATGTACTTTCGGATATAAATAATACACATTTAAATGTCCGACTTTCAGTCCTTGAGTGGCTGAGCCAGTGGATGCACTCGCCATATTGTTCATTGTATATAGACACTAGTGTACACACGACGACAAAAGACCTTTTTAAAGTCAATAGTTATCCTTTCTCTCACAAGTCTGTACGACTGATCGTTGTACAGAAGAAGAAAAACAATTTAGATAACCAAGAGTTATCGACATTTTTTCACTATACAGTCACACTCCGGCCTCTAATGAGTACGTTATAACCGGCGCTATTCAGTCCATACATTAATAAAACCAAAATTTACTAGTTTCACTTTCAAAGTGCAGATTCACCGTCAGGCACAGTGGATATAACAATGAAACAAATCCGTGGGTCCCTTTTCACGCAGCTTCTCGAAATAGCCGCTTAATGTCACACTTTGTCTAGAAACTCAAATTTCTAGCTCAATCAGAAGCTGCTCATTTGCAAATACACAGTCCTATCAAAGACGACGTCTGCGTCGGAAGCAAAATGAGATCGACGTAGCCAAAATGCGCGGCACAGTAATGTCAGTCCAGATATCTGTCTATTGCAACAAAAATCAGCACCGATCAACTAGATATGGCAGTAGAATCCAAGTAGATAACAACAAGCCTCACACTTTGTGTCCTGTTAAACTAGTTCACATGTGACTATCAATGCATGTTTATGACAAGATTAAGAAGAAGAAAAAAAATAATCCTGAGACAGGCTACACCAACAAGACAGGGTACAGTTAAACCTAAGCCCTAAAACAAACACTCTGTACCCAGCTGTCCCTGGCATAATCCGATCACATGATGACCTGGGGCCGCAAGCCGCCTGTGTGGTACGGGAGCGGCCACTGGGGATATGATACTGGGTACGGTGAAAAAGCCGGGTGAAATGCAGGAACCGGTGACACAGGTGAGAGAGAGAGAGAGAGAGAGAGAGAGAGAGAGAGAGAGAGAGAGAGAGAGAGAGAGAGAGAGAGAGAGAGAGAGAGAGAGAGAGAGAGAGAGAGAAGAGAGAGAGTGAGAGAGAGAGAACGCAAGATAAAAGAGATTAATAAGTAAATAAATAATCCATTCATTTTTTAAAATCTCTCTCTATATCACACGACAGAGAAAGGGAGGGAGAGACAGCTTGACAGAGAGACCAGAGAGAGAGACAGACAGACAGACAGACAGACCGACCGACAGACCGACCGAAAGACAGACAGACAGACAGGCCGAGAGAGAGAGAGAGAAAGAGAGAGAGAGAGAGAGAATAAATGAATGAAATGAATGAAACTTTATTTTCCAAGGATAATGAGAGAGAGAGAGAGAGAGAGAGAGAGAGAGAGAGAGAGAGAGAGAGAGAGAGAGAGAGAGAGAGAGAGAGAGAGAGAGAGAAGAAAGAGAAAGAGAGAGAGAGAATGACAATGATCCTTTATTTGACAACGGTAAAAGTTTTGGTAGTAACAACCATTTTTCGAACTTGCCGTTGCTAATCTACTGATTACAGAGTTACTATCGCACTAATTGTTTTCTACTACTGAAAAGGGGGAAAAAAATTACATGACACAGCACAAGCCAAGAATGAAGAAGAAGAAGAAGAAAAAATGTAAGGGGGAAGTGACATAGGAATTACCAACTTTACTGGTCGGGCATAATGACATGTTGTGAGGTTTAATTAAAATAATATAATAAGAATACACACAACCTAATACGCATACATATCGCATGCACATTTGAGCACGCCACTCTCTATCTCTAATATACACGTACGCACACGCACACACGCACAATGCACACGCACACACACACACACACACACACACACACACACACACACACACACACACACACACGTGCACACACACGCTTACGCGGCTTGTAACGTTAAGCTAGTCAGTCATATGAGTAGCTGGCTACATACAAGCTGTACCGAATAAATATGAGTCATCAGTCGAAACCTGTGATACACGCAATTAATAATCTAATGAGAAATAGTATTTTTCAATATGTGCACAGTCACGGGGATGCTGCTGACAAAAATAAGTACTTGGTGAGACTGACTTTAAACGAGGAGAAAGTGGCTGATGTCGTGACGTTTCTAGGCAAGGCATTCCAAAGACTAGAGCCAGAGCGTCAAACTCGTTTTATAGAGATCAATTCTAGGTCGCGGCACAATAAGGGATTTTCTTGATCTGGAGTATGTTGATGACTGGACGGTAAATAGCGATGTGATATATCGGGGTAGCTTATCGTTTAATGCCTTGAACATAACCATTCCCTTATTGTAAATTAGATGATCTTTCAGGGGCAGAATTTTTAAGGCTGCCAATTTTTGGTCAGTAGTTAAGCTGGGATCAGGGAGTATTAGTTTGGCAGCTCTCCGATGTAGAGAGTTCAATCTTTTCAAATTGACATCGCTCGAACCATCCCACACAGTAGAAGCATAGTCTATATGCGATCTAATATGAGCATTGAAGAACAGTTGACGTGTCTCCATATCAGTAATGTGTTTAAGTTTTGCTAAGATGTACAGATTTCTGGAGACAATTTTACAAACATTACTGATGTGTGGCTGCCACCTAAGCTGGTTGTCCACCGTGACTCCTAGCAGGCGATGGTTAGTAACTTGGCTGATGGTTTTGCCTTTGAGGGACAGACTGAGTGAGAGAGAGCCAAGCTGGTGTTTTTGGCGGGTGCTAATTACCATGCTGTCCGTTTTTACCGGGTTTAAAATCATAATATTATGACTGCACCATTCATCAATATCTTGCAGTGTGTTTTGCAGTCGTGAATTGATGTTTGATATATCCTTATCTGGCGCGTGTACTGCAGCATCATATGCAAACATATCACATGTAACGCTTTCATTTTTTATCGCAAGAGGAAGATCATTTATGAACAAGCAGAATAAAAGGGGACCAAGAGAGAGAGAGAGAGAGAGAGAGAGAGAGAGAGAGAGAGAGAGAGAGAGAGAGAGAGAGAGAGAGAGAGAGAGAGACTGGTTCTCAATGTTGTCTTGCCTCAACTAAGACTTGTTCCCTTCCATCAGTGTGAGTATACACACGTAAGAGAGGTTTTTCTACTGCTTCTTATGTGCTCGGTGGAACTCTCCTACACGAAAAGGACAAGAAGCAGACAAATTCTTCCATTTTACAACATTCAAACTTGAGAAGTTAAATTAACCTTTTTGTCCAGTAATATTGCAAGACATTAAGAACATTAACAAAGGGCATATTAACCATTTAACCCCAATACTGAATTTTGGGACTATTTATCAGTTAAAAGAGATGGACGGACCATGATAATTTAAGGGTAGTCCCAGATCAGCTTGGCGCCATCAGGCGCCAAGCTAGTCTTGTACTACCCTTGAATTATCATGGCCCATCTATCTCCTGCTGTAGTGCTTCGGGGATAAATGAGTTAACTACTTACTAGTAACCCTTTCCTGACTGGAGTAGGTTTCTTTAACCCTATGGATGTCGGTAGCGTGTTTGGTTCAGGTGGGCCTGCAGATCTTGATTGCAGACAACAGTGTAAAGGTGCATGGCGTTTTGTTTCCATGCTAATATCAGTCGCTTTGACATTCATTAGAGCTTAAATCGATAGAGAGCTGTGGCCGTTCTTACATGGCCTGGAGGCAATCATAACTGTTCCATCCGATGAAGATTAAAAGATAGAGGGTATCAAAGAACAAAGCACGCGAGTTCACTTTGTAATATCAACTACAGCGATCGGTAGGTTATATTTCACTTTTCCTTGCCGATGAGCGTCAGCGAACAAGTCATTTTAACCCCGTCACTGCCAGTGGACGCAGAATGTGTTTTGTAAATTATTGTAAATTCAAACCTCAAAGATTCAAAGCCGTCAAAGAAACATGGATACAACTTGAAGAGGTTTCAGCAATGACAGTTCTGTTCCGTCCGTCCGTTCCTTCCGTACGTTCTTTACGTACGTTCGTTCTCCCATACAGTCACAGAGTGTGACTATTCTCAGCGGAAGTCTGGCTGCTCCCGGACATTCTGACAATTACTTCAGAGACGATCTCTGCGGCTGAAATAGCACGATCCCGTCGTCCTTTCACAGTTTCATTAATCTCTTCCAAGAAACATGGATACACAGAGGTTTCAGCAAGAGGCATAGATCCTCATGAGCCCCAGCAACTACCAACTGCGGGGGCTCATGAGGATCTGTTCCTCTTGCATTTGGATGGTGTATCTTCCATTTGGGTGGTGTTTATAATATTTTTCTCGACAGCGTAGGGTTTAACCGGTCAATAAACGAAGACCGCACAGATGTCAAAAGGGCAGGTGGTCGGACAGTCCACTGACGTAGGACCCTAAGAGCCAAGTATGGCATGGCCTTGGTCATACCTCTTCCGGATAGTGTATGGCAAGAATGTCCTTGGGCCGTGCTTTCTTTTATTACCTAGCCCTTTGTCTCAACATTATATCATATTGACTAAATGAGCAGCATTTTGCTTGATATAGTGCGGATATAGGCAGATGTGATTACGAGACCCGAATAAAAATGTCCTAGTCGGTACGACGAGGACATTTTGATCGGGTCAAGTAATCACATCGGTCTGTTTATCGGCACTATATCAAGCAAAATGTTGCTCAATATAATATATGTACCCAGTCCAAAACAAAAATTTACCAGAGTCCTTCCGATCCGCCATTGTTGCTGAAGTAGTCAATTTCGCTATATTTGGACATAAAACTTCCCAGCTTGACACTACTAACCGAAATGTACTCAGCGCAAATCCACCCAGGCGTATATCAACACAGTGCAAATGTGTTCCTCTGATTTTCCATTTATTCTTAGAACTAAATAAACTCAGCGTGAATCTTCACAGCATGATTCCACCCAGCATAAATCGACAAAGGCTTGAATTTACTCAAATAAAAAAATATCTCAATGGAATAGCGACAGCACACATTCACACTGGGTAGATTTACGCCCAGGTTCATTCAGGCTGTGTAGACTTTTGCTGGATATTTTTACGTTTTTTTAGATTTGCGCTAAAACATACCGAAACTTACCCCTTCAGCGCCACTGATACTGGCACTGTGTGTACTACACTTACTAGAACAATCACGTCACCACAAAATTCTTTAACGTCACAATCTAGGGCCTGCATAGTCTGGAGTTCACGTCAGACTTTCCTGAAATGTTGCAATGGAGGTGACATGACGTAATGTTTACATGCACATAGGCTGAAGGGAACTTTACCGTCCAACACCAAATGCATGCTTCATACATACAGATCTGACACTGCTGAACATGTTTCATCGCGCAAATTCCCTCTCGCACGCCTCCAATGTTGGAGAAAACAAGCGGATAAGCTGCCTTAGGTGCGACCACAAACATTAATAACTATGTCTATTTATGAACCTGGGTGTAATACTTCCGATGTGTGTTTGTCTCTGTCCAAATGGTGACCCTGTTGTGTGCCAGGTATTGGACTGACTTAGCGTAAAGATTTCGTTTGACTGTGTAGACATCAGTGCTTTCTATAATCGTACGTGTTGTTGAGTGAAGTCTACATGTAATTAGAACACGGATAATGGCAGAAAATGCCAACAGGTTTGTTTATTTAGTCCTTTTCTAAGGTTGTCACTATCACTAGCGGACATCAGTGTCGTCAATCTCAATAGTATGGCGATTCGATTCGTGTGTTTGCTGCTGTCTATTCCCCGTGTATGTGTGTGTATGGGAAAGTAATTTCGAGCGTGCGTACACACTAAGAAGTATTTCATTACTAGTGAGCATAAGGAGCTTGTTAATGTGACAGTATGCGCATATTTAGCCTTTTTGCATTGCGGACAGGCAAGCATCAAGATTGAGTCTTTCTGGTCTGCAAGGGATTATGGGAAGGAAAGCATATCGAGCAAGCTCATGAATATTAATTTGCTTGTTATACAATATATCAGTACATGTGTCAAAGAAGGGGAAATTTTATGGAGTGGGTACATACAACTGTATTTGAGCCTCCAGGCCAAGGCTCAACAAGCCTCTTGTCTCGAGCAAAGATAGAGTGCGCAAACGGCCGTCAGGCCCACGTCGGCCGCCGTTGGCCCGCGCATTACCGGTTTTTTCCCCTTCTGATTAACACATAGTAATCACAAGAAATTTAAGAATTAGTCCCCTTGTTGTCCTGGTTTAGCAGTCACGTGATTGGTGCCTTAAAACCGGCATTCCTTAGTGAGTATGAATTTCTACTGTCACCGTTCCGATTTTTTTTTTTTTTTCCTGTTTGTAAATCGTATTGCATTAGGCGTGTTGACACTGACATGATGCTCCTGCTTACTTTATGCATCACCCGCCCTTCTCTCATTTGACGGTCTGGATTTACACGAGTTGCATCATGTCACACACTGGAACCTTCCTGCGACACCGTGTGCATGCATGTCTTTGATTTGGGACCATTGAGCTGTTGGCCGTAAGAAGCAAAATGATAGATTAAGAAAAACACAAATGGTAAACCGTTCGTTATATCTTAACTCATTCAGCCCGACGGCCGTATTTCCCAAATTTGGGAGGTGTCATCTAATGACTATGCACCAGTTGCAATAGATGGATCGACCATGATAATTGAAGGGCAGTGCCAGATTAGCTTGGCGCCGACAGGCGCCAAGCTAATCTGGCACTACCCTTGAATTATCATGGTCGACCCATCTCCTGCTGTAGTGCATCAGGGCTGAATGGGTAAATGACCCTTGGAAAGAAGGCTATCACAAGGGACGTAAACTGTTCGTCGAGGCCTTATTTATACACCGTTATGTGAAAAATAGTCAAGAGACCAGCCTTTATTCGTTTGTGGGTTGGCGCGACAAACCACCCAGAACGCAAGAGGTCCTCGGGCTGACATCGGTCGCAGTTTACACGCGCACTACCGTGCGCGGACCCACTGCGGCCGACGACGGCCCGACAGTATGTGCTTACTGGGCGTGAGAGGCGTGACTGTCAGTGACGCTTTCCAAAAATCGGTCCTGTCACAAATGATCACATTACAAGTGAGCCTCTCTCTGTTTTTCACTGGCCTCTTTCCACAATTATTATCGTATATGTACACCCCTTTGACAGCTCTTAGTATCCATATCTGCAAGAGGATTCGATTTTCATGAGCCCCACGCTGTCGCACGTGGCTCATGAGAATCTATGCGCATCTTGCTCGCAAACATCGACCGTGGTTTCATGTCCTCAGGTTGAGGTACTCGGGGGCCGACTCTGTGACAGCATGTATAGGTTTTCTCTATTTGTCTGCAGAGGCAAAGAATGTGATGTCAAGAGAGCTTCAGAGATTGATCGTGCCAGAAACGCTTGCGTGCGCACGTCTCTCGCCGACATTGGAAAGGCGTTTGACAACCATTTTGCCCCCATTTACCACCCCGTCCTTCTGACATCTGAAACACAGGCCTCCCACTTGTCGTAATTCTGGAGGCGGGACATCATCGGTGTCGCAAAAAGCGCCCGGGCCCAGCTCGTCCCGACGAAACCTTTGGGATGATGAGAAACGCATAAGAGATACGTATTTATCCGTTGCGTCATGCCATGTACGTCGCCAAAGCAGCAAGCGAAGGTAAACTGAACACCATCCAACTGCAAGAGGTATGGATCCTCATGAGCCCCCGCAGTTCAGCCGGGACTCATGAGAATCTATGCCTCTTGCTGAAACCACTGTGCTTCCATGGTCCTTGTACGTCACCAGCGCAGCAAGCGCCTCTCACACAATGCATGCTCGACAGACACTTCCACTACCGTTTGCTGTAGATTCAGCTCTGTCGTTCTAATCTGAGGTACAGCCTGAAAAGCGTGTCCAAATAGTTGATCTCTTCACCGCCGAAATAATGTGAACGCCGCCCATTTGCAAGAAGCATAGACCCTCATGAGCCCCCGAAATTGCTGAAACCACTGTGCATCCGTGTTCCTTGGAAGGGATTAATAACTCTACGAATGTGTCCGAAGCATTTGGAAACAGGACCGTTCTATGATGGCCCCAGAGATCGTCACTGAAGTAATTGTCAGAATGTCCAGGAGCAACTAGACTTCTCAAGCCACTGTTAACCCCAATCCGCTGAGAACTGCTACACACTCTGTGACTGTGTGGAAGAAAGGACGTACGGACGAACGGAAGGAACGGAACTGTCATGACAGTCTCACGGAGCGGCAAGTCTAAGAAAGCTGACGGACGATCGCGTCTCAATCGTAGGCGAAGATCAGCCGGATTAGTTCTTGGCCCATTTGAGACGTGCCGTATACGGATACGCGGCTTAATGACGCATATCCAGATGCGGCTCGTCTTGAATGTGTTAAAGGCTCCAAATCCAACGGTCGACAGTCGGGGACAAAAATGAATGCAACGCAGGTAGCGCATAATTTTGTCACGCTGACTGCAACTAAGTATTATTAAAATGCGCGTGTCCGATGTTACATACACTAGTTCAGTCTGTCAAGGGTTTTACGTTTGTTCATCCTCTTATGGCTGTCTTTCAGGGCGCTTGTATCAGATACGTTCATTTTTAAAAAATAGATTTAACCCCTTTCTCTCAGTGGATGCAGATTGTGGCTTTGAAATCATTGTAAATTCGACGTTAAAATATCTCCAGCCGTCATAGGAAAGTGGTTACAAAGTGCCTTTTGCAAGAGGCATAGATCCTCATGAGCCCCTCAACTGCGGGGGCACATGAAGATCTATACCTCTTGCATTTGGGTGGTGATTTCGATTTTTCTCGCCCACTAAACACCCCTCACAATTTTTCATTATTTGTACCAGCTACATTTTTAAACCTTTGTTCTGTCAATGTTACTCTGTCCCTCGCTACACTTCTCATATCTTTCACTATATTTGGTACCAGCTACTGTGCAATCTGTTTGCTACAGGTTTATCTTTATTTCCCCCACACACATCTGAGGGATAGATATCAGTTCGTCTGCGGCTGAATTGGCCAAGGGACGCTAGCTGCCAGAACAGCCGCGGGGACCGGCAGACTGACGACAAGCGGACAGCGGGAGGGACAAGGCTACTACCGCACTCTCCCGACCATGCCCGCCCACCTGCAAAGGACACAGACGTTCCTGGGCCCCTGCAGGACTGCGGCGGACTCATGTGAATCTGCGCCTCTCGCTGCAATGAGAGAGGGAGAACGGCTTTAGTCGTTCCCCAACAGTAAAAACGGGACGCTGCCAGCAGACGATCTTGCTTTGTCTGACTGCCAATCGTGCAGTACTTTCCGATCAGCGCTGGTACCGTTAACTCATTCGAGACGTGCTGCCTCCGGATACACGGCATAAGCCGCGTATCCGGAGGCGGCACGTCTCGAATGGGTTAACGCATCGACTGCCGAGACAAAGTCAAGAAGATTCAACTTGCAAGAGACACATACTCATGAGCCCCCGCAGATGCTGGCGCTCATGGGGATTTATGCTTCTTGCTGGTGACATCACTTTGAATTCAAGTTAATGTTCATGCGACGGCTGTGGGTCTCTGTTGCGTTGAATGAACACAGATTTTAGAAACACGGTTTGCATAATAATGCAGTGAATGGGGTTAATCGCTTCAACGCGGGAACAGAGATAACAAAACCCGAATCCAAGAGATATACAACCAAGGAGAAAAGCACGTTTCAAAGTTTCCTTACATCTTACACGCTTGGCAGTCCCGAGGAGAAATAAATCCAACAAAGAAAGAAACGCGCTTACAAAAAAACACGAAAAGCACAAGCAATGTGATGTTTCTTTCTTTCTTGGGGGTTACTGTACACGCTTGACAGTCACCTTGATGGTCTGGATTACAAGCGGTAATCCAGACCATCCAGGTGACTGTCAAGCGTGTAAAGTAGAGGCAGAAGTAAAGTAGACGTTTGCGATAGGCTGATCGACTATGACACTACACGGGTGCAGGAACCACCTCGGATACAAGCGCTACCGACAGCAACAGAAAGAAATCACCTTGGCAAAAAGCGCTAGCGACAGCCACAGAAAGAAATCACCTTGACAAAAAGCGCTACCGACAGCCACAGAAAGAAATCACCTTGACAAAAAGCGCCACGGACAGCCACAGAAAGAAATCACCTTGACAAAAAGCGCTACCGACAGACACAGAAATAAATCACCTTGACCAAAAACGCTACCGACAGCCACAGAAAGAAATCACCTTGACAAAAAGCGCCACCGACAGCCACAGAAAGAAATCACCTTGACAAAAAGCGTTACCGATAGCCATAGAAAGAAATCACCTTGACCAAAAGTGCTACCGACAGCCACAGAAAGAAATCACCTTAACAAAAAGCGCCACCGATAGCCATAGAAGGAAATCACCTTGACAAAAAGCGCTACCGACAGCCACAGAAAGAAATCACCTTGACAAAACGCGTCACCGACAGCCACAGAAAGAAATCACCTTGACAAAAAGCCCTACCGACAGCCACAGAAAGAAATCACCTTGACAAAAAGCGCCACCGACAGCCACAGAAATAAATCACCTTGACGAAAAGCGCTACCGACAGCCACAAAAAGAAATCACCTTGGCCAAAGCGCCACCGACAGCCATAGAAAGAAATCACCTTGACAAAAAGCGCTACCGACAGCCACAGAAAGAAATTACCTTGACAAAAAGCGTCACTGACAGCCGCAGAAAGAAATCACCTTGACAAAAAGCGCCACCGACAGCCACAGAAAGAAATCACCTTGACAAAAAGCGCCACCGACAGCCACAGAAAGAAATCACCTTGACAAAAAGCGCCACCGACAGCCACAGAAAGAAATCACCTTGACAAAAAGCGCCACCGACAGCCACAGAAAGAAATCACCTTGACAAAAAGCGCCACCGACAGCCACAGAAAGAAATCACCTTGACAAAAAGCGCCACCGACAGCCACAGAAAGAAATCACCTTGACAAAAAGCGCCACCAACAGCCACAGAAAGAAATCACCTTGACAAAACGCGCTACCGACAGCACATAAAGAAATCACCTTGACAAAACGCGCTACCGACAGACACGGAAAGAAATCACATTGACAAAACGCGCTACCGACAGCCACAGAAAGAAATAGCCCTGCCCAAAAGCGCTACCGACACTGAGCCAAAGAAAAAGATCCACTTCACAAAAATCATACCGACAAACAAAAGGTTAAGCAGGTTATGACCAGACGCTATTGTTACGTTTGTGGTTGTGTTATTTTGTGAGAGCATTTGTGTATTAATCATAGGAAAGATTCGATATTTATTTGAGTTGTTTTGGATACGAATCACGTACCTTTTTAGTAGGATTCATTCTCGTTCGCACGGAGAGCGGAATTGACTGTGTTGCGATACTCGGAGATTAGACCGGAAGATTCTAGAAAACCCGCACGGAGAGTCGCGGTTGATTTTTGTGATGCGTGGTTTCGCTGCGAATAGACCAGAACGTTCGAGCGAAGTCGCGATCTGTCTAGTGACCTCACATGTGACGTCAAAGTGTCGGCAACATTTTGCAACACTGTATAAAAGGCGCTTTAAATAATAGTGGAACCTGGTAGTTCATTCTAGTAAATTCTTTTTCATTAATATTAATAAGTTTTGGTTACGTTTTCCTTTTTGATTGGTTGTGTTGTGCGAATTTGCTGGATTATTCTGGAAAGCTATAATACTATAAAAGATCATGCTAGGAAGCGTGTGTGTACATTGTCAGTGACGGAGTTATGCAGTGTAACATTGGTGTACATTGTATGAGAGCCGCAGTGTGTCAAAAGTGTTGATACATTGTAGAGGAGACATTGTATCATTGCGGGTGCATTTGTGAATGCTTTGTTTACAGATCGCATCGCTGCAATAAAATATTGTTGGAATTGTTACTCCAGTGTGGTCTACATCCTTAAGCCACGGGTGACGGGTTGCAGCTGAGTGAAGTTTCTTTACAAGAACCCTACTTGCGTGCGTCCGGTGTGATATACTACGACTACCACGTAACAGCTATAATTAGTAATAGTTATTTTTATTATCTTAGTATTTCTGCCGTTTGTACGAAGTGTCTAGCAAACCATTTTGTCCATTCAGCAGAATGTCGTCGAGCCGTCGTCCGTGTAAACACGGAGCACAGCAGACAGTTCTCCCATTAAGAAAAAGGTTCTCGGACCGACGTCGTTGCAAGTGAAGTCATGACAGTCTCCAGAAGACAATATTTAGTGAGTCAAATGTCCACTGGCGGACGTGGGCTGTATGTCAGTGCGAAGTCTTGTTTTCTCTCTAAAAAATCTTAGTACACGTACCAAGCTTCAGACAAACAAACGGTTAGGTCCTTTGCCCCTTCTTATCAGGCGCCCAATCGCCAGCCCGCAGAAAAATACGCAAATAAATAAGAAGACAGGGCTATACACCCCTTATTTGGTTTGTGAGAGTCCTCTACAGAATCTTGCCATTTCACGTGCAAATAGTCCTTCCGGTAAGCAAAGGTCCTCGGGCCCACGACGGCCGCCGTGGGCCCGCGCACGGCTGTGCGCGGGCCCATGGCGGCCGCCGTGGGCCCGTAGACGTTTTGCTGCTGTGGTTCGGACCGACGACGATTGTAAGTCAATGAAAAGTCACGGTTCACCATCGCTGCATTGTTTCTACAAAGCCTTAGTAAGCCTTGGCCTCTCACGTGCCTAATGATTTGCGTCGCCTCAGATCAAAGGGGCGAAGGGTAAGACTTTCCGGAGTTTTTGTCTGATCGCCCTCCGGATACCCAAATCTAAAAGCTCTAACACCGGAACGGCCAAAGCCTGTTCCGGGTCAGGGCAAGAGGTGTAGGTTTCTCATAAACCCCTGCGGCTGCAGGGGTTTTGTGAGAATCTATGCCTGTGGCAGGTGGACAAGAGGCTGCGTTTGACTGCCCGAGGAACGATCAAAGCTCTAAATGTCTGCCAACAAGAGGTGTAGATTCTCATGAGCCCCTGCGACAGCAGGGCCTCATGGGCATCTGCGACAGCAGGGGCTCATGGGCATCTGCACCTCTTGCAGGTGGACGCCGCTGAAAGGTTGCATCTGCGAAGAGAATCTCCGATGCTATCCCCAGCCCCCATAATAACACCCTTTGTGTCCGGCACAGATGAACCTGAGTCGCCTTTGGGTAGTAGGACGTAATGCAGTTTCTCGTGATTCCCTCCGGCGTGCATGGGCTCATAAGAATCTATGTTGTTTGCAGATAAACAGAGAGGCTTCGTCCAGTACTAATCGAAATAAGCTTTGATGCCAACAGCCATAACGATTGCGGCCATTTCTGGTGTAAGACTTCTATTTATAAAAGGGACTTTTTAGAATGGGTCGCAATGGGGCAAATTTAAAGTTATTTTCCCCAGGATCAAGCATCTCAACACAGTCAGAAAACTGTCTGCAACAGACACTGCTGACATGTATGGGTCCTTTGTGTACTAACTTAGAGTTTTATGATGTAAATACAATGCCAAATGTCGAAATTCATCGTTTGGTGGGTGTGTTGTTTTTGTACCCAAGAGCGCAGATTATCGTCTGCATCGGCCTCGTTTTGAATTTGTGCATATTTACTAGCCTACGTCACAAGGCAGAACCCGGTCAATACTGCAGACGAGGTCATCGGTGTGCGTACACATGTGTCAGTGTACACATGTACTGATGTTCTCCGGCATCCCTTTGACATAATTTTCCACGAGAATGTAAAATAAACCTTCCATACTCGCTATGCTGTCAAAATCAATGCGAGTTCCGCTTGACCTGCTACCCTGAGTAACGATCGTGCTGGGGGCGTGGCTTGTTCGACTCGGTCTCCGCGCCAAGCGACTGAGCCAGCGTGACCTAGTTTGACCTTTGATCTTTTATCCCTCGGAAACACGAAACAGGACAGTGGTATTTATACCCACTTTCTGCACTGCACTTTCACATCTCACACATCGAAGTCTACGTAACTGAAAGCATCTCTGGAAACGACAAATGCACCATCGCAGCAGAAACACTACCTCTGTGAATCGAGTGAATGAGAGCCCGCACAGACAAAAACGTGTCACGACCAGCGATGTCAGTGCCGCAATTTTGACACACACCGTAGTTTTCAGATCTTTGCAGCATAAAATCTGATGAACTAGCTCGTAACTTTATAATAAAACATGTTTAATATCTTGCGAAATCAGTAAGAGATAAATTCTACTGAAGATCATGAATTCTGAAAATCACTAACGCTCGCGGAACTATAGGAAGATCGACAAAGACCGTAGATTACTTACTGATTCACATAGCAGGAAAGCGACAAATTCTGGATGGGCGGTCAAGCCAAGCTCTATATTCCCTTGTCCGATGTCAGTTTTACTTAGGGGTATCTTGTCTCTCTTAATCTTTCTTCTCTTCAATTTCGAGTCTGTCATTGTCGGCCGGCGCGAGTCGACTGATACTTTCTTTTTTTCTTCGCTGGTTTATCCGCCATCTTGTCTCTGATTGATTATAATTATGCAGATGACCTAAGGTCGTATAGAATAGTTATGATGTCAGCTACCATCGCCTTTCAGAAGCAATCTTTTCACGGGGTCCCGTCACAAGATTCCGGTGACCTCTTTTCGCTTTGAACGGATGAAAGAAAGCTTTTGGTGGGACAATAGGGTGGTCACTGTCTAAGTGGGTGTGTATACTGAATCCCAGTAAAAGCTTTTTGAGAACTGGAGCATTAAAAAAGGTCAAGAGTGCCCCTTTAATAGCATGTTCATGATGTCGAAGGCGGGCAGACCTAAACCGCTGACAACTGAAGTAACAAGATAAAAATTGCCTCATGTCTAGTTACTTTTGGTTATTTGGATTTAACGCCGAGCAGGCGACTAAGGCCATCTCACGGCGGGTCATGACTAGTTACGATAACTTCGCTGCTGAATGTACATTTGGCGCGAAGCGCCCTGTGTGTGTGTGTGTGTGTGTGTGTGTGTGTGTGTGTGTGTGTGTGTGTGTGTGTGTGTGTGTGTGTGTGTGTGTGAGTGAGTGTATGTGTAAAACTTGGCGAAATACTTTATTCAAGGGTGGCTAAGAGAGCCTTCGGGCATATTGTAATTGGATGAGTTTATAGAAAGTCGTTTGACCCAGATTAGAGTCCGTAATTTTTGTTGTTGTTGTTGTCCTATTTACTTGAAACTTTGGATATAGCTAGTTTGGAGAAAGACACAGGTGTGGGGGTAAAATATTTCACGCTTTAGCGCCTGAAAATGACAGGTTGGTTTTACAGATGTCTAATCTAATTTTTGGAAGGTGGATCGAACTATTTCTCGTGTTTTGCCTATTATTGTCGGAATATATAGTTCTTAGATACGGTGGGGCTTTTCCGTGCATGATCCTGTGCAGTAGAACACAGCGATTAAATTCAAACTGTTTATTCAATGTTAGTAACTTGAGGGATTTTAATTTTTCGCCACTCTAAGTAGGACCGGGAAGTATTAATTTAATGCCCCGACGATACAAAGAATTAACTTTTTTCATGTGAACTTCGCTGCATCCATCCCAGACGGTAGAACTGTAGCCACAATACGTCGTTTTAATATGCGCATGGAAAAAGAGTTTACGTATATCAGTATTAACTATGTGGCTTAGTTTTCATAATAGGAACAGATTTTGGGAGATTTTTGGAGATTGTATTGCATAGAGTCAGTATGCGGTTCCCAGCTTAAATGGTTGTCTGTTATAACGCCTAATAAGTGATGGCTAGTTACTTGTTCTATAGGCTGGCTATCTAAGGAGAGTGTTAAAGTTGGTAGGCCACACTGGTGTTTCTGACGTGTGGTAACTAACATGCTCTTTGTCTTTGGAATACTAATAATCATGTGGTTATCACTGCACCAGCCTGCTACTTCATCAAGACTTTGTTGGAGTACCTTATTAATGGTTGCGATATCTTTATCAGATGTGTGTATGGTCGTGTCGTCTGCGAACAGATCACAGCTTGCATCTAAATGAGATATGCACAGTGGCAGATCATTAATAAATAGATTAAATAATAAGAGCCCTAGAATAGACCCCTGTGGAACACCGCAAGTTGCTAACCTGTCAGAGAAATGTTTGCCATTTAGCAGTACTTTCTGCGTTCTGTCTCTGAGATAGGAAGATATAAAGGAGACAGTATTTGAGTCAGTGTGATAGAATGGTAGTTTTTTTTTAGTACGATAGAGTGGTTGACAAGATCGAAAGTTTTTTTCAGGTCAAGAAAGATTGTGCCTGATACTTTACTGTCATTTATGGCAGAGAGCCATTTATCAATTAACTGATTGAGGGCAGTTTGGCACGAATGTAGAGGTCGAAATCCTGATCGTGCTGCAGTTATCAGATTGTTTTGCTCCAGAAAGTTTAGAAGATGAGTATGGATATGTTTCTCGAGCGGTTTTGAAATAAGGATAATATGGAAATAGGTCTGTACTCGTTAAGGTTGCATGTCACTTACCCAGTGTGTCGTTCCCTGTTCATAGAAGACCTATTGTATTGTCCCCGTGCCAAAAAAGCAAACTGTATCTGTGATGAATGATTTAAGACCAGTTGCTCTTACCTCGTGTGTCATGAAGGTTTTTGAGAGGGCTGTTCTTTCACATTTTAAAATACAGGTTGCAGATTTTATGGACCCCTTTCAGTTTGCTTACAGAAGGCAAAGAGGTGTTGATGATGCCATTTTGCATGTTGTAAACAACATCTACTCTCATTTAGAGAACCCAGGAGCCTCCATTCGACTGATATTCTATGATTTGTCGTCTGCTTTTAACACCATTCAGCCACACATACTCGCCTCCAAACTAGTTCACATGAACATAAATGCCTCTACCATTCTTTGGGTTTTGGACTATCTCACTAACCGGCCACAGTACGTCAGAATTAGTTCGGATCTAATCTCAGATGTACTTTTTACCAACATCGGTGCACCACAGGGGACTGTCCTGTCGCCTTTTTTGTTTTCTTTGTACACAGCAGACTGTAGAGCTACTCATGTCGACTGTGTCATAGACAAATACGCTGACGACACGGCACTGACAGGTCTGATTACAGATGAGGACGACAGACACTATCGACAAGAGATCGATGACTTTGTAGAGTGGTGCGATAGAAACTACCTTGAATTACATGTTGGCAAAACAAAAGAGATGGTCATAGATTTCAGGAATAACAAACAGCATCCCGGTCCTGTTGTTATCATGGGAACAGAAGTTGAGCGTGTAGAGTCCTACAAGTATTTAGGTGTTCTTTTTGACAATGCGCTCAACTGGAAACAAAACACAGATGCTATTGTGAAAAAAACGCATACCCGTCTTTACTGTTTGAGAAAGCTGAGATCATTTCATGTAAGCACTCAGCTTTTACAGATGTTTTACTGCTCCAGTATTGTTAGCATTTTAACTTTTGGACTGACGTGCTGGGGGAGAAATTTATGTAACAGAGACCAAGATCGTCTTAACAAAGTAATCCGGAAAGGGGGTGGGGTGATTGGTAGGGCACAGGATAATTTGGACACACTGTACAACAGACGGATTACGAACAAATTGGCTGACATTCTTGATGACAAAACACATCCACTTAGATATGAATTTGACAGCAGACGTATCGAACGAAGTGGCAGACTCCGAGTACCCAAAAGTCGTACATCACGTTATGCCAACTCTTTTGTCCCTCAGGCTGTTACCCTTTTCAACAGTAATATCAGTAGATAGTGTGGGTCAACATTCTTCCGTTCTTAGTACTAGCCCTCTCAGTATTATTACTATTATTATTATTATTGTTATTCAAAGGTAACAATATGTCTGTTACAGTTCATTTCTTTAATTGAGTGTTATGGGTTATTTAATGATTTTTTTTTAATGAGTGATTGATGATGCCATGTGTTGTATGGGCAGAGAATGAATTTCCCCATGAGGGATTAATAAAGTATTATTGTATTGTATTGTATTGTATAAATCTTTGCTTTTAGGAAGAGGGATTACCTTTGCTTTACCTTAATGGAAAGGGCAGTCGTATAGTTAGTAACAAGTTTCCTATTACATAATAATCTTCTACTGTTGCTGCAGATTATGTAATAGTTCAACTGTCTGCATTTACATGTCAGTCAGGTTCATACCAGTTTATATATATATATATATATATATATATATATATATATATATATATATATATATATATATATATATATATATATATATATATATATATATATATATATATATATATATATATATATATATATATATATATATAAACTGGTATGATCTCTTGGCTTGACTTCGCGAACGAAGATTTTATAGGAGTTGCCCACGACGTTTTTTTTTTTTTTAAAACTGGTATGAACCTGACTGAGAATGCTCGTGCTGTGCAAAGGCCATGGAATTCCAGGCTGGTAAGCTTGCATTGTGTCATCAGGACATCAGCTGCCCTTTTTGTGACTGCATCACTCCCTAGTTCTAGAAAGAGAGGGTAGTGGGAGAGAAGGAATGACAGACCTATGTAGTAGGTGTTCAGTGGAAGGCTCAAAATGATAGGTCTGTCATTCCTTCTCTCCCACTACCCTCTCTTTCTAGAACTAGTGAGCGATGCAGTCACAAAAGGGCAGCTGATTTCCTGATGACACAATGCAAGCTTACCAGCCTGCTGTATCGTATGATGTATTTATATATGTGTAGAGTAGCAGGACAGTTTGGAAGATAGGCATTGCTATGCATAAAACTTTTATCCTGAATACAAACGTTTCATCATCATCATCATCATCATCATCATCATCATCATCATCATCATCATCATCATATCTCTCTCTCTCTCTCTCTCTCTCTCTCTCTCTCTCTCTCTCTCTCTCTCTCTCTCTCTCTCTCTCTCACTCTCATACACACACACATACACACATGCACGCACCTCCAAGGGGCATAGATCCTCATGCGCCCAGAGGGCACAAGAGGATCTATGCCTCTTGGAGATGTTTGGAGCGCGCGCGCACGCACACACATCGACGCGCTTTTAAAAGAGCACGCAGGTATACTTAGTATATCATGTAACTAGGTAAAGTCAACCTGATTTCACACAAATTATAGCAATTCTGATATTGTACTGTGAATTTTTAGTTTTGTCGCAATTTTCTCAAGTCTTGAGGCGAAAGTGAAACTCATATCACGTAAAATATAAAATTAGGTAATACAAAAAAATACGTCATGACAAATGACGTTTGACAAACCAATAATGCGTATGCACTGCGCCCCTTATACAGCTCACTGAGGCATTGGCAGACCTGCGAGGCTTTTCCAGTAATAGGAGATATGTCAACATCAGAATCAGGTCAACGATAAAAGGTTGAGACCCTTGACAGCGAGGACAGCTCTCATATAGAAGAGACTGTGTGGGTTATGGTTCATCCCAACTTGTTTTTAAATTAGAAACGGGGTTTCTTTTGATGCTTTTTTTTTTTTTTTTTTTTTTTTGCTTTTTAGTGCTTCGAATCACTTTTCATCAGAAATGTAAAAATACATGTATCTATCCACACACACGAAGGTAACCCATTCACTGCAGAGAAAAACTGAACACTATCCGACCGCAAGAGGTATAATTCAACTGCGAGGCTCATGAAGATTTATGCATCATGCTGAAACCACTTTCTGTCCTTGTTCCTTTGAGGTTGAGATAATAAAGATTTCAAGAACACAATCTGCGTACACTGATAGTGAAGGGTTTAACCTCTTTGTGTTGCAGTCACCGGTAGTAAACGCTCGTTGGCCATCTTGCGTCCGACGTCTTCCGGAGAATCCTGTGCGCACTGCATAGTTAAGGTGTCATTTCCGGTTCATTTCAATAGTCCCATTTCCAGCATTTGCAGCAAAAGAAAAAAAATAGTTTAATAATAATAATACATGCAATAATAATAATAATAATAATAATAATAATAATAATAATAATAATAATAATAATAATAATAATAATATAACAATGAGGGGGTGGTGTTCACACTGCACCACTAGGCGGATGAGCTGTTTTTGACAGCCAACGGCTAAAGGACGGAAGAGACCAGGCTTGATCCAACGGCCAAATGTGGGGAGTAAACCCACCAAATCAGGAGTGGAGCCCCGAAGGCAGACAGCTGGCTGTATTCACGCACTGTTCTGGCAGCTCCTGCAGCCAAACTGGTGCCAAACGTATTGCTTTGCATTCATTTGGACTACATCGGCGAGGCCAAGAGGGAAATCTTGACGCATCCCAGAATCTCCATACACTTCGCCCAGGCTTGCGCCCTGGAGAGGTCACACGGATTGACCCGGCAAGCGCATATACTCCATTGTCTTCCGAGACAGAAGGGTGCCAACAAATAATAATAATAATAATAATAATAATAATATAACTCTTACACAGCGCAATGTCCACACAAGAAAGTTTAATCAGGAACAGTTTTCCGTCCCTCGACGTAGAAAACATACAGTGTGTATGACAAGCTACTTGGAAAGATGACGCACGTGCACGTAATACTATCTACATAAAGCCGCGTGGGCTGTTATTGGCTCGGCCTGAACCAAAGATAAAGTGGATTGGATAAAGCAGCTCGACTTTGATCACGTGCTCCATTACCAAACTGGAACGAGCTCTTCAAGAAATGTGCCCCCAATAATATAAATATATCTCTATTTCGACAATGTGGGAGACGACTCCTTGTTTTCAGCCCTACGTCACACGACCAGTCACTTTAGCGCAAACCGTACCACATGAGCGTGCTATAAAAACCATTGTAGCGACAAATGGCGGACTTCTTGTTGCTCTCTTTGTGACGCATCTTGGATGGGAGTTTTGCTCTATAAAAGATCACCAAAACGTTCTACAGTAAAAAGTTACTTAATGTTGTTCGAAACAAAATGCACACTCAGTACTGGAGACGGCAACGTCATGAAATATTTTAAATTACGTCATAAGTCTATATGTATAAATACAAATTCCTTTGACGTCAGTCAGGTCTGGCCTGATCCAGGTTGGAAGATGTCTTCAGGATTTCTTTTACGAAAATAGTGGAGGAATGAAAACAAATACGTTATTGGTAGCAGTGGCTTACTGCCCGGACCCTTGTAGGCCTGAGGGAGGTCAAAGGAACCATTGTGCCCAAACTTGTAGGCCTGAGGGAGGTCAAAGGAACCATTGTACCCCGAAGGCCGAAGACCTGAGGGGTACAATGGTTCCTTTGACCTCCCTCAGGCCTACAAAGGTCCGTGTAGCAAACCCCTGCGACCAATAACTTATATTATACACCGTATACGAGAATGACATGATTTTAAAGGTCGAATGGTCTGTGGTCTGTGGCACCCATTTCTCACTACAAGAAGGAACCCCAGCGACCATCACCGACAGGCAGCTAACCGTCCTGGGGGTCAAGTGGTCATTGTGGGAGCGTACGCGGTTCTCTAGATGGAGGAAATCAACCAGGTGATGCGGTGGATGAGGCAAGGTGAAATACAGAGAGACGACTGAAAGTCAGATGGTTGAAACGACTATTTGGGTGTGACTCTCAACTGCAGAGGTTAGTGTTGACTTGTCCTATGCTTAGAGATATACAGATATTTGGTGGGGAATTTGCAAATGTGTTGATGCATTAATGCAAAAACAGTTTTGGGGCTAATGTTGTCAAACACTTTAAGACATTGTATAATAGATGTGCACCAACAATTTTTTATGAGTTGCTGCCCGAGTCTATACACTATAATAAGAATTTAATAAGAGATAGAAGAACTGTACATTTACACGAATGGAAAGAAAATAGAATTGTGGCAATTGGTGATCTTTTAGACCAAAATGGCAAACTCCTCTCTTTTGTACAATTCAAGCTGGTGTACCCTGAGGTCTCAACTAATTTTCTCTTGTATGCTGGTGTAACCAATGCCATTAGGGTTTATATTGGCTCAACAGCACTTGAACCGGCTGGAGACAATATAAAGTCTGACAGCAAGGTATGGTCCCTCATTTTAGAAGGTGGATCAAAAATGGTTTATGCAACTCTTGTGAAAATAAAGTCTAACCCTGTCTGTGTGCGAAAGTGGAAGGAAATGTTTGATGACCTACCAGAATGGAAATGTATATTTTTGAAATCACCTAAAACAACCCCTGACTGACAGCTCAGGTGGTTTCAGTTAAGGCTGATACACAGCCTCTTGCCCACAAAACACTTTTTTGTTTTTTACGTAAACTGTCCAACACGGCAATGTGTACATTCTGTCAGCATGAGGAAGAAAATATTGCCCATCTTTTTTTGGAGTGTCATTGTGTACAAACGTTTTGGACAGACATGGTAAAGTGGTTACAGGATGATTGTGCAAACTGTGCAACTCTTAGCTTTTGTAAGGAGTTGGTGCTTTTTGGAACTACCAAAAATTTCAAGTCAGACATTGTTATAGACCTAATGATTCTGGTTGCCAAGTTTCATATTTATAAATGCAGGTTACAGGAAACTCAGCCAAGAATTGAACACTTCATTAACTGTATGAAAAGTCACGTTAAAGTGGAAAAGTACAGATATGGGATCCTAGGCCAAACTGAAAAATTTAATAGACTGTGGTTTCCATACAGAGCACTTTTCTGTCAGTAAACACTACCACACATACACTTCCTTCTTAGTATTTCTTCACCTTTTTGAATCTCTCATAGTATGGCAATCTTCTCCTTTTTTCCCCAATGTTGTGGTTTAGCCTGGCAGTGCGTCAGTGTTTATGTGTGTGTGTAAGTGGGGGTGGGGGTGGGGGGGTGGGGGGGGGAGGTGGGGGGGGGGCATTTACGTGTGTAGTTTTGTTGTTGTATTGTACTCCCGCATTGTTTTGTACTATGTTTTATATTGTTTTGCAGTGTACTTTATTGTAGTGTATTCTGTGCTGTATCGTAGTCTGCTGTATTGTGCATTGTAGTTTTATTGTATCTTGTGATATATGTATATAATGCAAAAACACGAAGAAAAAAAAAAAGAAATACAGAGAGACGAGGATTGCGAAAAGTAGCTGGTAAATCAATGAACAAAACGTGTGGTGTGTGATTTGGGATCTTAGCACATAAAACCGTAAAGTCAGAATTACAAACAAGAGTGCATTTTAAATTAATTGCCTTGTTCATGCACACAGAAGAGTTACAAAAAAAAAGGTGTTTTATGCGTACACAGCTCTACAACTGCACGACATCCATCTGTACTTAACCCCTTCACTGCCGATAAAAGGAAAACGCGATCAAACGGCAAGAGACATAGATCCTCATGAGCGTCCGCAGGCGCTGAGGTTCATGAGGATCTATGTCTCTTGCTGATACCGTTTTGCATCCATATTCTTTGGACGGTTCTTGTTTTTGGTTGTTGAATGAACAAAGATTTCAAAAACAAAATATACGTTCAGCGGCAGGGAAGGGATTAAGAGGTTCAGGGAAGCTCGTGAGACCCTGAAGTCTCTGTTTACTGACGCCATTCACATTATTCCTCACTCTGAAGACCAGGGCAGGGTATAGTGCGTCTAATTTATGACTGCTGCGCATTTTTTTATTTACTTATTTATTTATTTATTTTTTTACTGCGGTCGACGTCTTTTTTATTTGCTTATGAGTGATCTGTAAGATAACCACATCCATCAGAACTCTGTACTACAAGCAGACAGCCTACAAAAGGAGTACGGCCGCACTGACAAGATCGTAGCTCATCATCCTCATAAGCCATAAAGTTGTCCAGCATCCATCAATGACCAATATTTTACGAGGCCTACAGACCTAAATCGGCGGTCCTGCTCCTCGTTGAACGTTCGCCTGGCCATCGACCTGAGGACAGCTTCTGAGTACGAATGATGTAAATGGCAATGAGGCTGGCTGACAGGAGGCCCTCGCAAGTTAACCAGTTCACTGTCATTTGACGCAGACTGTTTTTCTGCAATCTTCGACATAATTCAACATAAAAAACCCGCAAGCTCTCTCAGGAACGTAGAGTCAGCAAGAGGCATATATTCTCATGAGCCTTGCAAATGCGGGGTCTCATGAGGATCTATACCTCTTGCAGCTGGTGGTTGATGTTCAATATTTCTCGGCAATGAACGGGTTGATGGAGCTGCCGGTAGTGGTGTTGTGTGGATATGATTATCGGATTCGTTTTTGCCACAGAAACGAAGATTTAGATGGGCTAACAGTGACCGGCAAGAGCCAGAGATCTTCACGAGCCCCTGCACAGTGCAGGTGCTCATGAGGATCTTTGACCCTCGCACGTGAAGTGAAAGAATTTTGCTGGTGACAAGCTGATCGAGATTGTCTGACCATGCATCGATAGCAATCAACGAGACGTGTCGTCAGTCCACCCAGTCCATCTGCAAGAAGCATAGATCCTCATAGACCTCGAGTATCCCAAAAGGTCTCATACACAGGGAATTATGCATCTCCCTCTTTCTCTTATTCAATTATATCTATCTTCCGCAGTTACAGGGTGCAGGACTTTGATGACTAACGACACCCATCCATGCCTTACCAGCGTAAATTCATCGGAAACCACAAACGTTCTGCAAGAGCGAGGCATAGCTCCCCATGACCCTCCGCGGACTGTAGGGGCTCTTAAAGATGTACGCCTCTCGCTTAGCCATTTACATCTGTGTTCCTTCGTCGGAGAACAAGTCAGGCGCTCAGTTTATGAGAGCACCGACCCCATTACAAGTTACTAATCTCTATATGGGCCACTTTTCTGCAGGGCCGACGTAGGTCTATAGTTGGCCCGCGCACGGCTGTGCCGTGCGCATGCCAACTATAGACCGGCGCCGGCCCGAGGACCTTTTTCCAATGGATGGCCACTACCTGACCACTAATCTCTCCACGATTTCGTATTTGAGCAGTTATTTCGAACAAATTATCCCCTTCACTGAGAACAACACGCAGCTGGAAAATGCAAAGAACCTTGCGAGCCCCCGCAGATTCGGTAAAAAAAAAAAAAAATTTTGGTTTCCAATTTACTACCAGACAAAACATGAAAATTGTTTTTTCATGAATTTCGCACTGTAAAATCTTTAACCCATTCAGCCCTGGCGCACTTCAGCAGGAGATGAGTCGACCATGATAATTCAAGGGTAGTGCCAGATTGGCTTGGCGCCTGTCTGGTGCACAGTCATTAGATGACGCCTCCAAAATTTGGGAAATACTGCCGTCGGGCTGAATGAGTTAATAGTGTACAAGATGCATCTAATGTGAATATAATACATGCGTATGAGCTTCTTGAAACGCGGAAGCTGTCGGCAGCGACTTTTGTCGCGACGGTTCCTGCAGGGATCATCGCGACAAATGTCGCTGCCGACAGGCTAAGGGTTACATTTGGCCAGTCTGGACAGATTGGGAACGGACGCGCATTTAGCTAGAATTGATTCTAATTTTGATCCTGAGAAAGTGAGGTGGAGAGTTAATAAAAAAAAAACGTTTTCTATGGAGAAAAAAAAAAACGAGCAAAGATGAGCGTATTAGACCGAGATCTTGTCCGTACAATAGTAACTCTTTAACCCCCTTACTGCCAATGGATTTAGATTGTGTTTCTGAAATATAGAAAGACCTACACACAAAAACATCACGTGCATTTGTCGTACGTTTCTTTTTGTTTGTTTCGTTTTGTTCATTTGTTTGTTTGGTTGGTTGGTTGGTTGGTTGGTTGGTTGGTTGGTTGGTTGGTTGGTTGTTTGGTTGGTTGGTTGGTTGGTTGGTTGGTTGGTTGGTTAGTTGGTTGGTTCGTTGGTTGTTTGGTTGGTTGGTTGGTTGGTTGGTTGGTTGGTTGGTTGGTTGGTTTGATTTTGTTGTTGCTGAAGATACTGCACACTCTCAGTCTTAGCAACAAGTCTTTACAGATGTCTCCTAACCTTGCAAAAGTCTTATTAGGTGTGAACAATACAATAATAATAAAATAATGCTTTTTAAATTAATCTCTCATGGGGAAATTCACTGTCTACCCATACAACACATGACGGTCCACGACGGACCTCCCTATAAACTTGACTTTCGGTGCCGGTCACTGGATGGATCAAATTCAGCATAATTCAATATACAAGACCTGATTAACCTGCTGTGTAAAGAAGCAACGGAAAGCTACCCGAGCAATACTCTTGAGCTATCAAGTTCGAAAAGGAAAGCAGTTGGCTGCAAGAATGTTAACAAACTGGTCAACACTAATCAGACCAGATGTCCTGCGATTAAGCCTTTCATTGCCTGTGGACGCAGACTGTGTTTTGAAATCATTGTAAATTCATCGTCAAAGATCCCCAGCCGTCAAAGGAACGTGGATACACAGTGATGTCAACAAGAGGCATGGATTCTCATGAGCCCGTCAACTGCGGGGACTCATGAGGATCTATACCTCTTGCAGCTGGGTCGTATTCGCGTTTTCCGAAAGTAAATGGGTTAAGAACAAAAAGTCCAACCCCTCCGTCACCGGCTTAACGTTGAATGCCTTTTACGGCGTGTCCATTTGGATACGAAACGAATCAGGACAGTCTATGTTCCACCATGGCTTTTTGGTCTTTCTAAAAACTTACGCACTAAAGCCGAAGCCGGATCGAGCAGTGTGCTTAAGGGTAGTGCAAAATTAGCTTGTCGCCTTTTCTCCACGGTCAAATTGCTCCACAAAGATGTCGAAAGGGTACAAAGAGATTGGCGGTAGTTTATTTTCTTCTCAGGATCTTTTTCTCCCATCACGCTCTCACATCTAGGATGTAAATGTGGCCGATGCCTGCCAGCAAGAGGTACTGATTCTCATGAGACCCTGCTGCTGCATGGGCTATTGAGAATCTATGCTTCTTGATGACAAAGCAGTCAGAAGACATCAAGAATGGTGTATGCATTTTCCACAGATCTTTCACCTTTTTTTTCGGCGGAGCCTAGACCGCTTTACCAGGTCGTACGTCTGAGGAACAGCTGAACAGAGCTTGGTCTTCAAAAGGCACAGATTCTCATTCGGACCCCTGCTGCTGCAAGGACCATGAGAGCCTATGCCTCTTGCAGATGAAGGCGGCTAGGTAAGGAATCAGTTTATGCGGCTGCATCGGTGATGAATCTTTCCTCCAGGGTGGGCTTTTAGCTCTAACATCGATCTGTCGATCTATCTATCTCGCCAGAGACTACCTTGCCTAGAACACAAAGACTACATCTCTTAGTGTGATATTTAAGGAACCAGAGATTAGGTTTTATCGCTTAGAGCTAGGTATCTTTCATGTTTTACCTTCAAAAGCTTCAAGCTACAACACGTCCACAAATGGACTGGCGTCCGTTTGTTGACGCGATCTGTCTTGAAGCCATGGAAGGTGATTAGAGGTTGTTACTAATAATACAGTAAATACATAATAGCTTGCAGACTCAGCAAGGTTTAAATCTTACATCAAATCCTCCAGCTTGTCCAGCCAGCGTCATTTATCAGCGTGGGACACAGATGCTCATGTGCCATGCACCCCAGTAGAGCTCATGAGGTATGTTTGATAAACGTTCCAACGCACGCACGCACGTACACAAACACACACACGCGGATACATGTGAGCGCTGTTACGACACAATCATCATCATCATCATCATCATCTCTCTCTCTCTCTCTCTCTCTCTCTCTCTCTCTCTCTCTCTCTCTCTCTCTCTCTCTCTCTCTCTCTCTCTCTCCCCCCCCCCCCCCTTCTGTTTTTTTCATCATCATCTTCTTCTTCTGCTTTCACAGAAGAAATGAATACTTCATTAGTTTGTTAAGAAAACTGTAGGACGGCTACAACTTCGACTGTGGTATCGTATCATTTTCTCTCTGTGTCTATGTCTCTCTGTCTCTCTCTCTCTCTCTGTCTCTCTCTCTCTCTCTCTCTCTCTCTCTCTCTCTCTCTCTCTCTCTCTCTCTCTCTCTCTCTCTCTCTCTCTCTCACACACACACACCCCCTCCCTCCCACACACGCGTACACTCATGCACCTCCATACAGACACAAAGACATAAAGACATATCATAGACATATGCACAACATGTCGGTAATGTTTATAGTATAGGTGACTGCATACACAAGAGAGTTTCGCTATACAAAAAGTTTGCAGCTACTGATGCGGGGCACTTTGCATAAGTTAAAACAGCATTTTGATATAATATACACCTCAAAGCAACTTTAAAACTATCGGTGATAAACAACCAATATTTCCGTAATAACGGTGATTGTTCACAGTCAACCTATGGAGAGAGTAACTTAGGCATCAAAAGCAAGGCTGGCCTCTTTAAATTACACTATTATCTGAGAACAAAGATACTTATTGATCAGCAGCATTGGAAACTGTAAACAATGATTCCGCAGTAAATTCTTTTTTTGATCAAATAGATTTTTTTCAGAGTCTATAATTATGTGCACAAAAGGTAAAGTCATTTTCCTTCGATCAAACCTTTTTTGGGGGGGACGGCGCATGCATTCGTCAAAAGCTAGGTTTTATTTTCCTTGGATCAAATTATTATTGACACAGCATGTCTCACAATCACGATCGTTAACTCATTCAACCCCAAGGCCGAATTTCCAAAGGTTTGGAGGTGTTACCTAACGACTCTGTACCAGGAGCTGGATCGGGCGGACCATGACAATTCAAGGATAGTGCCAGATTAGCCTGGCGCCTGATGGCGCCAAGCTAATCTGGCACTACCCGTGAATTATCATGATCGATCCATCTCCTGCTGCTTGCGTCAGGGCTAAATGGGTTAACAGCCTTTAATCAAACTGTTTTTAACAGAGCATTATGAGACCCTCACTGTACGAATCAATAGTAAGAACATATATCTTATATTATTTATTTTTTTACAGAGCATGTATGAATAAAAAGCAAGGTCAACGTATGTTTTAATCAAACTGTCTTTGGACGGAACAAAGAGAGGTCAAATTTCCTATTAATCTAAATTATTTGTTTTGGACAAAGCATGAATGCGTGAAAAGCAAGGCCATCTTTTCTTTTGATCAAATTATTGTTTACAGCACGTATACACATCGATGCCAAGGTCATATAGCCCTTTTATTTAATCTTTTGGCTGTGCCCAGCCAGCAAAGGAACATGGACACAAAGTAGTTTCGACAACAGGCATAGATTCTTTGAAGCCGCCACAGAGGCAGGTATCGCTTCGTCAAAAAGAGCTACCGACAGCCAAAGAGTTAATTAATCTCATTTCATTGTAGAGAAAAAAAATATTTCCAGATTTCTGTCGACGAAGTAATTAGCATTAGCGGACGTACGTCAGCGCTTGATTCTAGCCTCAGGTGAGATACAAAGTCATTTTTCTCCACAGCAATTGGTAACTTGCATCAGCCAGAGGCATATATCCTCGTGAGCCCCCGCAAATTGCTTGGGATCATGAGGATCTATGCCTCGTGCTGGTTTACATTCATCTTATTTCCTCGGCTGGAGGTGGTTAGAGGGTGTTCATTGCAGGATACATCGTGGGACAATCGGATTTACTTGTCGAAAACACCTGATCTTAATCCTCCTTGTTGGAGGTAAGTCCGATTCAGACAAGACCATCTGTACATAACAAATCGATATATTCACTCTTACCGGCTTGCAATGAAATCGTATGGCCCTGATAATATATAACTGACACACATAAACGTGATGGACAACAACATTCGAACAACCTTTTAAGTCTGGCCACCAAGACATAGCAATAAATTTAGCTTATTATAATGATATGTAAATCACGTTGTTGTTAACCCTATCGGCTGAAATCGCTTGGGACAGGTGCAATGATTTACCTTCTGATGATGGATTCCTTCATAACTGTGACTAAGTATGCATTTTCCAAAAATCACTTATTCTGCTGAGGTCACTGAGACTGCCTTTTCGCCGACATTGCCAAATTCACGGTGACCTCCGATCTCTCCAACAACTCCAACGGTTTTAATTTCAGTTATACAGTTCTTTGACGTCTTTGTCTCGTAAAAACCGTCCACGTTCACGTTCTCTATTGGTCATGTTACATATTCAAATGAGGTACTGGGTAGATGAGGTAGTGCAAGGACCGGTGTTCTTTAAAAAAAAATCTTCTGCCTTCTTTGGCATTTTGTACAGAGGCAGTATGCCGGAATTTGCTTAAAATCTCTTGATAGATGAGAAGAGACACGTTTGGTGCTTTGATTCATACCAGCCTTGGCTTAACCAGCGGACTCTTTTTGGCCTAGTTTGAGTTGCCGAGCGGATGGTGATTTGAGGTGTGTACCTGTTTTGGCTGCGCTTTGATGTAGGGTTGGTACAGAATCATGTTGATAGCCCGGAAATGAGACTGGTGATGTCCTTATTTTTTTGATTTTGTGCATGGCAAATGTGCAGCAAGTGGGCGGTAGTGTTGTTTAGGGGATTGAAACATTAGGTGATGAATGGGACAGAATAGGCTAAGGCATTTTAACAGATGGGAGGCCCACTGTGTGCTTTGGCCTATTTTTTGCCGCGTCCATCTCTGTTGCACAAAATGGCGGCTGTCAGACGAACCCAGTTGCGCATCGCGTGATCGCTTCGTCTTGCATTCAATCAATAACAGGACATCTGACTGATGTTGACCAATATTTTAACATTCTTGTAGTCAACTGCTTTCCTTCTCGATCTTGCCAGTGGCTGAATGTAGGTGAATTCCGAACAAAACTCATTTCCATGCATTACTGGTATTTGTTTGATTTTGTCTTTTCTTTTCCAGCTGGACTGCAGGGAATGGATCGAACACATTATGAGACGTCCGCCGAAGGAACTTGTCTGTAATCCCGAAATGTCGAGAGCAAGAGGCACAGATTGTCACGAGCCCCCGCAACCTGCGGGGTCTCATGACGATCTATGCCTCTTGCTGAATCTCTGTGTTCCTCAGGCGGGGGAAAGATAAGACAGCGCGTTTAGAGACCGAGAGATCTAGAACAGAGATGCTGAACCGTCCGAGATAGAATGGCTTGCGTGCCATTGTTGCGATGAACAATGTTATGCAACTCTGGAAATTGGGCAACAGATCCTCGTGGCCTAGCAGCCTGCAGGGACTCATGTGAATCTATGCCTCTCGCAGATGGGCTAGACTGCCTGCACGAATGTTGCTCTCCAACAGAGACAAGCCTGGACGCAAAGGTCACGACTGACCCCGAGGAAGTTAGCTAATGAAACAAGGTTTGCTATTCGTTTTCCGTCACATCGGAGGAGTTTAATAATACAACCGCCATAAGCGTAATCCGGAATGACTTCCTCGGTCTGAGCAAGAGATGGAGCTGACCTCTGATAGCAAGAGGCATAGATTGTCACGAGACCCTGCAGTTGCAAGGTCTCATAATCCATGCCTCTTACTTACTTACTTACTTACGCCTGTCACCCCTACCCGGGTATAGGCCGTCGACGAGAGACCTCCAGCAACTCCTGTCCTGTGCTTCTCCTTCGATTCTACTCCAGGTGGTTCCCAGTCTCTTGATGTCTGCTTGGAGGTCTCGACGCCAGGAGTTTCTCGGCCTACCTCTTTTCCTCTTTCCCTGGGGGTTCCATGACAATGCCTGCCTAGTGATACTGGAAGCTGGCTTTCTCAGACTGTGACCGATCCATCCCCATCTTCTTCGCCCAATTTCATTCTCTGCTGTTATCTGCTCTGTTCTCTCCCAGAGTCTGACGTTGCTGATCTTCTCTGGCCAGTGGATTTTCAAAATTCTTCTAAGGCAACTGTTCATGAAGGTCTGTACTCTGTTGACTGTGGTTTTTGTCAATCTCCATGTCTCTGCTCCATATAGGAGAACTGCTTTTACATTGGAGTTGAAAATCCAGACTTTGGTGTGTTGTGACAGCTCTCTGGAACTCCACACTTTTTTCAACTGGAGAAAGGCTGCTCTGGCTTTACCGATTCGTGCTCTGACATCTGCATCAGTGCCGCCTTTTTTGTCTATGATGCTCCCGAGATAGGTGAAGGACTCCACCTCCTCCAACGGGGTGCCAGCAAGCAAGACTGGTTCTTCCCTGGTTGCGTTCAGCCTCATTGTCTTTGTTTTCTGTTTGTGAATGGTGAGGCCCACTTGGGACGAGATGTCAGCAAGCCTCGTGGTCTTGTGCTGCATTTGTTGATGAGTGTGGGACAGTAATGCCAAGTCGTCTGCAAAATCGAGGTCGTCAAGCTGTGTCCATAGTGTCCACTGTATTCCACTTCGTCTGTGCTCTGTGGTCATCTTCATGACCCAGTCTATGGCCAGTAGGAAGAGGAACGGAGACAGCAGACACCCCTGCCTGACACCAGTTCTGACCTGGAGCTCTCTGGTGAACTGCCCTTCGTGGATCACGCGACATGTCATGCCATCATAGCTGCTCTTGATCAGGCGGACGAGCTTTGTGGGTACACCGTAGTGTCGTAGGAGTTTCCACAGAGTCTCTCGGTCCACGCTGTCAAATGCTTTCTCATAATCCACAAAGTTGACGTACAGCGGGGAGCTCCACTCCAGAGACTGTTCCACGATGATGCGGAGAGTGGCGATCTGGTCTGTGCATGATCGGTTCTTCCTGAATCCTGCTTGCTGGTCTCTCAGCTGGGGGTCAACGGAGCTCTTCATTCTCTCTAGGATGATCCTGTTGAAGACCTTTCCTGGTACTGACAGCAAGGTGATTCCTCTGTAGTTGGACTTCTTTTCGTCGGCGTTTTTGTAGCTATTTCCTTTTTTGCAGGGTGGGGAAGCTACCCCCACGCCCAACCCCCTTACTAGGAGGACCAGGGGTTTTCTGTCGGGGTCACCTTCCCTTAGACCATGTTGGTTCACGGCACCTTATTTCATTCGGTGCACCCCTCTCACGAGGGACCCCCTATCCACCACCCAGGGGACGCGCCTCAACGCCGTATGGTCCCAGCGCGAGGCCATGCCTCTTGCAGCTGGCATTATTACCCAGCTATGGACGAGGGTAGGGTCTGTGAATTTTCTCCATGGACCAGTTACATGATGAGCTTATTCTTGCGCCAGCCACCAAGATACTCCGCTATAGCGCAGCACCTTGCGTAGTGGTTGGCGCTGACCTCATAACCAAAGATAGCTTTCGTATACATTCGCTGACAAAGCGCTGCGTACAAGTCGTGAAAGATGGATTGAACACGATGAGTGTTCTGTATGTCCGTTTCGTGCAAACCATAAGCTATTTTGAGGCTGTTCACCTTAACTCATTCCACCCCAACACCGAAATCCCCAGATTTTGCCGTTGTCCTCTGAAGACTGCATTGCAGTGCAGGACACAGATCGACCATGATAGTTCAAGGGTGATGCCAGAATAGCTTGGCGCCCATAGGCGCCAAGCTATTCTGGCATCACCCTTGAACTATCATGGTCGATCCTTATCTTGCTGTGGTGTGTCTGGGGTAGAATGAGTTAAAGCGATCTGCTTCAGGTGCATTATCATCCCTTGTGCACAAGCAGGGAACTCTCCTTCGTAGACAAGTGGAACAAAAACATCAAAGTCGTTTGTGTTACGACACTCAAACTTCATGGTAAAACAACAGTTGTAAAGTTAGTCCTTTTCTGCAGCATTATTGTAAGTCATGCCAGGCACATTTAGAACGGAGATATTGCCTGGGATATGTCGCTTTAAGTTATCCCGTTGTCCAGCATTAATATAATACGCACGAAGAACATATATAGAGAAGATATCGCGAAATATTAACCCTTATGGACTGGAGCAGCTCCCTTTAATGTTGGTGTAAACGTACATCAAGCTTGTAAAATCGAAGAAGGACGAGTGAACTAAATATTCATTCTACTAGATTTGTTTTACGATGTCTTTTTTCTCAAAGAGCTGTACAAAAATAAATCACGAGAGCTGTATTCGGTTTGGTAACATCGAACTCTAGCAACGACAATAAAATCAATAGTACATGTTCATCTGTGATTTATACTTGCGCCGTACGGTTCAGAACAGATTTATCCGTACTAGACTGAAATAATATCGTTCCCTCCAAGCGAATATTACAGCCGTGATGCTTAGAAGTCCAGTCGTCCGCTGCAGAAAATGGTATACACCAGCAAGAGGCATAGATCCTCATGAGCTCCCGCACCTGCCTATGCCTTTTGCTGACTCCATTTTAATATGTGTTCCTCCAGTGAAGAGAAGTAAAGTGTTTCGGAAGTGCGTTACTAAACCGTCTGAGAACAGATTATACTCCTGGGACAAAATGCGATCCTTTGGGAAGAGGTAAAAATCTTCATGAACTCCCGTCACAGCGGGGACCTATGAGAATAAAAGCCTAATGCACGCTGATTTGAAGCTGTGATTTTCAACCGAAGAATAACGACACACGTTAGAACTGCTAAACCTTCAGTCGTACGCTGACCTCGGAAAAGAACATCCCAACCTGTGGAACAACTGGAGCCGATTTCCGCGAGCAGTAAGTAACCACAGGGGCTCATGTGAACCTGTGCTTCTTGCAGGTGGATGGGTCTAGATTAGAGATTAGTCTAGGATTTTCCTAGTGTTATTTTGTTCTCCAAACACAAAACGTTCCTCAGAGAAAAAGGATTTATAGTTGATTAGCGATTGTCAAGCCACAGTATTTCTGTGGAACAAAAGATGTAAAAAAAAAAAAAACCTCTTGGGGATAAATATTTGTATGTGATCCTCTTGTGAAAAATAAAAAAGCGGACAACTAAAACGAAACGATTCTCATTGCTCATTGTCGCAAGACAAATTTTGCTATACAGCAACAATAAAGTTATCTTGAATCAGGTTTTCGCAATTAGTATGCATAAGCATCTCAATAAGACAATAAGACAATAAGTGTAGGAATAGTCATTTCCCTAAAGGCCCCGCGACATATGCCGGTTGTGCCCCGATTTTGAAGCCGATTCCGATCCGATTGCGATCGGATGACGTCATATATCCGATCCGATCCCAATCGGCTGGGAATCGGGTGTTTAGAACCTGCTCTATTTTCCGATCCGAATCGGCCCCGATTGTAAGCTTCAACCAATCAGAGCGCGTCTCGCAAAGCATGTACAAAAATGCCTTGAAAACGGCGGACGGAAGATCAGTACCACCTTCGTTGCTGATGTTTCGCCCGCCTCTTCCAGAATATGATGCAAAACTGCTGATAATGCAAGCACATCATCATCACTATCAAAACTAGCAGCCATTTCGCTGAACAGGTACAACCTTGATCTTCGATTCAAACCGGTCGGCTAAAAAAAAGTCGGGTAATGTGTGGCAGTGCACACGTTTTTGTAGTCCGGTCCGATCACACTCCGATTCGAAACTGCTCGAGAATCGGCCTCAAAATCGGGCATGTGTGGCGGGGCCTTATTATGTGAATGAATAATCATCTCCCTGCCTAAGACAATATGTTGAAAAAATAAGCATCTCCATCCCCCTAAGGCAATAAAGTGGAGGAATAAGCATCTCCCTAAGACAATAAATGGATGAATACGCATCTCCCTAAAGGCCCCGCCACACATGCCCGATTTTGAGGCCGATTCTTGAGCAGTTTCGAATCGGAGTGTGATCGGACCGGACTGCAAAAACGTGTGCACTGCCACACATTCCCCGACTTTATTTAGCCGACCGATTTGAATCGGAGATCAAGGTCGTACCTGTTCAGCGAAATAGCTGCTAGTTTGGACAGTGATGATGATGTGCTTACATTATCAGCAGTTTTGCATCAAATTCGGGAAGACTGAGGCGGGCGAAACATCGGCAACGAAGGTGGTTGACTGATCTTCCGCCATTTGCAAACTGAAACGACGTGCTCTGATTGGTTGAAGCTTACAATCGGGGCCGATTCGGATCGGAAAAATAGAGCAGTTTCTAAACACCCGATTCCCAGCCGATCGCGATCGGATCGGATATATGACGTCATCCGATCGCAATCGGATCGGAATCGGCTTCAAAATCGGGGCACAACCGGCAAGTGTGGCGGGGCCTTAAGAGAGTATGTGAATTAATATGCATCTCCCTGAGACATTAATGTGAAGGAATAAGCATCTCCCTAAGACAATAAGTGGAGGAATAAGCATCTCCCTAAGACAGCAAGTGGCGGAAGAAGCATCTCCGTAAGACAGCATGGGAATTAATATGCATCTCTCTATGACAATAGGTGGATGAATAAGCATCTGATGACATCTTAGCATCTCCCGAAGACAATACTTCTCTTGGCTTGACTTCGCGAATGAAGATTTTATAGGAGTTGCCCACGACGTCTGCAGGCTTGTTCGTGGCTGCGGAGGCCAATCCGAGACAGGCAGGTTCGACCGCAGTGGCTGCAGGGGAAGGTATGGCCAGGGTTCTGAGTTGCGGCATCTCTGTTTTTTCTCCTGAGCCGCTTGTCCTTAAGGCTAGCTCTGTGAGAGTCCTCAAAGGAGACAGCTGCCTTGTAAATGGTGGAGCGCCAGGTGTCACGGTCCGCAGCAAGCGAAGACCACTGGTGGTGGTCGATTTGGCAGGCACTAAGTGACTTCTTGAGACAGTCTTTGTATCTCTTCTTTGGTGCCCCTCTGTCACGGTGTCCAGTAGCAAGCTCGCCGAACAGGGTGATCTTTGGTAGGCGATGATCCTCCATCCTGGAGACATGCCCCGCCCAGCGGAGCTGTGTCCGCAGTAGCAAAGCCTCGATGCTCACAGTTTCGGCCTGTTCAAGGACCTCGACGTTGGTGACATAGTCACTCCAGTGAATGCCCAGGATGGTACGCAGGCAGCGCTGGTGGAAGCGTTCGAGGAGTCGTAGTTGGCTGCGGTAGAGGGCCCAGGACTCGGAACCATACAGCAGGGTGGTGAGGACCACAGCTCTGTACACGCTGATCTTGGTGCCTGTTTTCAGCTGTTGATTGTGCCACACCCGCTTGAAAAGTCGCCCGAAAGCGCTGTTCGCTTTTGCCAGCCTGCTGTCAAGCTCCTTGTCCAGCTTGGCGTCCGACGTGATAATGCAGCCAAGGTAAGTAAACTGGTGCACTGACTTTAGTTCAGACTCGCCAATGGTGATGTGAGGAGGGCGATACACTGTCTTGGGTGCCGGCTGATGGAGGACCTCTGTCTTTTTCAGACTGACCTCGAGTCCAAAGAGCTGGGCAGCATCTGCGAAGCAAGACGTGATGCGCTGCAGGGCTCTCTCTGTGTGTGCAACGAGGGCAGCATCATCAGCAAAAAGCAGCTCACGAATCAGTTGGTCTAGGGTTTTCGTGTGGGCCTGCAGTCGTCTGAGGTTGAACAGGCTGCCATCTTTCTATTTCATGTTTTTGTCATGAAATCATGTTAGTGCAACCTGGTTCCCAGTTTCTTCATGTCTGCTTGGAGGTCTCAACGCCAGGTGTTTCTCGGCCTGCCTCTTTTCCTCTTTCCCTGGGGGTTCCATGGCAATGCCTGCCTAGTGATACTGGAAACTGGCTTTCTCAGACTGTGACCAATCCATCCCCATCTTCTTTGCACAATTTCATTATCTGCTGTTATCTGCTGTGTTCTCTCCCAGAGTCTGATGTTGCTGATCTTTTCTGGCCAGTGGATTTTCAAGATTCTTCTAAGACAACTGTTTATGAAGGTCTGTACTCTATTGACTGTGGTTTTGTCAACCTCCAAGTATCTGCTCCATATAGGAGAACTGCTTTTACGTTTGAGTTTTTTTTTTAAATTAGTGTGTTGTGACAGCTCTCTGGAACTCCACACTTTTTTCAACTGGAGAAAAGCTGCTTTTGCTTTACCGATTCGTGCTCTGACATCTGCATCAGTGCCACCCTTTTTGTCGATGGTGCTCCCGAGATAGGTGACGGACTCCACCTCCTCGCAAGCAAGACTGGTTCTTCCCTGGTTGCGTTCAACCTCATTGTCTTCGTTTTCTGCTTGTGGATGGTGAGGCCCACTTTGGACGAGATGTCAGCAAGACTCGTGGTCTTGTCCTGCATTTGTTGATGAGTGTGGGACAGTAAAGCCAAGTCATCTGCAAAATCGAGGTCGTCAAGCTTTGACCACGGTGTCCACTGTATTCCGCTTCTTCTCTGCTCAGTGATCTTCTTCATGACCCAGTCTATGGCCAATAGGAAGAGGAACTGAGACAGCAAACACCCCTGCCTGACGTCGGTTCTGACCTGGAGCTCCCTGGTGAACTGCCCTTTGTGGATCACGCGACATGTCATGCCATCGTAGCTGCTCCTGATCAGGCAGACGAGCTTTGTGGGTACACCATAGTGTCGTGGGAGTTTCCACAAAGTCTCTCGGTCCACGCTGTCAAATGCATTCTCGTAATCCACAAAGTTGACGTACAGCGGGGAGCTCCACTCCAGCGACTGTGCCACAATGATGCGGAGAGTGGCGATCTGGTCTGTACATGATCGGTTTTTCCTGAATCCTGCTTGCTGGTCTCTCAGCTGGGGGTCGACGGGGCTCTTCATTCTCTCCAGGATGATCCTGTTGAAGACCTTTCCTGGTACTGACAGCAAGGTGATTCCCCTGTAGTTGGAACAGTTACTGAGGTCTCCTTTCTTGGGAAGCTTGATTAGGTACCCCTCCTTCCAGTCAGCCGGCATCACCTCCTCCGCCCAGATCTTTCCAAACAGTGGCTACAGCAGCTCTACTGTTGTCTCTAGGTCTGCTTTCAGAGCCTCTGCTGGAATGTCATCTGGCCCTGCTGCTTTGCTGTTCTTCAAAAGTGCCACTGCTCTTCTGATCTCTTCCCGGCTGGGTCCGTCACAGTTGATGGGTAGGTCAGTCTCTGCTGGCTGGATGTCTGGGGGGTCGGGAGGGGTGGGTCTGTTCAGTAACTCTTCAAAATACTCGGTCCATCTGTCAAGTTGGTCTGCTCTGTCCGCAATAGGCTTGCCTTCTTTGTTTTTTACTAGTTTTTTTGTATGGCCATACTTGCCCGACAATCTTCTGGTAATGTCGTAGAGCTGTTTCATGTTGCTGCTGCCTGCTGCTCTTTCTGCCTCTGCTGCCAGGCTGTCTGTGTAGGCCCTCTTGTCTGCCCTGATACTCCTCTTCACCTCACGGTTGGCTTCCAAGTATTCCTCCTGTGCCCTTGCTTTGGCTGCTCTCGTGCGACTGTTGTTGACAACTACTTTCATCTGCTTCCTCATTTCTATCTTCTTCAAGGTCTGTGCCGACAGCCAGTCCTTGTGATGGTGTTTCCTGAACCCTACAGTGTCTTTGCAGGTTGAGTTCAGCGCCTCTCTGCCTTCCACTGCTGCTCTGTGGTGACCGCCTCCTTTTCATTTACTAGCTCCTGTAGCGCTTGAAACCTGTTGGACAGCACCAGTTTGAACTCTTCTCTCATTCCAGTCTCTCTCAGGCCTACATTATAGTGCTGTCTTCTTGTTGTCTCTGTATGGCTTCTCTTTACCTTGAGCTTTATTCTTATGGTAAGCAGATGGTGGTCTGAGGCGACATCCGCTCCCCTCCTCAATCGAACATCTTGAAGAGATCTTCTAACTTTCTTGCTAATGCAGATATGGTCTATTTGGTTCTCTGTAGTATGGTCGGGTGAGACCCAAGTTGCTTTGTGTATTGTTCTAAGTGGGAAGATGCTGCCTCCAATGACAAGTCTGTTTAGAGCACAAAAGTCTACGAGCCTCTCCCCGTTCTCACTCAACTCCCATAGTCCATGTCTCCCCATCACCTCTTCGTATCCGGTGTTGTCCTCCCCTATTTTGGCCCGCCGTGAGATAGCCTTAGTCGCCTGCTCGGCGTTAAAAGCCAATAACTAATTAACTAACCCTATTTTGGTATTAAAATCGCCCATGACAATGGTGATGTCTCGCTCCGCACATTTGTCCACAGCATTCTGGAGTCGGTCGTAGAACTCTTGTTTCTCTTCTTCGTCACTGTCATTAGTGGGCGCAAAACACTGGATGACGTTGAGCTTAATCATTTTCCTGATTCTAAAGGCTGCTGTGGTAATTCTTGGCCCAAGAGGTTCCCAGCCCATCAGCGCTCTCTTTGCCACTGGTGACAGCATGAATGCTACACCTTCCGTATGGGGGGCATTCTCCTCTTCATGTTCGGAAAACAGAATCATCTCCCCACTTGTCAGCCTTTTCTGACCAGACTGCGTCAATCTGGCTTCACTGATACCTAGCAGGGCAAGGTTGTACATTTGCATTTCTGCTGCTATCTGGGCGGCCTTCCCGCTCTGGGTCATGGTCTTGACATTCCATGTGCCCAGATTGTGTCCCTGGATAGAGAGAGGCGGCTCGGTCCTGTGGCTTCCGAAGACTCCAGCTTTTACCACACGACGTCATAAATCTTCTGGTAGAAGAACCTTCCTCCTCCAGGAAAGGAATTGCTGTTGATCTCTTCGTCGGCGTTTCTGTAGCTATTTCTTTATTTGCAGGGTGGGAAGCTACCCCCACGCCCAACCCTCTTACTAGGAGGACCAGGGGTTTTCTGTCGGGGTCTCCTTCCCTTAGACCATGTTGGCTCACGGCACCTTATTTCATTCGGTGCACCCCTCTCACGAGGGACCCCTTATACACTACCCAGGGACGCGCCTCAACGCTGTATGGTCCCAGCCCGAGGCCGAAGACAATAACTAGAAGAATGAACATCTCCCTATGTAAAAGTACAAGCTGCAATGGCTGGAAAGTGGAATCGCCTTTCCGAAGGATAGCTGCTAGCATTGTCAATGATCCTAGTCACCCACTCTCTGATCAGTTTCAAATGCTACCATCAGGCAGACGTTTCAACATGCCACTTGCCAAAAGGAATGTTTTTAAGAAGTCTTTTATTCCAACTGCTGTCTCGATTTTGAACTCTCATTTATAACGCCGCGATAAGTATGATCTACTTAACATTACCTCCCATCTTGTGACAGATTGCTTGTGATAGATTGCTGCAATGATAATTTTTCATGATATGCTTTTGCAGCGTTTGTTAATGTCTTATATTGTTGTTTCATGACGAGCCGAAAGGCAAATTTCTGTCGTGCCTGGACTCGAACAGACAATAAAGTTGTATTGTATTGTATTGTATTGTATTGTATTGTATTGTATTGTATTGTATTGTATTGTATTGTATTGTATCCTTGCGATACTAAAATAGACTAAGACTAAACAACTGCCTCCTTAATCGAAAGAAAAGATATCTTTTGTAGAGAAGATTATTTGTGTCCAGATTTCTGTCGAAGACGAACCTTTAGAGTACGAATGCACTCAGCAGAAACAAAGAAGATGAACGACCGGGAGAGCTTCAGTAACACGGTAAACCGCCATCCTTGCTGACAATAAATGAACCCTTTCACAACAGAAAGAGAAGAAACACCGCCCAACTTCAAGAGGCATGGATCCTCATGTGCCCCCGCGACACCGTATCTATGCCTCTTGCTGGATCCTTTTTCTTTACGTTAGTTAGTTAGTTCGTTCGGGTTTAACGTCCACAGCACCGAGGTGATCATGGACGGCCCTGACGGGCGGGTGATGGGGGACAGGGAAATCTATTGCCTATGGAGTACGACCTGAACACTGATCAACTCAGGCGCACTCCAACTGTGCCACTTTGATTTACCAGGACCTTTCAACGGAAATGCTATTGAACAAATCCGTTTTTCCACCCTGGATTGTGAGTCCAGCTACCGGGACCAGGACGGGATTCGAACCCACGACCCGGCGATTCCCTTCGCTCTCCTGCTCCGACGTTTAACCGCCTGAGCTATGTCGGACTCTTTCTTTACGTTCCTCACACAGAAGGTTTTATCAGGATTTTAGTCTTTGGTGGTATCACAGTACTAGTGAAGAATGCCTTCCATTAACTGTTATTCTGCTACTCACTGGTCTGTGCGACGCTGAATGCCCTATAAAAGTACCCTGTGTGAAGTGTCGTGCGGAGTGATCAGACCGTTTGAAAAAAAGTCTTGCTGGTCAAGATACGCACTCTCACTAGCTCATACACACACACATACACGCAGGCACGTACCGCCACACATACACACATTTAATTACAAGAACCTGAAAATCGAGACTCATCGAAACAAATCCTGTAATTATATATTTTTTTTAATAAAAGAGAAAAATTGCGCCTCCAAGTCCAAGTCATAAAACGAGTCCTTAAAGACAGCTTCCAGGCTTCATCTAATCTCTCTCTCTCTCTCTCTCTCTCTCTCTCTCTCTCTCTCTCTCTCTCTCTCTCTCTCTCTCTCTCTCTCTCTCTCTCTCTCTCTCTCTCTCTCTCTCTCTCTCTCTCTCTCTTCGTGGTAACATTTTCGTCATCCCGAAAGTTAGTGCTGTGGGCAAAATGTCGATCGATTCGTGTGAATAGGAGACACACATATTGCGTCTTAAGCCCCTTTAACTAAAACACCACCCATCTGCAAGAGGCAAAGATCCTCATGAGCCCCCGCGAATGCGGGGGCTCATGAGGATCTGTGCCTCTTGCTGACACAAAAGCCTCATCTTTATATCCCCGAAAAGTGGTGCTGAAGGGGTTTCGTGCGCAAATGTAAAAACTGTTGCAGGGAAAGTGTGAAATGAGATGGAATAATGACGGGGTTCGGGTCATTTCTGGGCTGAAAGCAAAGATCACACCGGCATGTGTGTTCCAAATTAACACGCTGAAGCCCCCCCCCCCCCCCCACCTCCCCACCCCTTTTGGCCTTCTCAGTTGGAGGTACGCCAGTGTAAGTAGCGCTCGGTTTAACCCCTTCGCTGTCAGCGGACGCAGACTGTTGGTTTTTTTAATCATTGTAAATTCAAACGTCACTGTCAAAATTCTCCAGCCGTGAGTTTAACGGTCCATGGACTCAATGAGGTTCATTCAGCGAGAGGACTGGATCCTCATGAGCCCACCGCGACTGCGGGGGCTCATGAGGATCTATACGTCTTGCAGGTGGGTGGTGTTCGCTTTTCCCGGCCGTGAGTGATTAAGAATTAACACAAACATGCATGGTCAAGGAACTAAAAGCAAAACTGACTAATAAGAAAGCACGAAAACCCGACTATCTGCACCCGTTCGTATACGTATGAGCAGAGTACTGGGCAATCAAAAGGCATAGATCCTCATTAACCCCACGCCCTGCAGAGGGCTCATAAAGATCTGCGCCTTTTGCGGATGGCTTTGTTCGCCACAGTTCGATCTTGTCTTGAAATAGATGGCGCCTTTCTCGTGTGAATCACAACACCTTGCCGAGATCTGAAGCGACAGCTAAAGATCTTTGATCAGGAATAAATCTGACAGACGTGGCTGCAAACCATGATCAGAGTATCAGATTAAGGAATACGGACCGGAGCAATTATGTTCTAAGCAGATCATAAGAAGAAATACAAAACATGTTTGTGGTGTATTCAAAAATTCGAAACGAGGGACACAGAATATTAGGAGATCCGTGACTAGTCTACAAACAGACAACGAAGAATCTAACGCTATCGTAAATCATTACTCCTATTTTATATGATACTCTTAGCAACAGCAACGGTAGGAAATCGGTTCTTTTAACTCATTATAAACGTGTTGCATTCGGATACGCGGATTTATGCCTAGTCTCCGGATGCGGCATGTCTCGAATGTGTTAAGTTGGCAACGTCGTAGAGCAATCGGTTGGTTATATGGAACCCGCCATTGAATGTTAGTTTCGTTTTAGCAGCAGACGATACGCAGTAACAGAGGTGATGGGTGTATGATTATGCATCTTACGACCAGGAGTCAAACTCCCAAATCAGCACATGGTGCACCAGAATTCAGTGCAATGACAGTTACAGTAGGTAGTAAAAAATTTGCCATGGATTAATAACAGCAAATTCTATGTCTATCAGCACATTGATTTGTAGTAATAAAAGCAAGGTGTAAAATGACTGCGTTATTTCTCAGCAGAAATATCTGGCTGAAGTTAATTCCTTTGCAAATAGGCCCCCCTATTTTATCAAACGCGACACAACGCTATCCGAGGAAAGGAGGAGAAGAAATGTGTCCCAGAATGCGTCTTTCTCGTGTGAATCACAACACCTGAAAGGCAACTGAGATAGTGATCAGGTATAAATCTGACAGACATCTGCGGTAGCAAAACGTTACTGGGGTATCGGATTAACTGCTTGACTGCTATTGACGATACCGCTCGGCGGAAAAGACGCGTAGAGGCTACGCGTCTTATCCGCCAAGCGGTATTGTCAGTAACGGTCGGAAGTTATGCGTCTTCAGTATCCGCCAAACGGTATCGTTAGTAGCAGTTTTAACTCATTCGCAGCCAGCCGCATCCGTATGCGCGGCTTATGCCGCGCAAACGGATGCGGCTGGCCGCGAATGAGTTAAGTTACGTGTCTTATCCGCCAAACAGTACTGTCAGTAGCAGTCTTAAGTTACGCGTCTTATCCGCCAAACGGTATCGTCAGTAGCAGTCATTGGGGATAAAGCAAGTAGATGCTGATCGGGCCTTTGAAAGATGGTCATCAGAGGGAACACAGAGGATGCTTGAGGTAAATCTGGGAGCTCTTTGTGCCGATAATTTTTTGGTTTGTTTGTTTGGTTTTTGGTTTTTGAGTTACCCTTGAAGATGGTTTCACAACTACCTACTCTCCACTTATACCAATATTCTCTTACTGAATTTGATTATTTGCTTTGTTTCAATGATATTACTTGTTGTGTACCATGCTAAATGCTGGGTTTTTTTTTCCCCCGGGGTCCTCCCGTTTTTCCCCGAGGTAGTCCTCAACTTGAAGGTGATATAAAGTTTGCCTTCGGGTTGGTGTTTAGCAGGCTTTGTGTATTAGACACTCAGCCTACTTCGTGCCCAAGGGTACTCGCCGTTCATTCTCTCTCTCTCTCTCTCTCTCTCTCTCTCTCTCTCTCTCTCTCTCTCTCTCTCTCTCTCTCTCTCTCTCTCTCTCTCTCTCTCTCTCGCTGTCTCTCCCTCTCTCTCTCTCTCTGTCTCTCTCTGTGTCTCTCTTTCTCTCTCTCTCTCTCTCTCTCTCTCTCTCTCTCTCTCTCTCTCTCTCTCTCTCTCTCTCTCTCTCTCTCTCAAGATGGAAGAAAGGTCTTCAGACCTAAATCTTTTTATCCTTGGAAAATTAAGATTCATTGTCTCTCTCTCTCTCTCTCTCTCTCTGGCCTCACACACACGCATTTACTTTTGCTCGCTCCTGCGCGCGCTTACACACACTCTTGTCTCTCGTGTTCAGTTTCTCTCTGAGTCTCTCTCTCTCTCTTATGTTTTTTCGTTGACGTCATTTTTACTTTTTCCGCACTTTTGTTCTTCCTTTCTTTTCTTTTACGTCACCTCCTTCAGTTGCCACATTCCTTCTGCGAATGAAGATAAGTAGCGGCTAATCTCTCGAGTTAATAAACTGTCATATCTTGATATTTTAGGCGGATTAGTTCATAACAAGATGGGATGAACTAGCCCACAAAGATTTTCTATATGAGCTTGCATGTATTTAACAACTTTTTGCACAATACGCTTGAGGGTCTACATCATAAAAACACGATGAGGATTTCATCCCAAAGTCTACCGTATTGTTTGGAGCTCACGTGCGTTTTTCTTTTAGGAACATTTAAAGTTGCAATCCAGACCAAAAAAGTTGTTCATAGTTTAAAGCTTATCTTTCTGATCTATTTCCATTTTCACTCACACAACCTCTGATCCACACACACCGGCGCACACAAATAAAGGCGGACACACGGCGCTTCCCGCCATTAGTACGTTCTGTGGGCTGGTGTAGCGACACGAATTCTAAGAGGATAGCAGCGCAAATGACGTCAATAAACATCGCAGCATCGCTGTCCAATCAGCCAAAACCGCCACAAGATTCTATGAGCTGCATGATTAACAACTTTAACAGGTGCCACGTCCTCTGAAGTAAGTAGCAATATGTCTCTGTTGTTGCTATGACAAAGGGTATTACCCGAATATAAAATGGTTGTACCGTTTTCTAAGCGGTTCTTTCCGTGGTACTCACGCTAGTCCCGCGACGCCGTGCACACAGTGAGCAATTTGATGTTTCACTACGTCACTCATCCGCATAATTGTCACTTTCCTAACCATGCCACCACGTCGAAGCCTAACGCCAGTAGATCAAGGCCGGGCGCTAGCATGGCTGCAGGATGGAATTTCCGGACGAGAAGTTGGGAGACGTCTTGGGGTGTCCCATTCAGTGATCTAGAGGCTGCTGGCACGATTCCAAGAAACTGGAAAGGCAGAACGACGACCCTGCTCAGGACGCCGGCGCTGCACCAGCAGAAGGGAGGACAGATACCTCTGTGTGGCGGCTCTGCGCGACCGAACTGTCACGTCAACCACTCTGCGACGTCAACTGATGCAAGCTGCAAACGTTAACCGTCAGCAGAAGCACAGTCTGCCGACGACTGCGCGAAATTGGCCTTGCTTCATGCAGAGCAGCAGTGAGAATACCCCTCACTCCAGCTCATCGCAGAGCCCGGGTTGCCTGGTGTCGTCAACATGTGAGGTGGAACAGACTCCAGTGGACTCAGGTTCTGTTTACTGATGAGTCATGGTTCACTGTGTCCTTCAACTACGGCAGGGTGAGGGTCTGGAGACGCCAGGGCGAGCGATTCACGGATGGATGCGTCCAACAGGTGGATCGCTACGGAGGAGGCTCAGTCATGGTCTGGGCAGGCTTCAGCAGGGAAGGCAGGACCCCCCTCCACGTCATCCGAGGCACCCTGACTGAACTGCGCTATCGAGACGAGATTGTGCAGCAGCCCCTCATCCAGCCAGCTCTCCAAGCCATAGGCGACAATGCTGTTCTGCAGGATGACAACGCTCGATCTCATCGCGCCCGTGTGGTGGGTGAGTACCTTGAGCAACGGGGCATCATGAGGATGGAGTGGCCAGCTCGTTCACCTAAACTGGCTCCCATCGAGCACCTCTGGGACTTGCTGGGGCAACGTGTAGTCAGCAAACCCCCCCCCCCCCTCCAACACCTCAAGGCATCCCCCAGCTGACTCAGTTCCTGCATCAAGAGTGGGAAGCGATCCTACAACATGTTCTCCGAACCCTGGCGAACTCCATGCGTCAACGCTGCATTAAATGCTTGGCTGCAAACGGTGGATACACTCGCTACCGGACTAGACCAGTCTTGAGTGACTTTTCATGAGGGTTGGGTGAACATTCTAACGTACTGCTGTTGTTACAATTGCTTGACTTACTCAAAACTTAAAGGAAATTGTTACTAAATAAATTATGAAACTAATGACTCCAAGTATTGTTACATTATTTGTGTGGTGTTGTCGGTGCGTCTGCGATAAAAAGTGGCCCTTAAGTTTTGACCATTAGAATATATTCATTTTCAATAAAACCACAAGAAAGGACACACAATGTTAGTAGCGCATCTCTAAACCAGGGACAGAGAATAAAATAAAGACACTAAAACTGCTAGAACTATAAAGAAAATGTAACAAAGACGAATGCAAACTGATAATAGAGGCTGTCTTTTTCTCCACAAATAAGCACGCTGAGCTCACCAGGCCCCTACGACAGAATACTGTAGCGTTTGACAATAGAACGTCACAAATAGGCTGCACGATATGAAAACGTCAACGTTCAAAATATAATGCATGGACGAGATAGAACCGCTATTTCGGGCACAATCATTCTTCGTGAACTGAATTTTATGTTGAATGAAACTGTGCTGTCGGATTTGCCTTAGTTTCGGAGTAATGTCCCTTGAAACATGAAAGTCTGTAAAATGTTTTTGAAACGTGAAATGGCCTCCGTCATAACTGGCCATCATAACTCACTGACGTAATATAGCAGTGGACAGACATCCACAGAATACTGATGTCACAAAGTTTCATTGGAATTAGAAAAGTCAATCCAGCTCCACGCCTTCAAAGTTTGCGTGTCCTCGGTTGCCAGGCAGGAAAGTCTTTGAACGTTCCACTGCGATCAGTTATCGGAAATGTGTCAAAAATGTTCTGACAGAATTTCTTCTGTGATAAAATATGTCGATGGTATTTTCCATTTCTGTGAATCGGTAATTCACTCTTCCAACGTTCACACCGAGTGAAAAGTTTTGACATTTAATTGTTTTCTCTTTCCAGATTTTTCAGTGTTATGTGAAATTCTGATTCACTTTTTAAAAAAAGCATTTCTCAGCTGCACACACCTGGAGATTTCCAAAAGAATGTGTTTAAAACAAAGTGCTGTCGGAAAAGAAATTGCAAAAGATGTCAAATTTCACCATTCTCAGGAAAACGGCAATAACTCAGGCCAGACGGAAGACGCCTACTTTATATTAGTGTCAACCGAAAATTCGTTCAATAGGAATGATATAAATTCTAAAACAATTCAGTTGCCATGGGTCATACTGTAATTTAAAGAATGGAATGTTTGACAGTTATTCCGCACAGCGCTTGTCGCGCTTCTGTTGTCAGAGGCTATACATCAAGTGCAGAACACGTGAGAAAAAACAAATTACTGCTATCTAAAACGCCCGTATGTATTTCTGATCTGTACCGTACCAGCTTGCGTTGTTGGCAATACAATTATGATAAGTAGATCAGAGACAGTGCACACAATGAACAGTCGCTGTGGATTCAGCCAGCCCGTTGAACTTCAAAGGAAATATTATATTTTCATTCACCTGACGTACATATAGACCAGCACGCGCGTACGAACGCACGCACACACGCACGCAAATATAAGCACACACAAACAATCCTCCCTCCCCTCTCTCTCTCTCTCTCTCTCTCTCTCTCTCTCTCTCTCTCACTCTCACACACACACACACACACACCACTTGACTCATTCGCGAGACGTACCGCATACGGATATGCGGCAAATGTGCCTCTTGATCTAGGTTCACACGGAGGACAAACGAATCAACACAAGAGAATAAAACACATTCCCCCAAAAAAATCCGGAAATCGAATTGAAATGCAGAGGAAATTTCTCCAAAAACAGAAATGTGGACTTTTTTCCTGGTCCCTCATCCATCTGCAAGAGACATAGATTCTCATGAGCCCCTGCACTGCAGGGGCTCATGAGAATCTATACCTCTTGCCGAGTGAGATCGGTGTCAAACTGTTTTGTGTTATTCGGGTCAAAGCAGGTACGGCTGAATACCCTTAGTCACACAAGAACCATCCGATGCCATGACCAAAAATATCTCTTTGGTGAGTCTGAACGACAATGACCACCGCTGCTTGACGACCACAGGTGTAAATTCGACAAGCAAGAGGCATATATTCCACTGAGCCTCTGCAGGATGCAGAAGCACATGAGGTAATATGCCTTACGCTGATGGAGGCCGGTTCATGTAGGAGGTCGCAGACACGATCTCAGCTTCAAAATCCCTGATGATTTCTTCCTGATTTGGAAAACTGCTAACGAGGTAAATGAGACCGATACGCGCAAGCAAGAGACAGAGATCTGGGGCTTAAAATGATCTATGCCACTTGCAGGTTAAAGGAAATTCGTCCAGAGAGGTGTCTGCCGATCTGAGGCAAAGGCGATGACTTTCAGCTTGCAGTAATAGGTTTTTCTGCTCTAATGAATACGCCGGGATGGCCGCAGCCATCGCGCATACAAATCCTTCAAACACTCCCACAGTCTTCAAAACACATAAGCAAATGAGCAAAGAAAGAGGCACAGACCCTCATGAGCCCCCGCATATGCAGGAGCTCATTAGGATCTGTGCCTCTTGCAGTTGGATTATTTTTCTCTTCGGACGTGGACAAGGGCGAAATGCCATCGGCTGTGAGCACTGACCTTTCGAGCGGACTACTCCAAACTTGACCTCTTGCACCCTCCTAGATCTAAGAAACATAGATTTAAATGCAGCTTATCTCTGCCAGCAAGGGGTGTCGATCTGGAACACATAATTAAGCACGGTGCTCATGAGGACCAATGCCGTCCATGGCAGACGTAAGAGGTAAGATAAGAGTTAACCACTTCAGTGCTAAATGGTACCACTGACCCCGTCGCAAGTGGACAACGGACTAACTACCCGCCTGAGGAACATGGATATAAACGACACCAGCAAGAGGAATAGATCTTCATGAACCCACGCATCTGCAGGTGCTCATGAGGATCTATGCCTCTTGCAGCTGGATAGTAATTACTGTGACCAGGTAGTGAAGGAGTTAAAGTGAGACTGCGGACTGGGCCATTCTCACAAGGCTTGTGAGAGTGTGCAGAAGAGAGGGCAGATTATCTTATTTACCCTTTTCAAAGGCGCTACATTTTTGTAGACGCTGTTCATAAAATCAGTCGGGTATAAATGAGTTAGTTTAACGCACGCGACTAGAAAATCTCACGGCGGGTATAAGGGAGAAGAATGTCTTCTTTTTTTTCAAATAGTAATTAAGAAACTTTTCACCGTTTAAAAAAAATATTCGTAAAAACGTGGTTAACGAGCACTGCAAACGCACTATAGTCAATAGTAATGACATTCACAATTTTAAGAGGTGTCCACTGAGCCATAGACGGACCGTGAGAGATTTATTAGCTGTGATACTTCAAGGGTGGTGCCAGATATTCTCACACTGCAACATTTACATGCTCCATATGTGTAGTTGTAATGAAATACTTCTTAGTGTGTATGAACGCTCGAAATTTTTATCCTATACACACACACACGAACGGAGAAAAGACGCTAGGAAACGTGCGAGTCGCTGGACTGACTAGTAAAACTGACGAGATGTCAGCTGCCGATTACCACAACCTGAGAAAAGAACTAATTAAACAAACCTGCTGGCATTTTCCGCAATTAGGCGTGATCTAGTTACAAGTAGAATTTACTCAGTAAACGCACGGTTGTACAATGCACTGATGTCTTCATAGTCAGGCGAAATCAAGGCGGAGTTGACAGCAATATGCAGTCGTCTGCCATTCCGATGTGTTTTGTCTGAACACCGCAATCAGCCGCAAAATAAATGAAGTGAGTTTTGTTTTGGACTGGGTACATAATTCATATTTAGCAACATTTTGCTTGATATAGTGCCGATAACCGAAAGATGTGTTTACTTGACCCGAATCAAATGTCCTCGTCTTACGATTCGGGACATTTTGATTTGGGTCTCGTAAACACATCTGCCTGTTATCGGCACTATATCAGGCAAAATGCTGCTGAATATAATATAAAGCAAAATTTGGCTCAATATAATTTATTTACCCAGTCTAAAACAAAACTTTACCTTGCGTCCTTCGGTTTGCGGCTGATTGCAGTGTTAGACAAAACATGTGCTATCGACAAAGCGCGCAGATTTCGTCTAACTGTGAAAAAATCAGTGCTTTCTACTCGTAATTAGATCACAGATAATGACGGAAAATACCAGCGGGTTTGTGTATGGGAAAGAAATTTAGAGCGTACGTTCCAAAGGAGGGAGTTTTTGCCTAATACGTTTGTAGCGTCTTCTGTGGTCTGCGCTCCACGGCGCTTCAATACCAGTTGACCTAGATTGTCTTTCTGCACTGTTCGATAATTCAACTGCCAAAGGCCCCCCCCCCCCCCCCCCCGCCCACGCGTTGCAGGAACATGGACTCAAACCGGTGTCAGCAATAGGCAGAGATTCTCATGAGCCCCCGCATTTGCGGGGGTTCATGACGATCTATGTCCCCTTTGAATTGCACCGTCCTCACTTTCTGTAAAGGGTTAGTTCCGATATATGATCTTTTTCTCAGCGTTTTAAATAGTACAAGAACATTTATATAATTATGATAAAGGTAATTAATGGTAAGATACAGGGATGTTCGTCGGTTACGGCTTTTCTAAAAACATATGGCATCCTTATCAAAGAATGTGTCTTTAACATGATCAATAGCCAACGCGACAGCCATCATAATTACAGAAGGTAACACAGGGCAAAAGAATTCATAATGGTTGGAGGTTTAGTTCGGGGTCGTTAACGTCCAAGGCACCGGAGTGTTAATGGATGGGTTATGGGGAACAGGGACAGATGAAACTGAGACAGCCATTGCCGAAATCCTATGGACTTCAACCTGAACATTGATCAATTCAGATGAACTGCAACTACGCCACACTTTAAATTACCGGGACCTTCAATTAATAATGAAAGTACGTGGAGGAATTTGTGTGCACGCGAGTGTGTGTGTGTGTGTGTGTGTGTGTGTGTGTTGTGTGTGCGAGTGTGTGTTTGTGTGTGTGTGTGTGTGTGTGTGTGTGTGTGTGTGTGTGTGTGTGTGTGTGTGTGTGTGTGTGTGTGTGTGAGAGAGAGAGAGAGAGAGAGAGAGAGAGAGAGAGAGAGAGAGAGAGAGAGAGAGAGAGAGAGAGAGAGAGAGAGAGAGAGAGAGAGAGAGCATAATCCAGAAAATACCATCTTAAATAGGGATGCATCATAAAATTCTGGCTCGGCAGTGTGCATCAAGGCAGTGAGAGGGATGTACAGTTAGGGGATTGTCTCCCCTTCTCACGGGAAGACATACATAAAACAAAACACACTGAATCCCACATCCAGCCGCTTCCGTCTGCAAGGAACATAGACTCACATGTGTCCCTGCATTCGCAGGAGCTTCTGAGCATCCATGCGTCTTGCTGACCAAAAGTTTGGCGCCAAATGGAAGCTATTAGCTATGAGTTTATTGCTCAAACACGCGCAAAGAAAAACTATTTTGCAGACGGAACAGAAAGTTGGGAGAGGGGTTAACTCATTAAAGGTACCCCGTGTCAATAGCTGCGAAAGTGTCGCATAGCGTTGCCGGCGGCAACGCTATACGACACTTCCGCGGCTATTGATGCAGGGCGCCTTGAGAGAGTTAAAGTCATTTGCCACCACAAAACCTAGAACGCCTGACACGTGACTCGTGCGAGAGGCATGAAATCAAACAAGAGCGGTGAATGTCGATTACCATGAAAGTTATAGCGGGTATCCAGGTATATAAACTCACCGCGAAAAACCATGACATGCCACGCAAATTATTTTTCACTATCCTTAGAATTGAATTCGTGGTAACAGGTCTAATGTCGACGTCCTCCTTCAAATAAATTATTTATTTATTTATTTATTTAATAAATTAATAATATATTAATTAATTGATTACAATAAATGTAAAAAAAATCGTAAGTTTAGTGAGTCTTGACAATTGAACAGGATCACTGAGAAGGAACTCGGCCTTTTGTTTTATACGTCAGTGTAAATATGACTCAGACACAGTTAATTTTATCGGTCAGTATATGCGCCCTGCTCCAGAATCACACCCACCAGCATAAAGTGGGCTGCAGACGCCAGTAAGAGAAAGGTCCTTGGGCCGATGTCGGCTGCAGTGGGCCGGCGCACAGTCGTGCGCGGGCCCACTGAGGCCGACGTCGACCTGAGGACCTTCTGCTCACTGCCGGGACGCCTGTCATTTTTATGGAGCAATTCGCGGGGAGGCAATTTTCCCCTCCGTTGCGCAACTAAATTTGAAGTCGAGTGCAAGCCAAGGACCTAAGTCTCAAAAGTTCACACAGTTTAAAGGGTCAAGGGCTGTTAACATAAATAGCGCCCTTAATTCAAGGGACAGTATATAAAAAAATTAAAAAAAAAAAAAACCTGCAGACGCCTCTGATTTTATGGGTGAACGTACGCCGCGCCATTTTGCGATCAATAAAAACAAGTTCTCTAATTTAATGGACCCGTGTATATGGCATCAACCTTAAACGTGAAACTTTCTTGACCACGTCGGCACATGTTATGTATCAAATGTGCACCCGTTAAAACAACCTCTCCAATTTTATGGACCCGCTTACAAGCAACCATTTTGCAGTTGATTAGAAGCAAACTTTATTTAGTGTGCAAGTCAACAAGTTGGAAAAAAGGCCGTGGAACTTACGATCAAGGGTGTAGTGTTAAAATTGCAGCACTCAGACGGTTCACATAGAAGTAACCCAGAAGATATTGTCGGCCTGTGGAAAATAGGTGTAAATGGTCAGAGACTCAGCAAGAGGTGTGCTGAGGGGGCTCCTGAGGATCTATACCTCTTGCAGTCGAACAGCGCTGTCAGGCAAGACTGGACCGACCGAACTTTGATGTCTGTGCCTGGAAGGTACTTGTTGCTTTGGTGATTCACGCGCCGTAGTTCTGACTGCCCCAAGCACGTCCTTGTACAATTCTTTGGTATAAACTCAGAGCGGTTTTGGACACCAGACAAGAAGCCTTTGAAAGGAAATCAGTGTTGTGTGAGTATTCGCACCCGATAAACTACACCGGACGATGGTCTGACCAGATAGTTCAATGATAGTTCCAGATTAGCCTGGCGCCTCCATGGCGCCAAGCCGCTAATCTGGCACTACCCCTGAACTGTCATTGTCCTACAACAGTCGCAAGAGTACCCCTCCCGAATTCGGGAGATGTGATCCCCAGCTTGAACGGGTTAAAACAAAAACTAGAAAGCAAGAAGACATAATAATACCTTTTTTTTTAAATAAATAATTCAACGACCTTTCACTTCGCCAAAGCTCTACAAACGCCACTTCTGCGTTGTACGGTCAGAAATGTAATAATACACAACCGTTTTGCGGGTCATTTTCTTAAAGGCACGCCCGACCTTTTTTAAGGCTTCAGTTCGCAAAAAAAAAAACTTGTAATGACTGGGCTTCAGTATACATACCCACTTAGACAGTGGCCACCCTACTGTCCCACCAAATGCTTTCTTTCGTCCATTCAAAGCGAAAAGAGGCCCACCGGAATCTTCGTAAAAAGATTGCTTCTGATAGGCGATGGTAGCTGACGTCATAACTATTCTATACGACCTTAGGTCATCTGCATAATAATAACCAATCAGAGACAAGATGGCGGATGATCAGGCGAAGAAAAAAGAGGGCGGTCCGTGGCGCAGTGGTTAAGGCGCCTGCCACCAATGCTAAAGGTGCGTGATTCGATTACGGGTTCCGGCGTCGGATTTTTCTCCTCTAGTAAGGGTCACCGTTAATTCGGGCGGACCGTCGGGGTTCTTCTCCGGTACTCCGGCTCTTCCTCCCCCTCCACTTTGGTATCAGTTTCAGCCACTTAATCAAATTTCAATACAAACGATTTTGAATTTCCAAAACTACTGTAGCTCGCTTGAGCTTGCCCTTAGCACCACGTGAATGTTCTGTGTTTATGTACAGTGTGTGAGTGAATGCGCGTGATTCACGTGAGCGTGCTTGATGGGTTCAGTTCGCGGCGGCGCTTTGAGCCGATTTTCAATTGGGATAAAGCGCCTATTTAATGCGCTTATTATTATTATTATTAAGTATCATTCAACTCGCGCCGACAATGACAGACTCGGAATTGAAGAGAAGAAAGCGGAAGAGAGACAAGATACCCCTAAGTAGAATTGACATCGGACAAGGGAAGATAAGATAAGATAAGATAAACTTTATTGCCATATGCATAAACATTAGGAATTGTTTGCGGCGTAACTGACGAGCATCCATATTAAGATCAACACATAAAACATACATACATCACAATCAAGCAGACTCAAAAATACCAAACCACACATATGTATAGCAGTTATTGTGCTAAGTATGCACACACATCTAAGTAAGTAAAATATATATTTAAAAAATCTATAGCATAATAACCATATAATGACAACAAAGACAGCCAGTTGAGCCGCCGCGCAACGAAACAAATTAACTAAATTCATATGTTTTTGTAAAGGGACACCAGCAATACGTCACCCTTCTCAGTGTGTACTCACCAACCCTCCTGGCAGAGCCTGCAGAAAAAGACAAGTTCTACTCTGACCTGCGCAGCCTCATACAGAGCACCCCTGCAGACGACAAAGTCATCATCCTTGGCGACTTCAACGCCAGACTGGGCTAAGACTCTGAAGCCTGGAAAAGGAGTCCTCGGCAAGCATAGCGTTGGGAACTGCAATGACAATGGCCGCCTACTGTTGGAGTTTTGTGCAGAGCAGCAACTTGTCATCACCAACACTACTTTCCAGCAAAAGGAGAGTCGAGAGACCACCTGGATGCATCCTCGCTCCAAGCACTGGCACCTAATCGACTATGTCCTAGTGCGTCAGAGGGACCGCAGTGACGTCCTCCTCACCAGAGTGATGCCCAGCGCAGAGTGCCACACTGACCACAGCCTTGTAAGCTGCAAACTCAGGCTCCGCCTAAAGCTGAAACCCAAGAAAGCCCCCCCCCCCACCCCACCCCCATGAAAAAGCTTGATGTTGCCAGCCTTCAGCGTGACGACAAGAAAGCTGCCCTTCAGACAGATTTACAGCGCATGCTCAAAGACACAGTTGATCCAGCAGAATCCTCCCTTGAAACACTGGGAACAACTGAAAACTGCTATTGTAAAATCTTCTGTGGAAGTCTTGGGCTTTGTTAGAAAGAGGAACAAAGACTGGTTTGACGAAAACGACGTAGAGATCCAGGAACTTCTAGCAACAAAAAAAAGCCGCCCACCAGGCCCACCTAGCCCAGCCATCCTGCCCTGTGAAAAAGTCTGCCTTCCGCCTCATCTGCAGCAGTCTCCAGCGCAAGCTTAGAGAGCTCCAGAACGAATGGTGGTCCAGACTCGCACAGAGAACCCAGCTTTGCGCTGACAACGGTGACTACAGGGGTTTCTACGAAGAACTGAAAGCAGTGTATGGCCCCAGGCACCTGGTACAAAGTCCGCTGCGAAGCGCTGATGGACAGGTACTCCTCACAGATAATACCTCCGTCTTGAACCGCTGGTCGGAATACTTTTAGGACCTCATCAGCGCTGAGCGCACTGTTCAAGAAACAATCATCAAGCAGTTTTTCATGCAGTTTGGACGGTATGATGGTGTTGAATGCGCTGCTGTAATCAACAAAAAGCAGCCTAACATACGCATTTGGCTTCTCCAGATGCTGCAGAATATAGTGCAGCCCTAGCGACACAGCGTCCTCTACTGATCGGTTCGTGCGGTAAGCAAACTGATAAGGATCGAGGGAGGGGGGCTTGACAGACTTGATGTGCTGCAGGATCAGCCGCTCAAATTTTCATTATGACGGAGGTCAATGCCACAGGCCTGTAGTCGTTAAGGGTACTGATGGTTGCCTTTTTTTGGTATGGGGATAATAGCTGACTTTTTGAGACAGTATGGATCCTTGCATGCCTGTAATGACCAGTTAAATATGTCTGTGAGAACGCTTGAGAGCTGGTCCGCACAGTAACGCAAAAGGCCAGGAGAAATTTCATCAGGGCCTGCTGCCTTAACTCTTACCAGTTCGCTCCCTTGGCCATCGTATGTATACATACGAAGCCACGCCCATGGAAAATTCCATCGTGTTTACTGAATTAAAACCAATTAATTTTTACTCTCAGTATTATTGTCATAACTTATTGACATTAGAAAGTCACTTTCATATAATAGAATGAAAAAAATATTAATTTTGAGTTTGTTCGTGACCTTTGTTATCGATTGAGTCACTACGTCTGCCATCTTGCTTTCCCTACTGCGTTATTTTCACTGCTTGCGATTTCTCTCTGCGAATATTCCGTCAAAATGAGTTCATCTGAGTCCGAAAGTGAAGTGTATCTCACTGAAGGGGAATCTTCCAGCAACCAGGCCACTGAAAATGATTCTAGCACCAGCGATGTGGAAAAAATGAAAGAAAACCATCGCAGGTCATTGTGACACTTTCTATTTTGGTTTGACCATGTGCTATCCATGTGAGTCTTTGTTTACCTATTGTCTGGTTCAGAATCGTGAAACTTTATGAAGTACATAAACAAGTTTTATTACTTGCTGTGTATTGCCTCAGTGATATTTTCAGCAAGTCAGAGATTTTCAGAGAAGCACGTTTGTTGTCTCAGTCATGCCAGGTGTTGACACACCCACTTTTTCCTGCCCTTGACCGGTGTAGATTATGTTGTGTAACTCTTAGAAATTCAAACACATTTTCTTGAAACTTCACAAAATTGTGTAGAAATGATTTGTCCACACACTGGATTCACATTTTAAACAAAGGGGCAAGAAACAAAAAAATTTTCTTCTTAGTGACTTTCGTGAAAACTGTTTTTGGAAACCGGACACCATTTTTTCTTCGTCGCTAAATAAACAACAACTTCTAAACTACGTTAAGTACAGACTTTTTACTTATCCTGACTGAAAGCTGACTCAATGCACTTTAATATGATGTATAATAAGCCAACTTTTGACCACTAGAAGAGCTTTCAGCAGCATTTGTTCTTGGTCATGTGTGAGGGTAAAAGTCATTTTGTTCACTGGCCTCAAATAGAGCGAACTGGTAAGAGTTAAGCACATTCAAACGTCTGAGAAGCCGCCTCACATCCGTTTCACATACCACATATGGACATGTGGCAACGCCGCGTAAAGCGAGAGCTTGGCTTGACCGCCCACCCGAAATTTGTCGCTTTCCTGCTGAATCAGTAAGTAATCTACGGGTTTTGTCGATCTTCCTAGAGTTCCGCGAGCGCTAGTGATTTTCAGAATTTATGAGCTTCAGTAGAATTTATCTCTTACTGATTCGCAAGATTTTAAACCTGTTTTATCATATAGTTACGAGCTAGTTATCACATTAATTTTTATGCTGCAAAGATCTGAAAACTACAGTGTGTGGCAAAGTTGCACATCGCTGGTCGTAACATGTTTTTGTCTGTGCGGGCTCTCATTCCAGCACTCGATTCAGAGAGGTAGTGTTTCTGCTGCGATGGTGCATTTGTCGTTTCCAATGATGCTTTCAGTTACGTAGACTTCGATGTGTGAGATGTGAAATTGACTGCAGTGCAGAAAGTGGATATAAATGCCAATGTTCTGTTTCAATGATGGAAGATTTCCGAGGGGTAAAGGATCAAAGGTCAAACTAGACACCATGGACGTACGCTAGCTTTGCGAGAATCAAACAAGCCACGCCCTCGGTGCACGACGCAGCACGATCGTTACTAGTAAATACTAGCAGGTCGAGCGGAACCCGCATTGTGATTTTGACAGCATAGCGAGTATGGAAGGTTTATTCTACTTTCTCGTGAAAAAATACGTCAAAGGGATGCCGGAGAACATCAGTACACGTGTACACTGACACGTGTGTACACCACGCCGATGTCCTCGTGACCTGCAGTATTGCGATACACTGATAGTCGGCCGGGTTTTGCCTTGTGACGTAGGCTCATAAATATGCATATTAATTCAAAACGAGGCCGATGCAGACGATAAATCCGCGACTCGGGTACCATAACAATACACCCTTCAAACGATGAATTTCGACATCATAAAGCCCTAATATAGTACACAAAGGACCCATACATATACTGTCAGTAGTATCTGTTGCAGACAGTTTTCTGACTGTGTTGAGATGCTTGATCCTGGGGAATATAACTTTAATACAAAGACCAAAACTGAAGAAAATGGACCGAAAAATAAAAATGTGGTACGCTCAAAGTTTTTTGTGACGTAACTTTGATTCACCCTTGTTTGAGATATGAAGGACTGTTACGGTATTCTATCTTAAGTTGAACTTTTGGGACGTTTTAGAAAAATCAGTGAATATGGGAACAAATTTAATTCTGACTCCCATCTACGAAGAGCAGCTGACAAAAAAAGATTGGATCAAAGAATTTAATTATAGGTCTTTACTTTCCACACAAAAAAAAACAAATACAAAAATATATAGGAATAAGAATAAGAGTACTTCATTATCTCGAAAAGAGAAATTCGTTTGTGGTACATTTATAACAAATAATACAAACAAGACATAAAAACATTATAACATAATTATGAACATTTTTCTCCCTGCACTTACACAGCTACAAATTCCAAATGGACATAAATATACGCTACAAAATCTATACACATAACTCTTAGACATCTCACACATAACATCTTTTTATGAACTGAACTGAGCGGCACTTACACTTTCCCACCCACCTTTACGCATGCATACACAATACGCGTATTTCAACCTAGCCATCACTGCTTATTATACAAACGTCTGAATACATTATTACACGTTATTACATAAACTGCATAATTAAAATATACCTTTGTAAAATAATTAATGGGTAAACAAACAGTAACAAAAATCCCAATATGTCCATGTTCACCACCAGATAAACACAATATAATCACTTCTCTAAAATCAACTAAAGTAAATACAGCAGCCGCCTAAGGTAAAGTGGGATAGCGGGAGCAATTAGGTTTGGGTATGCGTCATATACCTACAGATTCCTTAGAGTGATGGATTTGTGGATGAAATTGTTCTGTAGTCTGAGTGTCCTACGCTTTGTGCGTGCGGAGTCTGCGGCCAGAGGGGAAATGAAATGAAATGAAATGAAACTTTATTTTCCAAGGATAAAAGAATAGGTGCGCAGACCTGTTTTCATTCTTGTCCTTGCTACACACTACAAAACAAAATAACGTACATAAAATCACTCTCTTACCCACACATACGCGCGCGCCGGTGTGCAATTGCCGCGTGCACAGGTTTGTGCCAGATTAGCTTGTAGCCTACAGGCGCCAAGCCAAGCCTGCACAACCCTCCACACACACACACACACACACACTCACACACACACACACACACACACACACACACACACACACACACACACACACACACACACACATCAGTATATCATGTACACATACATTCTATCACTTAAAACTATACTACAGCAAATATGAAGAGTATAAAGGATTTTGTACATAAAACCGCTATTGTTCTCATCATAAAAATCAACACGGCTCACTCCAACAAACATACAACACGCATACACACACACACACACACACACACACACACACACACACACACACACACACACACACACACACACACACACACACACTGGCACATACACACACGCGCGTGCGCAAGCACGTACGGATGTGCGCGTGCACACACATACACTTGCACACAAACAGACAAACACACACCCGCACACACATGCGATAGCGGCCTCCCCGCGCCACTAAACCGCGCACAGCTAGATGCTATAGTCAGCAGTAAAAGTAATGTATAGTGATCCCGCAATCCGCATCACGCGCGCGGGTCGACGCGAAGAAACTATAGCACTGCCACGCCGCGAGAGCGTTTAACGGTGAAATGGTGCCCACCAAGAATGCCCTTCTTTGTTAGCAATCACAAATAAACATTTTGGTGTTTTTCATCTAGTTAGGTGTCTAAAAAGATGTTTAAGACACATTTTGAAAAATTTCATGCTGGTTGCCAAGGGCAACGGCGGCCATATTGAAAATAAACAACATATTTTTGTTCCTCCGTAAAATCCTTCAGAAGACAGCTATTGACCCAGAACAAATTTTGTTGTGTTTTTGGTGATAAAGAACTACAACTTTTCAGAGGGATTTTTTCATATCTTTATTATTAAAAATGTTATAGGGCATCACAAACTGAACATTTGTCGTGAGCGAAATTTCAAACATTTATGATATTCACATGGCACTAACTATTTTTCATTTGTAGTTACCATAACACGCTTCTGTAAAGTTGTTATTAATGTTTTCAGCTACATGCATGCCAAATTTCATGTGTTTATGACAATTATTAGAGAAGTTATGGATGCAGTAAACCGTACAATAAGGAAAACTTAGAAAATCGCGTTTGAAACTTTGGTTCCCTGCACTTGAAGTGAAGAGAAGAAGAAACATCTGTGCACAGCTGCTGATTGAAAAACTTAGTTATTGATGTACCTCAGAATGCACCAGCAGCATAAACAGGACCACCCTCTTCTTCTAGATGCCTTCTTCTCTCCTGTTCTTTGGCCTGCCGAACCTTCTTTCTGCGATGCTGTTGCTTCAGTTCCATTTTCCGTCTGCTGTTGAATTCCCTGACCGTGTCCCTCTGTTTGCCAAGCCTTTTGGTGTTTTCTCCAACATACAGACCTTGGGCAGCCATGAAATTCTGGCTAGCTGTGGAGCCCATGTTGAATTCTCCAACAGATACCAGTGTGGCTGTCTCAACCTTGTCACGGGAGGCGAAGGTGTTTTTTGGACAGCGACTCCAGATGACTCCATGCAGGGACTCGTTTGTATTCTGGGTCTTGCCCCTCAGGCATCTCCTCAGCAGAGCAGGGTCAGCAAGTTTCCTGTACACAGGAATAAGCTCTTTTGCCACCTGTCTGTTAATAGGTGTAATATTTCCCTGGTGTCGTGGGGGAGGATTTTCACGAGCCTGAGCACGGTTGAAGAAACGCCAGGAGTCTCGTCCCTTTGGGCAGCGGCCATGATGAGGATCAGTATCTGTAGAAGTACAGTGGAGAAATGAAGCCCACACTGCATCTGACATGGCCTCTACAGTATTGCTGCTCTTGATGGCCTTGGTGTAATATGCCTAGAGTTTCTTCATTGTATTTTGAGTCAGCCTGCCCTCACCCCTACCCCCAAGTGTGACGCCCTGTTTCTTCCTGTCTGCGACAAGATTTCTAAGTGCAGTTCCTTTGTAATCTCCACCTCATCTCCATAAGGCTTCAGTTTTTCTAGTTCATTGAAAGTTTTACAGTCGCCGTCAGACAGCAGAACTGTGTAACGGAGCTTGTGTTTCTCCGCTGAACGCAGCCACAGCGTCTTGGCCCCCTCCACCTCCATCATGCCAGAAGAACCATCAAAATTCTTCTGGCAGTCTGGTCTGTGGCTGTCCATCCACACCTGGTAGGCATTCTCACCACATTGTCTCATTCTTTTACCTGTGGTCTCACATGCCTGACAGTATTTACTCATTACATGGTAGTCGACACAAATGCCAGTCAGCAGGTCAATCACACATGCTACACACACCTTCGAGTCTTGCCCCCTAGTGTGCCAAGTACCGTCAAAGCTTACTGCAATGTCAATGATGCCCTCTTCTTGCTCACATCGTGGGTTCAGTTCTTTGTGTGCTTCACGAACAGCCTGCACTGCGAGTTCTACAAGCTGTGTTTTGAGTCGGAGCGTCAGCTCAAAAACAGCCTCACAGCGGGTCCTGAAAGTCTCAGAACTAAGTCCTGGCAGGTTCAGGTACTCACAAAATTTGTTGAGTTTTCTAGCCCCAAACCCACACAGAAGGCTTGCAGTCACCGTCCTCCTAGTTATTTCAAAGGCGTTGTTGTCCCCAGGCAGCTAGTGTAGCAGATGTATAGCCAGCTGCAATAACAGCTTCACAGTTTGTGCACAACACTCGCAGGAATACTGCCATCCCCATCTTCTTCTCATCATTACATACAAGTTGCACGGATGGCGATCCACATTCAGGACAAGCACAAGCTGCAAATAAATTTGCAACTTGGTTCAGGTCGCAGATTGTTGTTGGAAGAGGTGGTGGCACTGTCACGGTCGGAGGCACATTACTTCTTATGTCACAGCTGTTGTCTTCTCCACCGTCACCCTTCTCAGAAATCTTGCCGTGAAACACCCTGAACTTCTTGGCACTAGAACCTAAAAGGTCGGAGGACCATGGAGACCCCGGTTCTAAGTGGCTACATGAAGCAACACCCACGATATCATGTGCTTTCGTTTTGTTTTCGGTCGTCTCCTGTCCGTTGCCGATCTTGCGTTTCCGCGTCTGCTTCGATAAACGGGCCTCAGTCAACTGTTTTGCTTTAGCCTTCGACTTATAACCCTTTCTTTTTGAGACTGCTGGCCTTGGTTTCGTCATTTTACTTCTAAAAGCGAGGAAATTGGCTAAAAAACACGATCGAGCACGCGTTGTAAACAAGGTCGAAGCGTCACCGGAAGTAAGAAGAGTTTGTAACTCGGCCAATCAGTATTCAGAATGGTGCGGTAATGTTACTATTTTTAGAAACCAATGACGTCGTTATCCTTATATGGTGATAATCGGCCTCTCGGTGGGTTCGGAAAATGCAAGAATGTGTTCCGATGATTCCCGAAGACCGCTGATCATATTAATGGGATGGAAAGGGGAGAGAATGCTGATTCCAACCATATCAAACTTTCCAGCATTTAGCGAAGCGGTCGGTCTGTATCGAACGATCGAAAATGACGAATTTTCTAACAAACAAAATTTTGTACATCCCAAAATAGACAGGGTAGGTGCAGAAAATGTGTTTTATTTCAATAAACATTACTTTTTGAGTGAAATGAAGCATGATAAGTGGAAGATAATAATTGAATAAAAGTGATGAAAATGCCTATAAGTCAAAATCATGAAATTTTTTTAAAATTCGTAAATCGGAGCATTTTGCTGGGCAATACATCACCTTGCTGTGTCCATCGACGGCATCCCGTCTGGCCAGCCGAGTCCATGGGGTCATGGATATTACATAATGCAGCTTGCTGGAATGCCAGCGGTACATTACATGCGTTTATAAATGTCACAAGAGAATGCAGACTATCCGTGAAATGCCGCATACGGCATGGAGTGCTACATGTAAGAATAAAAATAAAAATAAAAAATAAAAGGAAAAATTAAGTTTTGTCTAGATGTTTCAGCAGCTTGGTCTTGTAAGTTTTAAGCGATGAAGCGGCTCTAACATCCGCAGGAATCGAGTTCCATAACTTTGCACCAGAATAGGACAATGACGACCTATAAATGTCCAGTAGAGCAAAGACAATACATTATAAGACAGATCACTCCTTCATAAGGCTTACTTAAAAAAGCGAGGTCAGTGTAGCAGTTGCGTCCCATGGTGTACTCGGGTTATGGCCGTACGTCTGTCACTATCTGGTAATGGACTCGAGCTCTGACGCGAGGCTTTTTGAAGGGTAACATGTGCTCTTTGTGTGTGCATTGCGGAAAACTGTTTTAAAATCACATGAGCTTTGCTTCTAAGATATTTGTTTTCTATTCCTAATCGAAAGATTTTTCGGGAAAGTGGTAATTAGCACGGACAGTGCAATAGAAAATAATTCAGGCATTTCATTGTTGCCGTAAGTATGAGTTGATGTCTAGTACACACACAATTACACACACGCACGCACGCGCACACACACACACAGACGTGCACGCAAACAAACACACATGCACACAAACGAACACATATGCACACAAACGAACACACATACAAACAAACCACCAGCACAGGACTAAATAAGAAACAATTTACAGCAAACATCAGTTGTTTTGAACAATCTCACACGAAGATCAGTTTATTAATACACGTTCAACTTGCAGCAAGTATTATCAAGAAAACCAAATAGTGATTATACACAGGCCACGCATACACCCGTTAGAAACCGTAAACAGTACCTGGCGTTGTATGCACAAAGAGATTAATAAGAAATTATCACTAATTACCTGTTCTTTCTCATGAGACCTTTCCATTCATCCTTCCACCCAACACGTAAATTTATGACAAAATTATTCATCAAACACGAAATAGTAGGTCAACATGCATATACGCATTAGACTGAATTATCATAAGACGTACAACAGACAATACCACCAGTCACTTGCCCACCGCTACTCCCTCATCGTGTGCACGAAGCCTTTAGATCTAAAAGTCATTACCGGGTAAACAGATCAACATATCATCACCGATCAGAATTATGTTCTCCGACAACCCCGTCGCCTCCCCCACCAGACTATCGGCTGCTTTCAGTGGGAAACTAACCCCATACAACAAAGACAGTCGCATGGTTTGCCACAAGCTTTGTCCTCTCATCCTCCTCTTATTCTCCCCCAAATCCTCTGTCCCTTCTATTTGATCACGTTTTTTGTTGTAGGGGACTTGTTCCTTTATTGTCATTTCATCTAGTACTATTACTGTGACACACAGATCTGACTTTGGCGGCAGTGCAGACACTTTAACCTAAAGCGCTTTCAGAATCTTGGCATTAAAACCGGGGCAGACTGAAACCTTTTGCATAGTTTTCTGTAAGGTTGAAACTGACGGAAGGACGATTTTTGCAAGCATACGATATGCCTTGGGGCTTGCATGAAACAAGGATAGAGCTGTTGTTTTGTCTGTCTCCGTCCATCTCCGGCCTTGTTTCTTTTTGTGTATTTCACGCAACTGTGCTGAAAGAAACTGAACACACGAATCAGGCACAAAAAAACAACAAAAAAAAATGGGCCAAGCTCTTCACTGCTGCATCCTTCTTCTCTTTGAGTGTTAATGTCTTTTCTTTCCTTGTTTGCCGTCTTTCTGTCGTAACTTACATTTCTACTGCAGGCAGTACAATCTGTTGCGCACAGTTTTAATACTTTTCTTCAAAGCCTGCTTTCTGGTGAATCGCTGTCTTGACACCTGTTGCTGCAGTTCCCCCACGGCGTTTCTCCACTGGATCATCTGCACACACAAGCAACATGCATTAAGTCATTATGATATCATGATAATCCACAGCATATTTACTCAGATCAAAAATCATTCACATTCATCTGACTGACAAAATGTCTTTCACACACATGCAGCGCGAACACACACAAAAGGCATCGAAAGTCATCCAAATTTAAAATCTGCTTGTGTGATTTTAATAGTCAACAGATTCTACGACCACAGTTGTGAAAACAACTCACACAGCTGATCTTTTATGCTTTTACCTTTTATGTCATTTCAGTTTTGGTAATCTTTTTATAAATTAAAATTTTCAGCTTACAAATTATAAATCAGATTCATGTTTTTTCATTGAAAGTACCTGGTTTCAGTGACATGCGTGCCCGTGAGGCGGCGATTCTGAATCTGTAGCAGTATCTCTCGTCCTGGGTGGCTGTCTCTTTGTTGTTAGTTGTGGGGGTGGCCACCGAAAACTAAGCCGGCACAGTATTCCACAGCAGCCTGCGCCTCTGAGAGGCACACGTGAACTGGTTGTTTCAAAATGGGCACTGCACAGCCTGCAGGAACGTGAACGCAGCTCAGCAGGTGACAGTCCCAACAGATCTTCCCTGCGCATATTCTGCACCCATTTCTGACATCTGTTGAGAGAATAACAAAGACTTAAATACAAATACTAAAACACCACCAGCTAAACACTGTAGTCTGTAGGCGTAGTTCGTGAAAACACTACAGTGGACAGAGTTCTGCATGACCTTTTATACTTTTGTATTCTCTATTGATAGACAATGAAAGCGAAGTAACTTTGCAATGACTGAATTTTATCAACGACCTTACAACTCAAGGTTTCTTTGCTTAATTTCTCACCAATACTTTCCTCTTTTTGATCGGAACATCGGTCTTAAAACAACTCGATTAAGAACTTGAAACTTACAAAGGCTTCTCCCTATCAGTCGTATTGCCTTGAACGAAAGGGAAAGGTCCGTGTAGCCTAAAGAATACTTTTCCTCGCCCAAGTTAAGCACGTGTGGCACAAATGACTAGATCTAACTTGAGTTAGACCAACATTACGTGGATAAAATGGGACGGGAAAACTGGTCTATGTACATATGGCCATCTTCTATATTTGAAAACAAAATTACTAGAAACTTATAATTACTCTGGATCTAAATGGTCATTAGACCACTTTTCCATTGACATTTCGCGGAATTTACGGCGTGGAGAGCCGGCTAGGGTCTGTTTGCCGTTGGATCAGTTTTCCACTCTCCCAGATATAAACCCAAAGATACATATCACACGAGGGACCTGTGCCTGAGTATCGCCCTGGCAACTCTAATTCAGAATAAACAAATTTCGAGATAGACATCCTTTGCGCCATGAAATTATTATACGGTCGTAAATTTATGCAAAGATAAGACCACAGAGTAATCAGCTTACCTTGTTTCTTCCTTGGAAAAAAGGAAAAATGATATGCCGGTGCAACTTGGCGTGTAGCGGGCGTTCAAACAAGAAATTGCGCTGCAAAAGCCAGACCCTTGCCTCGATCGGTCAGCCATGATTCAACACGATTACAAGGGAGAAAACTCTCAAAACGCGTCCTCGCATTCTCGGGGCGAGTGATTTGTCTTATAATGTATTGTCTTTGAGTCGAGGCATCGGTACAACAAGATTGTTCCCTGGTGTTTGACTGGACCTCGTATGAGCAAAGTGGAACAAACTATTGAGATAGGCTGGTGTTTCTGAGAGGGTGATTTTGCGCATGAGCACCAACTCATAAACTGTTTTTCAAGTGGCAAAATGTCTAACAGCTTGAACTTATTGGCAGTACTAATGACTTCTGAGGGTCTGTCAACAATGAGTTTAATGGCTCTTCTGTGGAGCGAGTTCAGACTTTTTAAATTAGCATCGCTACTACCGTCCCAAATAGATGAGGCATAGTCCAAATGTGACTGAATATGGGCATAGTAGAAGAGTTTCCTTGTTGGCTCATCAGGGAAATGTCTCAATTTCGACAGGAGGAATACATTTTTAGATACTATTTTACACAGTTTAGTAGTGTGGCCTTGCCAGCACAACTTGTCATCTAAGTTGATTCCAAGCACGCGTTGTTCCCTGACTTGCTCCACAGGCTGGTCGTTAAGTGTTAGTTGAAGGGGAGGGGGTTCAACTGATGCTTTTGCCGTGTGGTAATCAGCATGCATTTGGTTTTAGTGGGATTAGGTATCATGGCGTTATTTGTGCACCATTCAGATACCTCATTTAAACTGTCTTGTAGAATCTTCACCATACATGTTACGTCTGATGACGAAACGTCCGGTGTTCCATCGTCTGCAAAAAGACTGCAAGTTACACTGGAATCAGATATATGTAATGGAAGGTCGTTTATGAAGACAGAGAACAATAATGGACCAAGAATCGATCCCTGTGGTACTCCGTGCTCTATCAACCCCTCAGGTGAGTTTTACCATTCACGTAGACATACTGCGTACGCCCATACAGATATGACGTAACGAAGGCAAGTGTGTCTGCGCTTAGTTGATAGACGTTAAGTTTTTGAACTAAAGTTTTATGATTGACGAGGTCAAATGCTTTTGAAAGGTCCAAAAATGCTGCTCCAGTCATTTGACTGCTATTTATGGCAGTAAGCCATCTGTCAGCTAGGTGTACCAATGCTGTGTGACAGGAGTGTTTCCGCCGAAAGCCAGATTGTAATGGATGTTTGTGTTTTTCTAGAAAATGTTGTAAGTGTGTGTGAATGTGTCTTTCTATCGGTTTCGACAGTGTTTACAGTAGCGAAATGGGCCTGAACTTGTTAGGGTCGGCAAGGTCTTTCGTTTTAGGTAGTGGGATCACTTTGGCTGTTTTTAGAGTAGATGGAAATATCCCCTGCTTTACGCAAAGGTTGTATATATATGTCAATGTATCTACAATATACGGTAGGGCCATTTTCAGAACAAAGCTACTAATACCATCATGGCCAGAAGTACGTTTGTTCTTCAAGTACGAGATGGATTTTCCCACGTCGTATATCGTTAACAGGGGAATGCTGAATGACGTATCAGGGTCCAGCCGTTCTGCACAAAACGTCTTTAGATTTTCTGACACAGCTGAAGACTGACCAGAATATGTATTTTTTAGCAACGTACTGGCAGCCGAGAGGAAATGCTGATTCAAGGTATCAGCTGATAACTGTGTACATTGTGCGGTATTTTTGGACCTCGTAAAAGCATTGATCGCCCGCCACACAGATACGACATCTTTCTTTCCGTTCATAAGACGGTGAAAAAGTGACCTTCGAACTTTCCTATATTTAAAAAAATGTTTAACATGGTTTCTTTGCCTTCGATAAGCTACAAAATCCTTTTTTCTTTTATAGTCATCTCGGAGCTGCATGGCATCCTTGATTTCCTTACTTAACCAGGCGGGACGCTGGGGGTTCTTCACCCGTTTCTCTCTGAATGGAGCGTGTTTATCGAGAACACCAAGGAACAATCCGTACCACTCGGACAAAGCATCGTTGGGGTCATTATGGTAGTACACTGTATCAAAGGGTGCGCTACTTAAATCACAAAGAAATGTTTTCTTGTTGAAGTGTTTAAGTGATCTATATCTAATAGTCGTGTGTTGATGTTTTCTGAATGAATTATCCGCTTTCAATGCCCAGCAACAGCACACCGGGTATTGATCGCTAATCCCTACCTGAGGCACGTCTACTGCCATCACCCTTGATTGAGTAGTTGTATATATGTGGTCTATAAGGGTGGAGGACAGACCAGATCGCCACTCTCCGCATCATCGTGGAACAGTCTCTGGAGTGGAGCTCCCCGCTGTACGTCAACTTTGTGGATTATGAGAAAGCATTTGACAGCGTGGACCGAGAGACTCTGTGGAACTCCTACGACACTACGGTGTACCCACAAAGCTCGTCCGCCTGATCAAGAGCATCTATGATGGCATGACATGTCGCGTGATCCACGAAGGGCAGTTCACCAGAGAGCTCCAGGTCAGAACTGGTGTCAGGCAGGGGTGTCTGCTGTCTCCGTTCCTCTTCCTACTGGCCATAGACTGGGTCATGAAGATGACCAAGAGCACAGACGAAGTGGAATACAGTGGACACTGTGGACACAGCTTGACGACCTCGATTTTGCAGACGACTTGGCATTACTGTCCCACACTCATCAACAAATGCAGGACAAGACCACGAGGCTTGCTGACATCTCGTCCCAAGTGGGCCTCACCATTCACAAACAGAAAACAAAGACAATGAGGCTGAACGCAACCAGGGAAGAACCAGTCTTGCTTGCTGGCACCCCGTTGGAGGAGGTGGAGTCCTTCACCTATCTCGGGAGCATCATAGACAAAAAAGGCGGCACTGATGCAGATGTCAGAGCACGAATCGGTAAAGCCAGAGCAGCCTTTCTCCAGTTGAAAAAAGTGTGGAGTTCCAGAGAGCTGTCACAACACACCAAAGTCCGGATTTTCAACTCCAATGTAAAAGCAGTTCTCCTATATGGAGCAGAGACATGGAGATTGACAAAAACCACAGTCAACAGAGTACAGGCCTTCATGAACAGTTGCCTTAGAAGAATTTTGAAAATCCACTGGCCAGAGAAGATCAGCAACATCAGACTCTGGGAGAGAACAGAGCAGATAACAGCAGAGAATGAAATTGGGCGAAGAAGATGGGGATGGATCGGTCACAGTCTGAGAAAGCCAGCTTCCAGTATCACTAGGCAGGCATTGTCATGGAACCCCCAGGGAAAGAGGAAAAGAGGTGGGCCGAGAAACTCCTGGCGTCGAGACCTCCAAGCAGACATCAAGAGACTGGGAACCACCTGGAGTAGAATCGAAGGAGAAGCACAGGACATGAGTTGCTGGAGGTCTCTCGTCGACGGCCTATACCCGGGTAGGGGTGACAGGCGTAAGTAAGTAAAGTAATAAGGGTGGAGGAAGTTGGACTAACACGAGTTGCTGTTTTAAGTAGCTGCTTTAAACCAAACATAGACATGGTGCACTCCCAAGCAGGGTTATTCAGAAACATGTTAATATTGAAATCGCCTAGGATCAAAATTTCAGAGCTGCACTGTCTGACCTTATCCATCATGACGATAAAGTCGTCGAACCATTGAAATGTTGATGCTGGGTTCCTGTAAATGTAGCCGACCCGCACGGGGCTTGATTTGTTTGCCCTTAACGCAACCCAAATGCATTCCACGGTTTTTGACTCCAGGTCCCCACGCCTGCGAGTAATACCGCTAATTGAATTATGAATGTATACTGCAATACCCGTTTGTCCCGGGCATTCAGCATCGCGGCGCAGTACAGTGAAGTCCCGGATATAAACGACCTCATCGCTGATGTTAGGATTGAGACGCGATTCCGTTACACCAAATAAGTGAAATGGATTGGGCTGACTCAAGAGGACACACAGATCGGGAACTTTGTTAGTTAAATGATAAACATTTAAATGGCCAATATGTAACTGGCGATCATACGCCATGATTGCTAATGTATGTAAGTACTAAAGAGTACTAATGAAAAAGCTTATAAATGATACAACGCCAAATAAGAACTGAAATCGTGAAACTAGTTATAAATTTTTTTTTTTAATATCAGTTGATAGAGGTGGGCAAGGACATGGGATCTGTCTGAAGCTATCCGCCTACCCTTTCTCACCACACGCTGTTCATACAGGGACTCCACACTTGCTTGCTGACTGCCAATCACCTTGCTGCAGATGTTTACCATTCGTGCCAGGACGTTCTTGATCTACACACTCAGACCTCCATACCAGCACACAGAACCTAAAGTGATGACAGACTCGATGAAAGAGCAGTAGAAGGTTTGAAGGACAGAGGGGTTCACATTCAGTTTCCCGAGTTTCTGAAGGCAGTAGATGCGTGACTGACATTTCTTGTGTATGAGGGTGGTGTTTGCATTAAAGGACAACTTATCATCTATAACTGTTCCAAGCTACTTATACTCAGTCACACGCTCAACAGACACATCATCAATCGTCAGAACAGGGACAAGGGAAGGGTTTCTTCGAAAGTCTATCAGTAGTTCCTTGGTCTTACTCACATTTAGGTCTAAATAATTATCTTTACACCAGGAACTAAAACGTTCTACTTCTGCAAAGTAAGTTGCATCACTATTGTAGAGATCTTCTAAGGCAGTGTCATTCGAGTATTTTATAAGAAGGGTAGAGTCAGTGCCACTACAATCGTTAGTGTATAGTGTGAACAGCACAAAGGAGAGAACTGTACCTTAAGGGGCGCCGATGGAAGTGGACCTAAGGGATGAGAGAGCTGTTTGAAAGCGAACTGACTGGGTCCTATTTACAAGGAAGTTGACAATCCATAGGATAAGCCTTGTAGTTACATTGTAACAGAGAAGTTTTTGAGCCATGAAATACGGTTGTATAGTGTTGAAGGCTGAAGAAAAGTCTATAAAAAGAATGCGTACAAAAGAGCCATTTTTTTCTAAATGTTTGTATGCATGGTGCAGGAGTGTGAATGTGGCGTCGTCTGTACGCCTGTTCTGCTTGTATACAAACTGGAAAGGATCTTGATAGGGCTTGACCTGATGGAGCAGTCTAGAAAGGACAACACGCTCAAAGCACTTCATTACTATAGAGGTGAGAGCTACGGGGCGATAGTCATTGAGTGTCTTGGGCTTGTTGTTCTTGCGGAAACGGGGCAGACAGTGGATGTTTTCCAGAGTCTGGGCACAGTGCAATCCTTCAGAGACCAGCTAAACAAACGGCTAAAAACAACAGACAACTGACTGGCATATGATCTCAAAACTCTGCCGCAAATATTATCAGGGCCCACTGCTTTCTTAACATTCAGTTTGCTAAAAAGCTTCTCAACCGCTTTGCCATGGATCTCAAAGTCTTCCTCAACATTGCCTGCCACATTTACTTTAAGCTGAGAAATCATGCTATCTAAGTCGTCCTTCAAATCATCTTTCTCAAATTACAATAAAACTCAGTAAGTTTTTCATAAAATTCAGTTTGTTCTTTCATTGGCATGCTACTGCTACTGAATTTTGATTTAACATGGCCTGATAAAGTTTTAAGTCCTTTCCATGCATCTGGAAAGCTACCTGATTCAAACTGTGACTCGACTTTCTCTTTATACTTTTTCTTAGCGTCTAAAATCTGCTTCCTCAATTTATTCTGTACTGCTTTCCTTTCTGCTCTGTCTCCAGTTTGAAATTCAACCTTTTTCTCATTCAGTGTGGCTTTGAGAGACTTTGAAATCCATGTTTGTTGTTGGGATACAGTTTCACTGTCTTAGATGGAATAATCATGTCTTCACAGAAATTCACATAGTCAGAAATCACTTCAGTAGCTTCGTTTACACTAACACTAGAATCAAGAAACACGTCCCAATCTGTACACTCAAAACATCCCTGCAACTGTTCTACACTATCCTTAGACCACACTTTAACTATCTTCTTCACTATGGGCTCTGTCTGGATCTTGGGGTTATATACTGGGACAAGAAACACACTATTGTGGTCAGAGTTACTACGGGAGGGAGAAGAAATGATCGGGACAGTCACATACTGGTAAAAAGTCGGTAAGCTCGTGCGTAAGTCACAGTCGTTATAGTCACCTGCACTAAGTTGGGAGTGTCAGGGGAAATAAGCTGTAACTCTCTAATCACATCAGCTATCTGGGCTGAGGCGTGGGAGGGGTTCGAGTGAGGGGGGGGGGGGTGGTGGTGGTGTAGATGACCGTTACAAAAATCTGACCAAACTCAATAGGTAGATAACGGGGTGTGAGTGACACTGACAATAAATCTACATTACGTGTATTGTTTTACTGACCATTACGCTTGACTTGCTACACGACCGTTCAATAACATAATGGCCTACTCCGCCACCCCACTCAGCGTTTCCCGCTAGACTTACTATCTCTATCTGTTGGTCAAAAAGGCGTACCAAAACCTTCGATCGCAACACTATCATCACTAACATTGATCATCGCTCCACCAAGTTTCAGAAAAGCACATCAAACACGCATTCTTATACTCGCTCGTCAAACGCACATTCGCTACCAGTTCTTCAAACGGTTCATATTATCGCTCTTGGGTCGGATAGAACGCACATTCGCCATGATCATGGATGGTAATGGCGGCCTGTTTTTGTTTCTTCTCAGTCGTCGCATCAGCCCCCCTCTCTTTCTCTTTTCACGCTGCTCTCACTTGCACTCGTCATCGCTCAACACAGTTTCACATCTCGTCAGTGCCGGCAAGTTACCGACAAACACAATCGCTACTGCCACTCAAATCTTTCAGCAGCAGAGGGACTCCCGAGTATACTGAATCGTACCACGTGCGTTGCTGTCGCTATCTTGGTCTGAAAGACTCGCTACACAAACATATAGGTGGGTGCAGCCTTTGTTCACGTAGTCAAGTCACATTGTGTATTTTGTTGTGGGCGGACTTTGTTCCTAGTTTGTGTGCTGGCATGTGATTTTGGACCCTGCTGCTGCCGGGAAGCCGTGTTGTCATCTAAAATCACAGACCAGCACACCGTCAATTATACACTGAATGACAATCAGACCACGCATCAGACCAGACACCATCTTGGTGTGAACTTCACCCACATGCAAGAGGCATAGATACTAATCAGCGCCAACAAGCGGCACATCAAGGGATCCGGTATTCCCCGCCATTGGGTGGTTTCACTCAGTCCACAATCGTAAGAAAAGACCTAGCTATGCCATTTGAAACTGTGTTAATGCACGCTACACGGGAGTTTCGTGCCATCAAAGGCTAATTTGAGCAGAAACCCTACACCAGATAATTTCTGGAGTAAATAGCTATTTTCAGACCGGTTACTATCGCTGAGTTGGTATACCTCGCCCTGTGCCTAGGTTAAACGCACCAGCGGCGCCATTGTTGCTATTTTCGCACTAGACCGGTCGCTCGGACCGGTCATGTGTGTACCAGATCGGTTAGTAGAGCGTGTGCTTTCTGCACCTGTAATGAGCAATCTCGGAGAAAGAATCACGTGACCGTCGTTTGATTGCTGCAAAATAAGATGAATAAAGAATAAACCCTTTATTTATGCAATCCGGCAATAATACATCCTTATGCTAGTTGACGAAACATTACGCGATTTGGCAGATTTGAAAAATAGCCTTTTTCCTTAATGGTGGTGATTTTGCGACATCTGCGTCGTTTGCGGCAGAAAGCACCGTCATAGTTGAAGTTCGAGAGATGTGCGCACTACAAGTAGGCCTACAATGGACTTAATTCAGGCGCGTGGGGCACACAAGCCTCCGCCATCTCTACACAAAACTGGCGTGTTAGGCCGGGGGTAAAAGGCGCTAAAAGTAAAACCGGAAACGAACCGTTTTTCGACTGCGATCACAATTTTCCGCGTGAACGTACGAGACCACACTGCAAATGCAGAAGTCTACCCTGCGCGCGCAGTTCTGGTGCACATGACCGGTCCGAGCTCGGACCGGTGCGAAAATAGCAACAATGGCGCCGCTGGTACGGTGCGTTTAACCTAGGTACAGGGCGAGGTATACCAACTCCGCATTACTATCCACACCCTTTAACGTGTATTAATTACCACTTTACCGCGATAAAAGATATCTCTGACAATACCACAGTCTTAATTACTGCTGCAAGAGACACACATATATTAGACTTAAAACCACCAAGAGGTATAGATCCTCATGAGCCCCCGCGTCTGCGGGGGCTCTTGAGGATCTTTGCCTCTTGCATTTACGTGGCGTTCTTCGGTAGAATTATCCTATGCAGGTTTACCATTTCAAGGATCAAAGTTAGCATTACACTAACGCTTGAGTGCGGCTTGAGGACGTGGAGTTCAGAAACGTCCGTCAGCGACCTCAATGCAAGAAGCATTGATCCTCATGAGCCTCCGCCGACGGCAGGGGCTCACAAGGATCTGTGCCTCTTGCAGAATTTTTTATGATTAGATTTACGTATACATTTTTGACACAAAATAAGTCATGAGGCGATCAGCCCACGTAAGGCATAGAACGATAAAAAAAAAAAATTCTAAGCTAGTAATGCATGGGGTTCTAATAAACCAATTACAGCGCTTTGAAAATATATACGACGAGTATTTATGTCTGCGAAAAAAAAGTCTAGTCTTCAAGACAGAAGGAACATGCATGTGGCTGTGGCCTCTCCAGTTGCAAAAATTACATTTGAACTATTGTGGTCGATCCATCTCACGTTTGAAAGCGAGGGAGTTCATATTCTAATGCTGATAGGTGGGAAAAAAACATCTGAGACCGATATCACCTGGCCTTAATAGTAAATATAACCCTTAGCTGCCGAGAAAAATGAACACGATCCGACTGCAAGAGGCATAGAACCTCATGAGCCCACGCTTTCGCGGGGGCTCATGAGGATCTATGCCTCTTGTTGACACCACTTTGTGTCCATGTGCCATGGACGGCTGTGGCTCTTTGGTATTGCATACGCAAATATTTCAAAATCAGAATTTACGCGCGTTCGCTGGCAGTGACAAGTTAACACAGTGTGCGCTGGTATGAAAAGCTGGGGTCACTTGCAAGAGTGACCATTAATCCTGCGCAAGCCGCTTAGTGGCTTGCGCAGGATTTAAGCTCATGCATGCAATTGGCCCCTGGACTCTACGGCTCTGAGTGGAAAGGTCCCAAAAATACTGACCAGGACACACGGTCACTCATCTTGAAGCTAATGTTTCTCACAAATGGTGCATAAAATCTAAATTTGTCTCCCTTATTTCCTCTTTCACGTGGGCACAGGAAACGGTAGACAAAAATGGAGGGAAAATCAAATCCTGCACTTTTATTTGCTATTCCACTCTTACCGCGGAAACTGTATCACGAGTGGGGAGAAATAAAATATGCCCGCATGCGAGATGACTTTTGGGCGTTCGACTCTGTATCCGTTTCACTCGCATCCGTAACTCCTTTGTCAGAGGATGACAAAGAGGTCCTGTCATTGCAAGTAAGTGACATGGATTTTCATGAGCCCTTGCAGTTGCAAGGGCTCATGAAAATCTATGTCTCTTGCAGATGAAATTAAGCTGGAGGAAGGACTTGAGCCTTAAGCTTTGAGGCAAACTGAAGGGTCCGCAATATATTGGCGGCAAACTATTTCTGTCGTCTGCAAGGATTCCCATCCCATTCTCTATAAAATCGTGTGGCGAAGTCACGCCAGCATGTTGCCCCTGTCGTAGCTCCTGGTCAGTAGTGAGGTTACGTTTGCAACGAATGACTCCCAACAACGAACGAGAACACGCAGATAACCATGCAGCTTATACCACCAAAGACAGTACATTACAAGACAAAGCACAGCCCGAGAGTGCGAGGACGCGTTTTGAGAGTTATTTCCCATATCAAAGTGCTGCGACGGGCTGACCGAGCCAAGCAAAGCGTGGAGGAGACTCGCAAAGCAATTTCTTTCTCAATCGCAACAAGCAAAGTTGTATCGGTATATTTTTCTT